>QEOQ01000274.1:1061509-1166980 GCA_010279815.1 Brachionus plicatilis | reverse complement strand
TATGGAAACAGAATAGTGAGCCAAAAAGAAATCAAGTTTCTTGGTATTAAATTTGATTCTAAGTTAAACTTTAATATACTAGTAGACGAAATTAAAGAACGCTGCAATAAAAGACTAAATATTATTAAGATATTGTCAAACAAAAAATCGGGTCTCAATCAAAACACACTAGGAAATTTATATAAATCTTTAGTCGGATCAATTTTAGACTATTCGTTTTCTTGCTTAAATTCATTTTCAGAAAATAATATCAAAAAACTACAAGCAATTCAGAATACAGCAGTCAGATCTATTCTTAAGTTAAAATATGATACTCCCTCCAACATCGTGCATCATGAGGCTTTTAATAAACTAAAATTACTAACAGTCTCGAATCGGCTTTTTTAATTGAGTGAGAGATATGTTGGGACAGGACTATTCCACTGGTTGTAAGACTGGTGAAGGAATACAAAGAAGGCTTCGAATCAAGATATATTGAATACCCAACTCCATTGTGTAATTGCTACCTTACTATTTCTTCTTTTTTTCCTGAAACTTGAACTATTTAAACATGTGCCACATGTAACAATCTATTCCACTTTATGTCTTTTCAACTTTCATTTTTTTTAGCTTATTTACTTTATTTTGATTTTTTTTTATCTCATTTTATTAACTTTAATTTAATTTTTATTTTTTTTTATTTTACTTTTTAACTTATTCTGAAGGAGCTTTAGCTCGGTACAGAAAACAAATAAATAAAAAAATAAAATAATTAGCTAAAAATGTCAAACGAAAAAAGTAACTCATTCGAAAGTTTCTTGGGTAATCCATTGAAGAGATCCTGATTGACACCGAAGAACTTGATGAACCAATGGTTAAAACAAAACCTAATGCAGAGCCAAAAGGGTCAGCAGTAAAATACGAGTTTTACTCAGAGTTTGAAAACATTGAAGATTTAAAAAAACAAAAGAGAAATTCATAGTGGTCCTTTTATTTACAAATTTCAAAGTGAATCCAAATTTCATAAAAAAATTATTTTGGGAAATTTTCTATTTTTTTTTGGTACAATTTTTTAATATTTGGCCTATTTCATATAAATTTGTAAAATAAAATATTTTATTTGTGTTCTATGTATTAAAAAAAGTATGCAATTTTTTTATTATATTATGATTTAATAAACTTATGATAATTTTTATTTAATTCATGATATGCAAGTGTTAACGTCCATTAAAAACAGAGTCCTAAATAATTTACCCAAGAATGTTGGATTTATATATTTTTTAAAAAATATTTTGTATTTAATCTCGAAATATTTGACAACTTTTTTTCTTTTAAATAAAGGTTTTCTTTTTAATTCTAATTTATAGACAAAAATGCAAAAGACTCCATTTTTCCAAAAAAATAGAGAATACTTTTTTTTAAAATTATTTATTGTGAAATTAATTAATTTTAACCAAATTTTTTTAGAATGACAAATTTAAAGATGACACTTTGTGTATAATTTATAAAATTTGTAATTAAAATTAACTTATTTAAAACTAATTTATTTTTAACACGTTTTTTTCATGCTTTAATTTTGATGATTCAATCTTTTACCTCTCGGGATTTTTTTGCCATATTATGTCCCATGTGCTCCACTATAATATTTAAAATTCATCTTAATATCTAAGTATATTTTGAAAATAAATTTTAACAAAATTTTTTTTATGTGAAAGGCTCAGAAATAAAATCATCTTAAAAATTGGATTTAAAATCACTTTAAAACCTTTGCTTTATTTTTCTACAAAGAAGTTTGATTTCCACTCAAAGTCAATCGATCACACAAAATACTAAATCAAATAAACACTTTAAATAAATATTTATTCAGCAAATAGAGAGAAGAATTAATGAGTCAATTTGGTAAAGATTAATTTTTAATTGTTTTTTCTTAATGTTTTTTAGAATGGCTTAGATGAAGCACTTAATTTAATTCTTTAACGTGATCTTTGTTCAAATGAACACGAGTCTTTTTGAAAATGTATTCAATTTAAAATTATTAAATAGTGACAATACCTTGCTGCCAAATTTCCGCATGATTTCAGCAAATAATCAAAAAAATTTAATCAATTTTTTTAGTTGGTGAATACCATCATAAAATAAATAAAGAAGCGCAATTAAAATTTTTAATTAAAATTTCAAAATACATTGATCTAAATATCAGCTAAATTATTTTCTTTTTATTAGAGTATATATTAATTATTTAACTTGAAATTCTAGCAATTAAGTGAAAAGAAAAATCAATCTTAAAATGCTTTACATAATAAAAATTAAATTATTCCCTGAATTCTTTTCAGACATAATTAATACCATTGATACTGGCCCAACACCGCCACCATTCTACCACCCCCGGTAGAAAAAAAAACAAAAAAAAACTTACCCTAATGGGCTTTTTTTTCATGCTGTTTCGGAACATGGGGTCCGAATTTCCTTGGCTATTGGAGCTGTCATTTAGATCAAGCAAATTGCTGCCTGCGCTACTCATCATATGGTACTGACTACCATTAAGCGCTTCTTCTGCGTACATCTTCCTTCCGTTCGGCTGTTTATTTAAATTTTAATTTAGCATTTAAAAATCTATTTAAATATCTAAAAATTGTTTAAAAAAAGTAAAACATTTCTCGATAACTTGTTCAAATAAAAAAAAAAAAGAGAAAAAAAATCAAATATTTGCTTTTTCTTTGTGTTGCTTTTTTCCTCCACCTCGATCATAATTCTTGTGGTTGGTGTCAAAATCTAATTTTGATATAATTTTTTGCTATTTTTTATTTTGATTTTTTTTCTGGGCCAATTTAACAAACTCAAAAACAACTCAAACAAAGCAGCCTTTCAAAATAATTTATTATAATTTTAAACAAAATTTTTCAACAATATCTTTATTTATCTCACGTGCTGTCTTTCCATTAAATATTCAACACATCTTATTCAACTCGGCTAGCCTTAGATTGAGGCAAATGTTTCTATCTCCAAGCCAGCCTATTTCTAATACTTTAGAATGTTCTTTTTTCCAGATGAACAACGGTCCAAACCCTGGTTGCTGACGCAAAAAACTCATGTGTGATCCAGCGCGTTGAATAATGGCCGCCTGACTAAGATACAATGCCAGCAGGCAGATAGAAAAAATAAGCAATTTAATAAATTGTTTTATTGATATTAAATAGAGGGAAACAACAACAAGAGCAACAGTAACAAAAAATATAAATGGATTATTATGCTTGAAACGTGATACCTTAGAGAGAGAGAAAAAATTCCAATTCTCTTGCTGAAAACAAGGAGTTGGATGGAAACAAAAAGTTGAATTTTAATAAAAAAAAATGCTTTAACCTTTTTTTCATAATTTCGATTAAAAGTATATCACGTTTTTTTTCTCTCTCTCTCTCTCTCTTCTATTTCTTGAATAAATTAATTTTTTTTGTGGCGATCAAAGGCAAGTCACGTGAGAATTAATTCCAAGAATTCTTATTGATTTAGATTTGGCTTTGTTTTGTTAATTAGTTGAAATGCTCGTTGTGTGCAGCTAAAGGCATAATTTGAAATTATAATTCTCGTAAAATTTAAATTAAATCATCGGAATTTTATACCCAAGTGAAATAGCAAACGCGTTCAAAAAACTCACTAGAACAATGCTTGATTTCTTCCAAGTCGAGGACGCTTCATTGATAACATGGTCCCACGCCGTAAACAATAGAGCCAAACTACTCGACTCATTAAAAAGTAGCTTTATGATGCGTTGAATTTAAACTCTTTTTTTAAATAAATAAAAAAAAAATTTATGTTAGGTGAGTGCCATTTTATTGAGGCTGACATAGTCTTTGATGCCGAGAAGCACGACGAGCCGATAATGGCTCATCCGCCGCTCGACCACAGCGACTTGACCTTTCGCGAGTTTGTCCAAGAGGCACGCACTTGTGCCAAAGGCCTCAAGCTTGATTTCAAGAGCCAAGACTCGGTCAGGCCATGTCTGGCCTACTTGAACACAATGGACCTAGCTTTGCCAGTGATTCTGAACGCAGACATTTTTCAGGGCAGCGATTCGCCCCAAGTGAAAATAGACGCGGACATGTTTGTGCGCACATGCACTGCCGAGTACCCGAGGGGAGTGCTGTCGCTGGGCTGGACCACCAGGCCGTCTTCCCACGCAGCCTACACATGGCAAAACGTGCAGCAAGCTGCTGACATTTGTGAGAGGTTCAGGCTGAGCAATGTGCACTTTGCTGTCAGACTGGCATGGTCTGTAAGATCCATTGATAAACTGGTGCGTTTGCACGAGCTGACTAATTGTTCGTTCACAATCTGGTCTCATGACTCTGACAAATTGGCCTCGTGCGAGACACTGCTGCTGTTTAGACACTTTTTTGATGAGAAATTTATGTTCTACGACCTGCCTGTCCAGCTGATCAGCTACCTGAGTATGAACAAAAATGAGTACAGGACTATTTTGCAAAAGTCAAGTGACCATTTGATCCGGGGTTATGTTTTGGACGAAAAAAATGGCTTCCAAGTGCAATAAGTTTTATATTTATTTTTCTTTTTTTTTTTTTAATAAATTAAGATGAGCATTTTAGTTAAAAAAGTCTTTGACACGACATCATGTTTGGTGCCTTTGGGCCAAGTTCAGAGTAGATTTTGAAGATGGGAAAAAAATTTAAATGGAACAACGCTTCGTCTATATTTTGTAGGTCGAGTTAATTTGTGAACTAATAGTTTTATAAACAATTAATAATCATACCCGAACAGATTGGGCCTAGAAGGTTTTTGTCTAATTGCCTATTCACACTTGAGAATTTTTTTTGTTGCTAACAAAATAAGTGGCATTGTGAAATTTGAAAACAAAAGTGAACCAACTTTTGTTTCACCCACTGCGGAAGTCTGTGAAAATTAATTTTAATACTTATAATCAGAGTTGTTTAAAAGCCACAAGTCTCAAGTAAAGTCCAAGTCCGGATTTTTTTTTTTCAAAAAAAAGTCCAAGTCCAGGCTTTAAAATTTTGAATACTGAAGAAGAAATTTATGCTAAAATTTAGTGTAGGTGATCGGTCGTCCGTCTGAAGGACCGGTCTTTTTTCGCTAGACGGACGGCCTTCTATACGGACGGTCCAAAGACAGACGGTTTTTAAGACGGTCCGCCCATAGAAGGACGGTCTCACGGATGGTATATTTAAACAGTCCAGACCGTCCGTCTTGGACTGGTCTCAGACCGGTCTGACCACAAATATTTTATTCTAATTTGAGAACTATTATTAGTTATTTTATTATAAAACATTTTATAAATAATTATATAAATTTAATTTTTTTTAACTGAAAAGATTCAGTCAAAGCAAATAAGTTTTTAAAATAGTAAACAAAATAAAAAAAACTTAACAGATGGGAGTGTAAGTTTTCGACTAGGAAATAATGATCTGAGGAAAATAATAATGACGAATCCACTCTCAATGGAAATTTTTTAATTAACGATTTTCTAAATTCAAAAATTTTGCAAAATTAAAATACAAACAGTTTTAAAAAACAATTTTATTGTTTACCAAAACATAAATTAAAACTCTTCATAAGAACTCTATGGATTGTTTCGAGTTTTGGAAAAAAAATAGTGCGACGTTATATGAATTTTTTTTTGTTTATGGAGGAGCTACGGCCTCTAGTTCACCGTCTGAACGTCTTTTTTAATTAACTGGCTATCAAGTGTGGGATCGTAGGAAAAAAATTTCACCTGAAAGAGTCGAATTTGCAATATTCCTATATGAAAATGAATCATTGCTTAGTGAAGAAAACTAATTAATTTTTTTGAATAAATATATTAAAAGAAAAAAAAAAATTTTACTGGTTTATCACATTATCCTAAATTATGTAGTCTTAGCAAATATTATGATATTATGATATACGTTATTTACAAAAATATTTAATAAAACATATATTTTATTTAAATTCTACCAGATTAAAAAAATAATTTTCTCTTAAAAGACCGGTCAAGACCGGTCTATTTGCTAGACTGCTACAATTCAGACCGGTCCTCATCAGACGAACGGACGGAAGACCGGTCTTTTTTTAGACGGGCAGTCCAAAGACCGGTCTCAAAAAGCAAATCTATTGGATATGGCAAATCTATTGCATTAGACAGCCCAAGAATACATAAATTTTTTGATATGAAGCCTGATCTAGCAAAATGACTTAGAGTTTTTTCTGGGACTTGTAAACAACTCTGGCTTCACCCACTGCGAAAATCTGTGAAAAATAATTTTAATACTTTTAATGCATGTTTCCGCAGTTGGTTCACTTATTTTTCATTTGAAGAACAAGTTTTAGAAAATGGCATAAAATTTAGTTTAATTTGCTATAAGAGTGGACAAGACCTTTGCCAATTTTTTTCAAAATTTAAAATCAGGCCGATCCTAGCTTTAAAATAAATAAAAATTATATCATTAAGTAGTTGTTAGTAAAATATGTACGAAACCATCAAAAAAGATTTGTACAACTTTGTTAAAAGTAACCAAAATTTGCCAAAAGCTGAACTTGTAAGGCGATTCACTGGTCTTGGATACAAAAAACGTTCTGTTTATCGTTGGCTAGATGTCACAGAAAAAGATAAAACTTTCAAGAGAAAAAAAAGAAGTGGTAGACCTGCTAAAATTGCGACTAAACTAATGGTTGCTAAACTTAGAGCCTATTTTAATCAAAAATCTGGTCGTTCGCAAAAAAAGATGGCTAGAAAGTTTCATTGCCACTCAAGCTATATCGGAAAAGTTTTAAAGAAGTATACAAGCATCAAAAAGTATAAAAAACACAAGAGACCTCATTTATATGCTAACCAGGAGAAGGCAGCCAGGCCAAAATGTCGTCGAATGCTTTTAAATATAGCAGATATGAATTTATAATTGGTGATGAATCATATTTCACTCTTGACAACACCGCTCTGCCAGGAAATAATATTTTTATAGTAGTAACGTTAGCAAGGCGCCGGAGAGAGTAAAGAACATGTACGATAAAAAATTTGAAGAAAAATTAATGGTCTAGTTGGCTATTTCACAACGCGGAATAAGCGAACCATATTTTGTACCTAGTGGTTTAGCGGTCAATCAACATGTCTACCTTGGAGAGTGTATTAAGAAACTACTTGAACCAATGTCGTCATGGAGTTCAATACCTTAACTGATATTATTTTTTCAAAACAGGAGGGTTCAGTCATAAATTTAAACAAAAAAATTTAAAGTCTTTGTTAATTAAAAAAATTCTTATGATAAAATTAATTTTGTGCCATTTTTTATTCTACATCCGTTATTTAATTTATAAAATAAGAAAAATTTTTTTTTATTTTTGTATTGGAAGTTTTGAATGAAAAGACATGAAATACCCCAAAGTTGAATTTTTTTAAAGGAATATAACAAAACAGATATCATAGGATTGAAAAAGACCTAAATATTCATAAGATCACCAAGTTTCATGATTTTTTTTAAAATTACGTTCCTTTGGAAAATAACAGGAAAAGTTAGACACTTTTAAAAGTATATTTTGTAAGTCCTATGCTGTAGTGTTATGGCGGTCGTCCTGATCGCTGCTACAGTGACAGTAGGACATCCGAACTAGTACTGTACAGATAAGGGCGGATAAGCAATGAGGACATTGCTTCTTGACCGGAGGGAGTGTTGGCGGAGCTATAAGCTTAGGCTGACTCTACTCCCTGGTCATATTGGACCTTTCATACTAGTTATAATTTGTAACTAGTCTTGTTCCTAGAATTAGATTTAAACTAAACTCGTAGTTACAAGGCTGTATTCATTACTAATAATTGATTTAGAATACTTGGAGACAATTTAGAAAATAGAATGATATTCAAAGGATATATAAGAGAGAATATTTTGATTTGAAAAAGCAAGTTTATATTTTTTAGCTCAAGATTTGAGTTTAATAAAGTTTCTAAAACTAGTCTATTCTTTCCAATGCCAAAGTCTAAGACCATTCCTAAGTTAACCGCTTACAATATTATAAACACTTTAAAAAATGTTGAAACGATAAAATTACGAGTTGCATTTTCTAACTTATTTAAACATAAATTACTTATAAATATAAAAGAGTTCTTATTAGATTTGAAATAAAAAAAAATGTGCATCTTTTAAAATAAATTTTATTTAACTTTTTTTACTTAAAATTTTTTGTAAATTTTAAATTTGCTATTTATATTCATTAAGTAAAAATTTAGTGAATTAAGAAAATTAATTTGTTCAAGTTAATATTTGATAAGTATAATTTTTGTAAAAATTCAAAGTAAATTTTTAAATATGTAAAATTAATTTAAAAGATGAAAATTTTTAATTTTTTTGGTTTAAAAATATTATGGCTCTTTTTTGAACAAAATAAAAATTGACTTTGTTATTCAAGATTCATCTTGTAAAAATTTTAAAAATGTTATTAAATATAGAAATTTCAAATTTTATATTTTGTCAAATTGCTGAAATCTTTAATTTTTTGATTCCTCGGTTTTAATCATTTTATACACTTTTAATTTATTTATTTTTTAAATATGATCTTTCATTGTTAAAATTGATTTGTTAATTTCTTTATAAGACTTAATATAAAAATAGATTTGTTGATTACTTGAAAATATTGTCTCATAAAATAAATTTTTTTATTTATTTTAAAAATATAAAATTTACTTTGATAAAAAATGCCTCTATTTTTGTATGTAAACAATCAATCTTACATTTGTTCTACAAACAAGTTCCAAACACGAACCGGTTTCCCACCCTTAGTAGAAAACATTCTTTGTATTTGCTACGACCATTATCTACCTGCACTGCTAGAATATTTAGTTTTTGTCTAAACTGAGTCTGAAATGAAAGAGTCTTTATATTTTGTTTTCTATGTTCCTTGTTGTTGTTTTTTTTTGCAATTATTATTTCATTATTAATTCTCTTACATGTGCTTAATTCTACAGATTCCGGAAAAAAAGAGTTTACCCAAAAAGTCTCTTTTTTTTCTTAATTAGTTAATCATGAATCAAGTCCCTGAAGACTTCTGGTTAGGCAACAGGCTTACGGCGGAATATTACAGAACTAAGTATTTTTTGTCTAAAAAAAATCAGATTTGGGCCTTGCATTTTTTAAGATATTTTTTTGTGTATGTTTGTTTTTTTTTCAGATTAAATTATTTAATTTCTGTCAAAAATATTTTATACCATTTTTTTATTAATTTTAAAATGTAAAATACTAATGTAGTATGCTGCAAAAATTTAGAAATTAGTTATATTATTTAACTAAAATTGTTTATTTATTGAATTTGACGAAAAAAATAACACTAAATTGCTATAATTTGATACTGACACTCGGCATAAAAATATAATTAACTTTTAAATATTTACATTCAGAAATTAAAGTCAATTCAAAAGTTTAAAAATTCGGATAATCAAAATGATTAAACAATTATTTTTTTATTTATTTATTTAAAAAGTATTTAAAAAAATAAGGCGATATTGACGTGGAAGATGATATTCCTTATGATTTCCATTACGTGAGCTTAAAGTTAAAATACAAATATCATAAAATAAAAATATAAATATATAATGAAATAAAATTAAACAACTACAACAATTTTTTTCACACTTTTATTATTAATTCTTACAATACTTTTGTTCTTACGGTCAAAAACTTTTAATGATTTTTAATGACGTGCATTTTACTGCACAACTGCTGAGTTTTTGCAGAGATTTATCTAATATTTAACATGTTTGTTGCATTATTAAGCATTTTGAATATAGATTTAATCAAATACCATTCAAAAGTTATTGACAAAATACATTTTGATATAAGAGTTAAATAGAATAAAAAGAAAGTTAAACACGGTATGTTTAAATAGAAAGGCAAAAAAATATTAATGTATTAAAGTTAAGTCTAAATTAATAAAAGCTTCATTTAATTTAATAAAAACAACATTTTTTTTATAAAAATATCTTATTAAATAAAATGAATAATAGAATTATTTTTTTTTTGATTTGCATCTAAAAAAAATTACATATATAGAACAAAAAAAGATATCTTCTCTTAGCCATGGGCATTTTGCAAGTTGAGCACAATTAATTTTTTTATATTTGAGTATATTGCTAAACTAATTTACTTATTAAGTGTTTGTAAACCTTTTTTTTACTTTTTAAAAAATTTTAATTACGGGGTAATTTAAATTAATTTATAAAAGCTGTATTGCTAAGCACTTTGAAACCACACTGACATCAAATTTTGTCTCTTCTTGACTGTCACAAAATTAAAATGCGACGAATCAGGCAACAAAAAATTGTGAATAAACTGTATCAGATTAACTGAGTGAAAAATTTCTTTTCCAATTTTAAATCTAATAAATTTCATAAAATTAATAAATATATTTAATAAATATAATTGAATTTTTTTATTAGTTCATGTCAAAATTATGTAGAATAAATCTATTTTAGTGATAAACAACGAGATTTTGTCAAGAAAAAAAAAATCTATTCATTTTCAATTATCAATTTAAATTTCAAACATGACTCTGAATCAGAATAGTCGGAATTTAATTTTAAACTTGAAATTAAAAACCTAATTTAATGTCTTTTTTTTAATTAAATATAAATTAAATATTTTTATTTTTTAGTCTTTTTGCAAATCAATAAATAATTGCTCAAAAATAAAGTTAAAACTTTTTTTTTATTTAAATTACTCCGCCATATCCTTTTGAGAATAAAATTTGAACGAAAAACATTTTGTGTCTAAATTTAGCATTAAATCTTTCTAAAATGGCCGGCTTGATAAATCTTGAATTTTGTTACATAAAATAATTATTTTAATCAAATTACATAATTTTCTAGAATAACTTTATAATTATTTTTTTCATTTGAAATGTTTAAAATTAGCTTTGAGTCTTAATAATGATTAGGTCTTAGAATCCTAGAAAATTATCCCAAAATTTTGTCTTTAAAATTAAATAACGTAAATTATATCAGCTGAAATAGACACTTTTTTTCTTATACTTTCCACTCAAATCAGTATTCATCAGATAACAGCTTCATTGTGTACAAAAAATTTATCATTATAGTTTAAATTTAAATTAATTGCACTTTTATTTTAATTTTTAGCAACATTTTTACAGTTGTTAAGATGCTCAAGATCTAATTATCAAGATTTTGATATTGTTGATGTCAAAAAATTATGCTAAATTTTCTTATTTATATATTTTCTTGAAAATTTAATTATTCGAATAATTTAAAATAAAAAAAATGAGCCTGAATTTGGATTTTCTAACACTGCGAAGCATATTCTACCTGCTCAAACCAAGTGAAACATACTACCAAAATGTGTCTGAGGTTCCGGACTTTACAGCCAAAGCTTTTAACATATTTTTCTCGTTTATCTTCATCGAACAGCTAATCCTGCTAGTTCAAAATCAAAAAATTTGCTTCCGACTAAACGACACCGTAATTAAAAAAATTCAAAAAAATTTTTTTTTTATTTTTTTCTCTTAGATCAGTTCACTCAGTGCCGGAATAATATCCATTTTGCCGAGGTATTTTTCAAACTTTGTCATCAACTTCCATTTATTTTTATCTTTTTTAGTTTTTATTTTAGAAAAGTCTACCTGATCACATACATTTGGTTCTATGAACACTTTAATATAATAACTCTTAGCTACGACTCGGTATTTACCTATGTAGTAGCGTTCCTTCTGGTGGACCTAGGCTACTATTGGTTTCACCGAGCCGCCCACGAGGTCAATCTATTTTGGGCCGCCCACCAGACCCATCACAGTTCAGAAGAATACAATTTTACCACTGCCCTGAGACAGTCTGTATTCCAGCAGTACACTAGCTGGATGTTTTATCTGCCCTTTTCAGTAATAATTTCACCATCTATCTTTTTGGTCCATGCTCACTTGAACCTCATCTACCAATTCTGGATTCACACAGAAATAGTGGATAACTTGGGATTTTTAGAGTTGATTTTGAACACCCCCAGTCATCACAGAGTCCATCATGGCCGCAACCCCTATTGCATTGACAAGAATTACGCCGGTGTTCTCATCATTTGGGACCGCTTATTCGGCACTTTTCAGCAAGAGACAAAAGACGAACAACTGGCATACGGTCTGGTTCATCCGCTTAAAACATTGAGTCCAATACATGCACAAATATTCAACTATAGGTATATTTTTAGGAAATTCAGGAAAGCCGGCTCTTGGTCGGAGCGCTTTGGCATTTTGTTCAAAGGACCTGGCTGGGTAAATGGTTCACCGCGGCTTGGTGACAGAAATTCATTGCCAAAAGTCAAGTATCCGATCAAGAAGTTCAATGTGGAAATCGGAATACTGATGAATGTTTATATTGGTCTACACTTTACCTTTGCCGTAATTATGTTTTCAGTGTTGGCAAATTTAAAGGTAAATTAAAATTTTATTTATCATAAAAAAATTAAAAGAATAAAATGTAATTAGCAACTGGAGCCCATATATATTTCCATTAGTGTTTGCTACCTTATATTCTGTTTGACTTGCTTTGGCAAAATTTTGGACAAAAAATCAAATGGCTTTGTTAATGAGTTGGGCAGAAATGTTATAAGTGTGGTTGGTTTATATTTTTGCAGAGATTTTATACTCAAAGTATTATATGGTTCGAATTTTTTATTTTTGACTTATAGTTCTCTAGTTTATTTAAGCGTTGCTGGACTAACAGCACATTTTATTAAAAAATTTATCTAACTCTTAGCTAATTTTTTCAATTAGCAAACCTTTTTTAAATTAAAAAAAATTTTCTCCAAATAGACTTTAAAAGAACTATTAAAATTTTTTTTAGTTAAAATAAATTTTAAATTTTTTTTTTATTTTCTTTTAATAATTTAAATAAACCATAAATTTCCTTTTTTTTAAATAAATATTCAAAAAATACTCTATTTCTTAAAATTGCTTTTTTTCAATTAAAAAAAGCTAAAATAAATTCAAAAATCTTTATTTTAAGACCATTTATTAATGGTATTTAATTGATAACTTGATAGAGTTTTAATTAATTAACTCATGTTTATATTTAATTCACTAAAATTTTAATAAATTGATGATTAATTTTATTTTTCGCGTCTTATTTTAAATAAAAGATTTATTTTTTTATTAATTGACAAGTTAATTAAGAATGCTTATTTTATTAAATTTGCGGTAACTTTTTTCTTGCGGTATTAAATTTTCATAGGTCAAAAAAATTTAAAAATATTTTTTTTAATCAGATGGGTCTCTTTCAAGACTTATTGACCACATTTTGGTTTGATTGCGTATTTATTATTATCATATCAAGGTATCAACAGGTATCAGGGGAAATTAAATTACCCAGAATATATTTTTTAAGCTAACTTGGAAATTTTTTCTTTGACTATTGAATTTCTTACTTCTAATTATTTTAAATTAATAGAAGAATTTTTGAAATGTTTTTAAAAAAAAGAGAAACAAGTTTTTTAGAATTTTTATTTAAGAAGAATTTTGAATAAAAATATTTAGAATTTAAGCATTTTATAATAATTGAATTTTTTTGGTTAAGAAATTTAATCAAATGTGTTCGTCACATTAAAAAGATGCTAAACCAGGCACGCATCTAGCCAGGGATGAGACATGCGTGTCACAGTCCCACCATTTGAATCAGAAATTTTATCATTTGTTTATTACTAATAAACAAATGATAAAATTGATTTCAAATGATATCATTAAAGATGATCTTTAATGATAAATTAGAAGCTTTAATCATTTGATTTAAATATGTAAATGATTGAGGTTATGTTGATTTAAGCTGAATCTGAGTTTTTGTCACTAAGTGTGTTACTTTACATGGTACAATCAATTGATACTCATACAACAATCAAAACCTACTTAAAACTGCTTACTTCGAGTACTAAAATTATTTAAAAAATTTTAAAAAAATTAGTAATTAATTTTAAAAACTATGTTTCTCTTAATTTTGTTTGCTGTTTGTAATTTTTTTAAAAATTTAAAGTATAGAAACCATTGCCTTGGTCAGATAAATCAATATAATATGAAAATTATGAATTATCTTGTACACTTAGAGTATCATCAGTCCTACGATCAATAAAACTTGGTTTAAATTAAGGTTATAATTAAAATGGTTTAAATTTAGGTTTTAATTGAAATGTTTTAAATCAAGGGACAACATAATGAAACTTCTTTCATTTATTTAAAATAATTTTTTACATATAATTGTGTTCTTTTGTAAAAAATTTCATAAGATAGATCAAAGACATTCTAAAAAAAAGGGAAAAAAGTTAAAAAATTGTATCTATTATCGTTTTTTTTTGAAAATACGTAAATATCGATAATTAAGTTACAACACGTAAATTTTGAAATAAAAAAAATTACCAATTTTTCCTGTTTTTTTTTATTTTTCTCGTAATTAACTGAAATTAAAAAGATAAATATAGTAATAATCTGAAATAAATGAAATAAAGCGTAACTATTGATAAAAAGTTTATTTATTTGAGCAAATTGTATTTGAGCCATGACATCTGGAATTACACAAGAGTTTCGATTTTCTACAACTGCATCGATTTGTAATAAATTGAGATTTACAATTACAGCTTACCATTCCTTGACCACCACCAATTGATATTTCATTGACCAATTTCTAGTTCAATTTGACAATTTTAATTAAATCAAAAGCGTTACGGGAAAATAAGTCCGAAAATACGCCAACCTGACATGTAAGTTCATAAAGACTGAATTTATAATCAACGTCGATTATTGGGCAAATTGGATTATATCTGCATTGATAACTAGACTATCGATGATAGTTCCTATCGATAAAACCAATACCAAAATAAATTTTTAATATGATTTTTCACAAACACTTATCATTCAATTAATGATTTAATTTTTTTTGTATTTTTATTTCTAAATATTAAATTTTTAAATTTTTTCAAATCAAAATTTTAAAGAAAATTTATTTTTCCCTACCATGCTAGAAATAGATCAAAATTTATCTATAAGATTTTTTGTTAAAATTTGAACTCTATCTACCATGATTAAAGATTAACAAATTAAATCAATTTTTTATCCTTTTATGTTCTAATTAAAGATTCTCTTGCAAAAAAGGAAATTAAATCATACAAAATGCCTACCAACTTCTATAAAGAAGATATTCAGCTAAAATTTAAAAGAAAATTGAGCGGATTGGTCGTTTTTTGATGGAGTTATTCAATTTTTCCCAAAAAAGAAAGATATAAACTTTTTGTAAAGAAACACGCGAATAAGATTATTATTCGAATAAAAGAATTTTTTTTTTTTAAATTTGATAATTTAGAAAATTTTTAGTTCTCTTCATGCAAAAACCAAATTTCATTCTAACGTTTTTCATGAAACTTTTAACTATAAGTTTTAAGAGAAATAAAACCGCGGACTAGATACAAAAATAGTGAAAAAATACCATTTTTTTACCATTTTTTGCCAAAATATCGATCTATTGGTAAAATAATAGATTAAATTAATACACCATTTGTAGATGAGACTGTGCGCTTTCAGAATATATACATATTAATAAGGTTATATATGTTAGAACATGAGATATTTTAGCTCAAAGGTAACTAAATTTTGTTTTTTTTTTATCTTTGAAGGGGGTGGGATCAAAATTTTTTTTTTGACAATACTTAAAAAACAATTTTTTCAAGGTTTTCAAGTATGTAGATTAATATTTTAAAGTCGGTTTGCTGAAATTCAGATAGTGCTGTAGCTTTGCTACGCGCGAACCTTAATAATTAAAGAAAAGCAGTTCATAGAGTTTAACGCCCCGTTATCTTCAGCTTCAGTTTCTTTAAGAAAGCCCTCGATAGTATTAATTCAGTTCAGTCTGTTTTCATATATTCGTCCTGAAGATTAAAAATTTGATAAAACTTTTTTACGAACACACATTTTAAAACTTAGGATTGTTAATTTCCTTTTAATAATAAAATGAGATAATAAAATTTATACATGATTTATTATTTTTGGACTCTTATTAGCTATTTCCACTAAACTTTTTTCATATGTTAGTCTACCTCTTTTTATTTCTGGTGATATTGATATCATCTTTTATCCAAATTATTAAGATAATACATAAAAAATTTAATTAATACTTAGTTTAAATAAAAACTAATTAATATTTTAACTAATTGACACTTTTTATTAAAAAATGACTACTAATTTTAGAAAGAGTATCTTAACTATGGGAAAATAGTGTATGTTAGGAAAGAGATAACATTTTTACACAACTAGTTAGCTAGAAAAGTTACTTATGTTATTTTTAATAAAAAATTGTCAATAATTTAAAAATATTAGATTTCTTTTTAACTAATTATTAATTAATTTTTTTATGTATAATATTAATATTTGGGGAAATAAATAAAAAATTAGTGGTATTTTATTTAATTAAATTTGTGGTTTCGATTTTATTATTATCATTATTTATTTCAGTAAACACCACATGGGTGATGATAAAAAAAAGTTAATTTTTAAGTATTTTTTATTAAGACGATTAAAGATACCTAAAAAATACTGCAACATAGTGCATCATAATTTGATGCACTTTTTTCCCTATTATAATTTTTCTAATGTAATAAAAAGGGAAAAAATAAAACATCAATAAGATTTTAATTTTATTATTGATTATTGATTAGATTTACTAAAAAAATTAAATAAAATTTTTATTTTATGAAAAAAAGGTGCAACAAAGAATATTTTATTAAGTTACAGTATTTTTAATTATTTTTTATTAACAAATATTTTAATTTATCAAAAAAGAATAATTTGTTCTATTTATATTTGAAATTCACAATGCCAAGGAGTAGAATACGATTACTAATCTCCTGTTAGTTAAAGTGGAAAGAAAATTTTTTAAATAAGAACATAAGAACATAATTTTTTAAATTTTTAAATAAGATTTCAATTTCTGGGTATATTGAACACAAGTTTAAAGCAATAATCACCAAATGAGGTAAATTAGACTGATTACATAAAAATTGAGACTTTTCAAAAATTTAATTTCTAGACGAAATTTATTAAATGAAATAAAAATTCTCAAAACTTCAAAACCAATCTAGCTATCTTCACTTATTCAGTGGAATAAATCAATATTTTCCAAAAATTAATAAATATAAAATTGATCAAAATTTCCTCTTTAATATTTTATCTTGAAGATCTCATCTTTAGAAAATTGAATATTATTCTCAAGAATTTTGTCAAAATTTAAATCAGGTTTTGAACTCGAACGTAATTAAATTCTAAAAATAATCGATTTTACGGTCTTTTATCTTTAGATAGAAAAATTCAAAAATTAACAAAACATAGCAATAAATTAATTTTCTAATAAAATTCCTATTCTTTACAATCTTTGACTAAGGAAGTGGGAGTTTAAAATTAAAAGAAAAATTATAATTAATAAAGCAAATATTTATAGACAAAAAAACAAATTTTTTTAAATTTCAAAAATTATTTATCTATTTTCTTATTTTAAAAATTTTAGATATTATTTCAATTTAAAAACAACACACTATCTGTTGTTAAAAAAAGCTAAATTTTTTGCATTTAAAATTCAAATTTCTAATAAGAGGGAGTATAATTAAAATTTTAAAATCAATATAATTTTTATTCGATGATTTATTAATTCATAGAAAATTAACAAATCAAACAAAACTTAAAGGAAAAATATGCTCATAGATTTTTTTTCCAAAGATCTTTAAAAAGAAACATGATATTTTACTAAATTAAATCAATTAAATTTGTTTTTTTTTATGGAAAAAATTAAATTTTGAATTTACATAAAAAATTTTAAAATTATTTGTCAGTTTATTTTAGTAAAAGTTAGGACAGATTATTTTTTTTTAAAAAAAATTCTCTCGTATCTTTTCTTTATTTATACATTTAAAATTCTTTTAGAAAAAAAAATTTTCATTTTGCATTCTAATCAATCTTTTTTAAATAAAATATAGATACAAAAATATTTTTTTATTTAAAATATTAACTAATCTTAAACTGAAGCACTTTATTATTGATTTATTATCTGAAAAAATTGATAAATGAGTATAATTTATTAATAAAACAATATTAAAAAAAAAAAAGTTGCTTAATATGTACGTCACGTGTCGACAGTTCCGAAATACGGAAAATTGCTTCAAGGCTAAAAGAAGCTCTTAATTGAGGCCGAGATTGTCTCAGATAGCTTTTTACTGAATTTATCACATGATCTCCGGTAAAAAGCAAAATAAAATATAATTTAAAATAGCCCACATGTTACATAAACCCGAGCAAAAGAAAAATTAATATCATTTTAATGGATTTGAAATTTCATCTTAACACTTAAGAGGAAATCAATTAAGACTAATTATTAATGCCTAGAGGATATTTTCGTTCTGACGAAATATCACTAGAAAATGTATTCGTTAAGTGTGCACGAATGAGCCCAGGTTTGACGACACTTTAAGTTTAAAATTAAATTGATATATTCAAAATGTTAATTAACAAAAACCGCTATGCCATAAGCTCTTAATCGGGCATAGTTTTGCCATGGAATTTAAGATTTTTTCTAATTAAAATAAAATTTAATTAAATACCAGAAATTGAAGCTAATTACAAACAACGACTAAAGAGCATTTAAAGCACAAAAGCAAAAGACAAAATCGGATTATAATAAGAGAGAGAGAGAGAGAGAAAGAAAGAGAGAAGATAAACACAAGTCATAGAAGGTAATTAAAAAATTTTGCCATCCTAATTTTCTTCACTTATCAATATTATTACTTCCCCTCTCTCGAAAAAAAAAATTACTTGATTTTTCATAATAGGTGTTGGAAAAAATGCTCAATTTATTTGTCTATTTTGAATATTAATTTCATCTTTATTTTTTTTTATTAAAAAATAATTAGAAAATTATTTTTCTCATTGTGTCAAAAATTGTATCCATCTTTGGGTGCAGATAAAAAATTTTGTCTAGTGTCTTCAGGTATCAGGATACGCGTCTTTTCAATTGACATGGTGTAATCAAGCAGCAATGAGTTACCACATACCGGAGTTAAGCTTGAGCCATTTGAGCACAGATGAACTGGAAAAAATCAAAAAAGTAATTCAGAGGCAAATTGAGTTCGAAAATGAAATAGAACAGTCTGTCGGGTGAGTCAAAAAAAAATTATTTTTTTTTCCATATATATCAAAAATTTAATATTTTTAATTTGAAAAAAAAAAATTTTTTTCCATAAATTTGAATTTTTAAATTTGAATTTTTTTTAGAGGTCTAAAGAAAACCATGTGCTATTTGATAAATAGTCAGGAAAATGTGAATAATGAGGGTGATGAGAATGCACTGGGTGCCATGGATAAAATGTCGGCAAAAAATCTCAGCTCTAGTTGCGTGCAAGGGTCGTCAAAAAATAGCCATCTAAGCGCCCTTTCGTTCAATTCATTGAACGCAAGTGAAACATGTTTTTTATGCAAGCGATCATCCAGCAGCACCAACCTCTCGTTTAGGGAGTCCTTAATTGACAAGCTTAATTTCTTAAGACCGGCTAACAGGAATAACAAGTTGGTACAATGCAGTGACTGTTCTAATTGTGTGTGCCAATGTTGTGGCAACATGACAAGCACAGATTTTTCAAGCCAAAATGTAAGAATTAAATTTTATTATTAAAAACGTTTTAAAATAAATGAGATGTTTTCTTAAAATATTTTATTAGTTCAAATAAATTAAACAGATAGACATATTTGATTAAAATTTGTTTTAGCCAAAATTTGACGCACAAACCTTTAGGCTTTAATGAAAGATATTAGCTAAAAATAAAATATATAATAATATTAATGTTTTGTTTAAATTTTGTCACGAATTAAATTCTTTATTTTATTGATTGTTTTTGTTTTTGATATTATGGAAAAAAGATACTTAATATTTTAAGAGATTTTTATATTATTAGAACCTTTTATATTTTATAGATGATTTTTATTGAATTGACTGAAATAAAATATCAATTTTTTTTATTAATTAGAAGATTTTAAAAAAGCACATTTTTAGAATCATTAAAGCAATATTACATTTTAAACGGCATGTGCTAATCCAGCTAAACTAAAATTCCTGATTTTTCACCAATTTTACTAGATGAACATAAAAATACCTTTATTTTGCTAAAATCACTTAATTAAAATAAAAATGTGAAATAATAATAAAAATCAAGTTTCATGCTAGTTTTTTAAATTTTTAATTAAATAAAAAAAAAATGTTTTTTGCATTCCGAGACTTTTTAATTAGAAACAAGATTACAGAACTCAGGTTTTTCACACAAATTCATACCATAATATTCTATTTTTTTTTATTGTAACACCAAAACAACCATATCTGACTCAAAAAATTACTGAAAATCAACTTAAACGCCAATCAGCTGATTTTTATTTATTTTTTTAAACTATTTTTTAAATAATAAATACGATCTAGAAAATTAACAAGAATAATACCAGTTATGCAAAATTACAAAACATTTTTTTTTAGTAATTTTAGTTAAAAAATAATAAATCTCAATTTAAAATTGAAAAAAAAAATTTTTTTTTGAATAAAAAAAATATATAATAATTTTTAACAAAAAATATTTATTTAGAATTTTTTTTAAAACAATTTTAAAATGCCTGCTTAAATTATTTTCAAAATACTTAAGGGTATCCAAAAGATTTGAGGTTTGGGGAAATAAAGTTAAAAAAATTTCAGTTTTTATTTTGTTCTAATGTTCAAAGTAATTGCCTTAAAATTTTCACATTTTTGGTATCTATTGTTGTTCTTTGGGTATCTATCATCTGAACAAGAGAATCTTAACAAATGGTTTAATATTCAAACTATGCCCGATTAAAATAAAGCTTTATATTTTATTTTTTTTTAATTTTTCAATTTTTTTAAAAATGAGGTTCAAATTAAAAAATTTCAAAAATTTTTCAATTGATTAAAAAGACAATTTTTTTTAAAGCTTGTACAATGAGTATAAAGAATTTACACTGACCGCGTCGATACTTTTAACCCTAACCTCTTGGTTATAATTAATTATACGGAAAAATCTTAGAAATTGGCCTTAATTTTGATATTTTATTTTAAGAAAATTAAATAAAAAATGATCAATTATACAAAAAGTGAAATCATAATAGCAGTCTCGCCATTTTAAAATAGCCTGCTCATTTACGTAGATTTAATTTTTTTAAGCTTTTCTTTTGCATTTTTGTAAGGTAAAAATAATTTTCAATTCATTTCGAATACAAAAATCGATTTAATATTCGTAATGGTTTCAGCATTAAAAATAATTTTGTTTTTCAATATTTTATTCCTAAATGCGGCAAAATGTTATTTATTGTACATTTTTATATTTTTAAATTTTTGAGAGAAGAAAAAAAAATCTCAAAATCAAAAAATCTAAAAAAATTTTCATTCAAGAAAAGTAATAATAAATTCGCAATTACTTAAAAGGGATTTTCAAAAAATTATCCTTGTTTTTTGCATTTAAATTTTTCTAAAACTCCTTTTTAAGTAATTGCGAATTTATTATTACTTTTCTTGAATAAAAATTTTTTTCGATTTTTTGATTTTGAGATTTTTTTTTCTTCTCTCAAAAATGTAAAAATATAAAAATGTACAATAAATAACATTTTGCCCCTAAATGCAAAAGATTAAAATAAATTTAATTAGTCATTTTTAAGTCTCTAAGTTTTTAAGTCAATCCAACTTAAGATGTGAGACTTAAACTTGTTTAAAAACAAACATGTAAGTACAGTAATGATTTGTATAATTTTAAGAAATTTTTTTTTTATAAAAATTTAAAAATAACTATTTTTTCTACCAATTTTTGAAAAAATTTTCGATTTTTGGAAAAAAAAGACATTTTTTCAAAAATTTTACCAAAATTATCTCAAAATCCTGAAAATGTACGTAATTTTTCGTAAATACCTCTTTTTGACTTTTCGGATTTTACGTTAATTTACGTAAAATGTGGTAAAATTTGGTTAATTTACGGTATTTACGTAAATTTTCTTAAAATACTGTTATCAAATCACCTCTGTAAGTTTCAAAGTAATATCTTGAAATTAGATTTAGAATAAAATGACAATATTCAAATTTTTTAAAATTTTTAAATTTTCAATTTTTCAATGTCATTTAATCAATAATTTCTGTACTAAAATCTTGTGAATAAATAGGCTATTTAAAAAAACAATTAGAAGCAGTTAAAAAAATTGAAAAAAAGAGTAAATTCTGAAAAATACATAGGATCACTATTACTTTTTAATAAAATAAATAAACAAATATTTTTTATTTTTAATTTCAAGAATAAACTAATTTTTAAAATTTTTCCTTTTCTTTCCTGTTTTTGCTTTTTTTTTTCTCTAAATTAATAATTAATAATTTTTATCCTAAAAATAAAATGGGCCAAAATTTCTTCTTCTTTGTGTTAATTTAATAAAATAACGTGAAAAATTATTTTTTTTTTACTTTATGAGTGGATGTAATGAAAAAAGGAAATTTACGTTAATTAACTTATTTCATTTTTTTGGTAATAAATAAAAAAAAAGAGAAAAAACCAAAGATTTTTTCGAAATTACTTTTTATACCATAAAAAAACGAATAAAAAAAAGAGTTAATTTGAAAATATTATTTATATCTCCGCAATTTTACATATATAGACGACATGAGTACAAAACAAATTTTTTTTTATTTAAAGAAACTCTAATTTTTTATATTTTTCTCTAGGATATATCGTATTTTCTCGCGTAATTTCCCACTTGGAACTTAAATGCGACATGATATAATGTCCCTAAAAAATTATATGAAATTAAGTAATTTTTGCAGCAATAATATTCCTTGTACATTAAATGAAACATTAAGTGACATTAAGTGAAACAAGGTTACTTTACTCTCAAATTTTGAATAAAATTGAACTCAATGTTCAGACGTTTATAATAATTTGAAAATATATTTTTTAAAATTTATTTTAAATAGATTTATTTTTTAATTTATTTATTTTTTAAATCCATATTTTTTGATAATTAATCTCAAGCACTTTGTAAATTAAAAAATTCCAACTATCATTTAAACATAAATATATTCTTTTAATATAGAATACTTAATTAACTATAAAAAATTAATACAAAAAACAAGCCAAAAGAATAACCAAAGAATTTTTAATATGAAAGATCAAAACAAAATAAATTTTATTTTTTTATTAAAAAAATACCTTTTTTTCAAATACAATATTTTAAAAATTAAAATATCTTTTCATCTATTACAAAAAGACAAATAACATTCTATAATCTTTTAAGTCTATTAAATAATTTCAACAAAATTTGGTTAAATTGGCAAAATAAGAACATATTTTTATTTACTTGTCAAAGTCTTGAACATTCGTTATTTCTTTGACATTTCTATTCTATTTTTATCTTATTTGTGGTAGTCTGAAATTTTAAATTAAAAAAAAAATTTCACTAAAAATAAAATGAATATATTTTGTCTAAAATTTTAGAGATTTTTTTTTAATTTGATCGCAAAAAAATTTTGTTTCACTATACAAGTATAAGGCTCTTTTTTATTTGATGTGTCATTTTTAAAATTTATATTGTGTGCTAAACCGGCTTTTAGGGTGCTAAAAATTTTACAAAATAAATAAAAGTCCATAAATATGCGAATTCTAATTACTCTTTCGATCTCTAAAAAAATTTTTAAAGCTTAAGTTCTCAGCTTTCGTCTGGTACCATTTGCAGCAAAAATAAAAAAACTAATCCAGTTTAACTTGACCGAAGATTCTATTTTTGTTGCAATTTAGACTGACTTATCGACTGCAAAATGGCGTTGCAAAGTTTGCATTGTGAAACGGGAACTGGCCAAAAAGAGTGGTTGTTGGTCAGCGAGTGTTGAAGCAAGACTGGATGTGCGGCAAAGCCTGCTGGAAACATTGAAAAAGATAAAAGAGCTGGAAAAACAAAAGAAAATGGAACAGCAGCCCTCAATCGAGTTCAGTGATATAAAACGGGTAAAGATAAAAAAGTTTGGTCTATTGGCTGCGGCAGCGAGCAAGTTCAACACCAATTTGTACCTGAGAAGACACAGCCAGAATTCAGATGGCGAAAATTCCAAGATCATCAGTCTGGACGAGTGGCGCAAAAAAAGGAACATAGAGAACCAAGAAACATTGATTGGTGACCATGATGACCAGGATGATGGTGATGACCAGTCCAAAATAGGAAGAAAAAAATTCCGCCAATTTTCAATGAACAAGCAAGAGCAAAAATCGAACAGCGAGAGCGACCAGATGGCTTTGCTGACCAAAGACTTGAACGACTTCATCGATCGGACAGAGTCTGATGAAAATTTGGCAAATCTGGCTAAAGTAATTCTGATCGAACACAAACGCTCTTTGCAAATGACCCAAACAATGACCCAGGACTCTTCAATTTCATACAATCAATCCACTGATTCCAGACGCGACTCGTTCAGCTCCAGACAGGACTCAAGTATTAGTGTGCACGAAAATGAGTCGAGCAAGCAAGCTTCGACCAAGCATGGCACGGCCCAGAAAAAAAACTCCAATGATTGGCGCCAGAGGCGAAAAAATCTGATGATCAGGTCAAAAAAATGGTCGAATGCATTCGACGAGGAGAACCAGGACTCGTCGCTGATTATCACTACAGATGAATCATTTGCTTCCAATTCTTTAGTAGAAAATGCTGAGTCCCAGAACAACTCGCCGATTTTCCACGAAGATAGCTCTTGTTCGGTGCATATTAGTGCACCTGAGCACAGTCCACAATTTCAGATAAGAAGCTCGTTCTGTGAAGATTCCGAAACACTTGACTGTGAAAATATTACAACGCGAAAAAATACACGCAAACTTCCCGACTTGCCCACAAGTAAACACTTTCACATTTAATCACATTTTTCCTTTATTTTTTGGCAAGAGGATTAAACTCACATAAAAAAAGTGAAAATAAAAAAACACCACATAAATATCAAAATGAAAGTTGAACATATTAGAGTAGAGAAAAAAAACAAAAAGTTAAAAAAACAAAAGTTTATTTTTCATCTGAGAAAAACACATAAAAAGACATAAATGAGAAAAAAATTAGAATGGTTTTTTTGACCGCTGTGTGCAAAGAATTTTTTGAATTATATTTTTTCTTTAAACAATTCAATCCTATTTTCTTTTTAAAATTTATTTTTTTAATTCAATTTTTTACTTTGATAAATAAAATTGACACATGATTTTCTAACAATTGTACAATCTTACTTTGTGGTCAAGCGATACAATGCAAAAACCATTTTACGTAATTTTACGTGCTATTACGCATAATTTGATTTTCAAATGTAATAGGTAAAAAAATTTAATTTTATCAAATCTGAAGTAAAATTGCGAAATTTTTTGGAACATCACAGAAAATGCTTCCTTTGGAGCAAGAGTGAATTTTGAGCTTTTTTTGTTTTTTGATTCTGAAAATTCTAAAAAATCTTAATTAATAAGAGTTCTTAATTTTTTTTTTTTTCCTTATTTTTTATAAAAAAATGCCAGAAAAAGTAATATTAAGTAATATGTGTAATATTAATTTTTAGTAAAGAATTGTAATTTAAAATTATTTTCATAAAAGAAATACTCAAAATAATTTTCTTGAAAGAATTTTATATATTAAAACTGAAGAACTAGGTATTGAATGGCTAAAACAAAAATTCAATGATCTGAAATATTTACTTTCTATTTTTAAATATTTAAAATATTTAGTTTTGTATTGGTTTTTGGTAATTGTTTTGAATGATGGTGGATTCACCAAAAAAGAACCGTAGCAATATATTTCTTAATTTTTTTTATAAATTAGTTTAAAAAATTACTCAATATTACATTTTATTATGTAAAATTACGAAAAAAAGTAAAAAAAAGAGAGAATTCGTATTGTTTTTTTTTCTTTCTTTTAAATTTTTAGAATCAAAAAAATCTTATCATAGTATCAAAATAAGACAAAAAAAGCTCAAAAACGCACTTTTGCTTAACATTTAGGGCTGATTCTATCAATATTCGATCTATCCTTCAAAAAAAAATATTTTTTTATTTTTTTGCTTTTTTAACAAGCTATGTTAAAAAATGCAAAACATTATTTTTTAAAATAATTTTAAAATAATTTAAATAAAACTTAGGTTCAATTTAATAAGACATATTTTGCAAAAGTTTATGCTTCAAACTTCACAACCGCATAAAATTACCTTTATGTAAAAACTACATTTGATCCAAGATAATGTAATCTTCACAAATCATGAAGAATATCGCGTAAAATTGCGTAAAAAATGGTTTTTGCTTGTATCGCTTTACCACTATATTCCAGCTGAAAAAATTAGACAAGTGTTTTTTAAAGAATTTTTATTTCGTCAAAATTTAAGGCTCTTTAATTTCAATACCCCAAATTTTCAATAAAATACCCCAAATAATTAATATTTTACCCCAATAATTTAATAAAATTCCCCTTTTAATCAAATAATCCGTAAAAATAAGGATTAAAACTTAATTAAATAAAACGACACTATTTTTTTAATTTTGACAACTAATTAATTAAAACGGCCATTAATTTTTTATAATGACACCAATTTTTATTGACACATACCTAAAAAAAAACTATATAATAAAATGAAGTTATTAAACTCCATTTCATCAAATCAAAATGTCTAGTTCTGCGAGTATTCTCGAAAATAATTTCAACGATACAGTGAATGACGCTGAAGAATTCCCACAAACCAAACGAAGCAAAGCTAAAGCCTAAATGATTAAAAGAAGATATTGGGCTTGCTCAAACAAATGTGGAAAAATTTAAATTTTTGTGGTAAAATTGAAAAAAAATTTTTTTTTAATAAATTTGGTTTATTTCTATTAAATTAGGTGATAATGTGAAAAAAATAGTGTCATTTTATATTTTTATTTTTTTATTTTGTTTTTAGTATTATTCTAATAAATTTGGGGTAAAAAATCAAAAATTTGGGGTATTTTATTAAAAATTTGGTGTATGAGAACTAATAAAGTCAAAATTTAATTAGACCATATTAAAAATGACAGACACTTATTATGCCGAAGCTCAGTTTTACTTTAACTAAAAGCCAAGCTCCAACCCAATTAAAAGAGCTCTTAAGTTATTTTGAAGAATTCTAAATAGGTATGCTTGTTCGAACAAAAAATCTAAACCGAAAGTCACCAAGATAAAAAAATTAAAATTTAATTAAAAAAAATTTAATCTTTAAATCTTTCTATTAAAGTTTTTAACAAAATTTCTATGAAAAAAAATTCTATATTTCTATGAAATATTTTTCCACGAAAATTTATTCTATGAGTTTTGTTTATTTTTAAAAATTTTCTATGAATTAGTTTTTCGATGAATTCATACATCAAAAAAAGTTCGGACTTGGTTCGGAAAAATATCTCCGGTAAAATACGATTCAGAAAGAAATTGGTTCTC
Source organism: Brachionus plicatilis (assembly GCA_010279815.1). Lineage (NCBI taxonomy): Eukaryota > Metazoa > Rotifera > Eurotatoria > Ploima > Brachionidae > Brachionus > Brachionus plicatilis. The sequence continues at coordinate 1,139,509 of QEOQ01000274.1, read as the reverse complement.
TGATAACAATTACTAGTTAATTGTCACACAATATTCTGATTGTACCTCTTAGACTCGAAGAATGTCCAGTTGCACATATCGAAAGAGCTGATATGTATAGATGAATCCAGTTGATTTTATTAATATAATAATAATAATAATAATAAATATCATTTAACACTTTGTAAAATTGAATCAAATACCCTCTTTTTCTTTCTAATTTTTCGAATTTCGAATTTCTGATTTTTGACTTAAAATTCGTAAACTACGTCCTTTGAATTTTAAACTAAATCTCACTAAAAATTAGAATCTCATTTTTATTCTCATTTTATTTTCATCAAACTCAATCTTATTTTTAATGAGTTCAAAATTTAAGTAAAATATTCAAAAAATTATCAATATAATTATTATATTCAAAATTTAAATGAAATTAAATACTTTTGAGACCTTATTTATTTATAAACAAATTTTTTTATTTTAGCTCTCCAAAAAAATTTAATTTTGGGTTTCAAAAGACGTATTTTACAAATATCAAGTCAAAAACTAGAAATTCAGATAGCAATTAAGTTTTGAATTTCTGGAACTTAAGTAAAGATATAATAGCAGGTTAAATAACCACGAGAAAATATTACCTGTATGCTTAAAATATTTAATTTCTGTCTATTTTATTTTTATTTTTATTTAGTTTATGTCCAACATATTTAATTAAGGAAAAAACGTATGAAATATTTAAAAATTGTTTATTTTATTTAACAATAGTCTATTTTATTTAATAAAAGTCGTATAGGTTTATAAACTGTCTTGAGTTTAATTCTTTTGTTGTTTTCATTCAAAATCATCATTCTAACTCTCATGTCCAGCATCGAATTCAACATTTGTGGCTACTATCGGAACCTCGATTAGTTCTGACTCGGTTTGAATTGGCACCTCAACGAGTTCTTGTTCAGGTTGAACAACATTGCTTGCTTCACAACTTGCCACAAAGTTGTTTAGCCTTTTTGCTAAAATCACTTTTTTTTCCTAATGAAATTATGAAATTTTAAGTCTTTTGCACTCATCTTTGAGACGAGTGACTAACAAATTAGTGTTGTACATTTTAAAATTTTAGAAAAAAATTGGCTTAAAATATTTTGAACAAAAATTAATTAGTTTGGACAGAAATTAAATAATTTAATCTGAGGAAAAATAAACAAACATAAACTAAATATTTTAAAGCAAAAAAAAAGTCTAAACAAAAAATGTTATGACCAAATCGGACACTTTTTTTTAGACAAAAATTAATTAGTTTGGGCAATAAATAAATATTTTAGCTGTGCAGGTAAATAATAGCCAATAACCACTGCTCAAGAAATTTTTAATCTCTTTTTATCTCGCTCGCTTTTTAACATATCACTGAAATATAATATGAAGATTATAGACGAAAGACAAATCTCATGTGGAATTAAATTTAATGAACATATATTTTTAGATAATCATCTTATAATCAGATAAAATTTTCAAAAAATAAGTAGAAAATTTCTGTTTTAATTAGTATAATTTTTTAGATTAAAATTTAAAGTAGCATTTAGAATTAATTTCCAGTCTTATCCAAAAAATGATCAAAATAAAAAAAATGAATGAAAAAAAAAATGTGATCAACACGTTTACTTTTGTGATCAAAGTTTCTAATCAAGTCGTTAAGATTTTTGATTTTCCCAATCATAAATCAATTTATATAATCAAAAAGTAAAAAATTAAACTTTGAAGCTTTCACATTTGAAAGAAAATTGATCAAAATTGTCTGTCTTTTCAATCTGTGGTCATAGTTAAGAAGAATTGAATCAACTGGAAATTGAGAGAATCTAAATCTAAACTAATGAAATTATAAAGAATTTAAAAATACTCATTGTTATATCTTTCACATGCTGAAGATATTGGTAGATCAGTTATATTAATTTACTGATCAATACTCAAATTTTTGAGATCACAAAATCATCATTTTATTTATTTGTAGATTAAAAAAAAATTCAAAAATAAATAAAGTTAAAAAAGGGAGAATGTAAAATAAAATAAAAAGTTAAATGAAATAAGACAAAAATAAGAATTCTTATAAAAAAAGATCTAGTTTGAAATATTAATTTTTTTTAATTTGGATCATTTTTATTCATTGTGTTTTTTGCTATTCTTTTTTTTTTTCTTGGTCTTAATGAATATTGTATACCAAAAATTGAATTTAAAGGAACTTTACTTATCTCAAATAAATTAGAAAAAAAAAAAAATAAATTAAAATGCTTTTTCCTTTACAATAGTAAAGAATGTTTGTGATCATAAATAAAAACAGCATTAACTAAAACTTCCTTTTTTCTTTCTCAACTCTTCTGTTCTTCTGGCTTTCCTGATTAATTAATAAATTTAAATTTTTTATCTCTATTATCTCTATAATCTTATTTTTTTTCCTTATTTTTTTGAGAAATTTTTACCATACAGATTTGTCATATTCTTTATTAATATATCATTTGGAATTTAAATTTATTTTTTATTCAAAAAGTTTATAAAAAAAATAAACAAATTAGCAAACGCTCAGTATTCAACATTCAACATTAATATTAACTTAACATTAAAAAATTATTTCAACATTAAAATATTATTTATTATTTATTATATTAATTCAACATTAAAATTTTAAATTAAAATTTTTGTTAATATTAATTCACACGTTAAAACTTGTGATCTTCTATAAAATTTAGCCTCAAAAAGTGACACTTTTATCAATAAAAATTATTAAAATGATTATTTTAATTTTTTTTCTCATTTATTTATATTCAGTACAAGTTTTCATACTTCTTAGGAAATTTTCCAATTTCTTTCTTAGGCTTTTATTTTTTTTCAAAATCTATATATTTGGCTTTTTGTCGAGAAGTATTTCATTCTATCAGCTAATTTTTTTTATTAACAAATTTAAAATTGAGTGAGAAATATGTCAGAGCAGGATTGAGTCATTCTGTTCCACTGGTCATCAGACTGCTGGAAGAATAAAGAGAAGGTTTCGAATCAAGATATTTCGAATATCCAACTCTATTGTGTAATTGCTACCTAGCAATTTCTTCTTTTTTTCTTGAACTATCAACTATTTAAACATTAATATCTTTTATTTTTTTTATCTTATTATAGTAATTTATTTTTGATTTTTTTTTCTTGAAAAAAAATAAATTAGAAGTAAGAAAAAATAATTAGAATATAAAATAATATGTTAACTGGTAAAAATGCTGGTTAAAAAAAAATTAAGTGAAGAAAGAAATACAGGCCCATTTTGTCAACTAATTTTTTTAATCAATAAAATTATTTCAATGAAAATAAAAAAGTAAATAATTTGTATCTAATTTCTTTATTTAAAAAAATTTAAAAACTTATATAAAAAAGAACGATTTGAACTAGACGACATAATTATTAATAAAAGACATTTTCTCAAATTAAATAGATTGTTTTTATTAAAAGAAAATTTTTATTTAGTAAAGATTTAAAACTCTTCAGTAGAGTTGTTTAAAATTCACAAGTCTCTAGTCAAGTCCAAGTCAGGAATTAAAAAAAAAAGAACTTGTCCTTTTTTTGGGACTTTTAAACAACACTTCTCTTTAGATGATTTATTTCCGAATGACTATTATAATGATAAGACAAATGAAATATTTAAAAAAATTAATACCGAAATACCTATTGTTCTAAAAAATATATTTCAATTGTAAAAAAAAAAAAATTTATTTTTTACATAATAAATAATTTATTTTATTTTAATCATGTAAAGTATTCAGTTATAAATTAAAGTAAAGCAAATTTTTCAATCAAATAAGTATTTAATTTTATACATTTTCTTTTTTCATAAAAAAAAATATTTAAAATAAATAAAATACACTTTAATTTGGTTAAATTTTTTGTGTTTGAATCACAAAATTTTATTTATATATAATTACTGCACCTCATAGGCGACTTAAAAAAAATAAAAAAAAGCTAAGATTAAATTATTTAAGTTACTGATTTATTCAGCACATCGTATAAAATCTCTTTATAGTATTTACAATTTACTTGATCTTTACAGAGCAAGTCACATAAATGTACAATTTTACTATAGAGTTGAGCTTTGTCTATTTGAGTAATTTTTGACACATAAAATTGATCTAGTGCATCCATACAAACTTTACTATCTTCAGTGAAAGGATCTAAATCAGTTATTTTACCGACGTCTTTTATTTGTTTAATAAATGAGCCTTCAGGGCATTTGAATTTATTATAATAGAGGTTTAGATATGATAATAATTCGTCCATTGGTTTAAGTTTTTTTATTTGATGGTAAAAAAGGATCTTAGACTTGTAATAAATTCTGCTTATTGATTTGACTTTTAACGCTTCCAACAAAGCAGTATTTTTCGTGAATTTAGATAGTCCAATGTTACGTTTAATAATACAGGCTTGTGATTTATCATAAATTTTGAGTTTACTTTTTTTAATATGACAAATTTCTATGCCATAATTAAAAATTGGCTGACAATATATGCTATACAGTCTAGCTAAGATTTTAGGTTCTAGACCAAATGCTCTACAACCAACTCCATTTAAGGAGTATAGAGCTTTTTGCACTTTTTTGAATTTTCTATCCCAATAATTTTCTTTAAAAACATGATCGCCAATTGGTAAACCAAGGTAAGACAAACTGTTTACTTTTTGAACTTTGATTCCATGTAAAAATCTCTAGATACATCATTTTTACTCCAATTTTGAAATATAATGACCGATTTAGTTGGATTAAAATTTATTTTCAATAGTCTTCCAAATTCACTACACATATTAAGCAAAATTTAAAGATTATATTTGTTGGACTTAATAAAACAATGTCATCACAGTAACCAACTATGGATGTATTAATACTACCAATTCTACACCCAATTTTTAGACTCATACAAGCCTGTATTAACTCATTAATAAAGAAGTTAAATAAATGTGGAGACAAAACGCCACCTTGCTTAACACCTTCAGTGATTCTAATAATTTCAGATTTTTGATTTTCATATTTAATAATAATACATGAAACATTATAATAATTGAAGAGAACTCTCCAAAACATCTCATGTATCGTTTCTTTTAGTTTAATAAATAGACCAGTTCTCCATAGCTTGTCAAATGCTTTTTGGGCATCTAAACTTGCTAAATAAACATTTGTTTTATTAATATTATAATAGTTGATAGTTTCATTAACCATAAAATACGCATGTTTACATGAATATCTGTTTTTGTAACCAAATTGATTTGTATTTATTTTACTTCTAATATCGATATTTTGAAGAATTATATGTTCCAAGACATTGGCAAAGCACGAGGATACTGAAATTGGTCTAAAATCGCTAGGTTGATTGTTGGCTGTTTTACTCTTTGGTATTGGCGTTACTATTGAGACATTGAAATCATTTGGTACAATTCCATAATTGAAAATTAATGTGTAAAATTTCTGCAATACAATCATTAAAGATGGGGACTTGGAATGTTTAAGCATTTCAGCAGGAATATTATCATGCCCAACTGCTTTATTTGACTTGAGGTTATTAATAGCCGACTTAACTTCAAATTCAGTAACTGGATAATCATAAACTTTCTTTTTGATTGATTCATAGAATAACGCTGTGTCTTCTTCTAATTTTTTTCGTTCCAAATTTTCAACAGCATTATCCGCCGAGAATAAATCCTTATAAAAAATTTCAAAATTTTTTAAACTTACATTTTTAGGCTTGAATGACGATTTATTCTTAAACTTTGAAATTTCTTTCCAAAATCGATGTCTGTTGTACTTGAAAAGTTTTTCAACTTTGAATACTTTTTTAGAATTGAACTCTTTGATTATACGCTTATTTTCTATTCTACGCTCACGACGTAATTTACGCAAATCATCTTCAAGTTGTTGTCTAACAATTCCAACTGAATTTTTTAGATTTGATTCGACCAATTTCACCTTCCGATTAATTTCTTTTAATTTTTCATCTCAATTTGCCCTATTTGTTGACATATTTTTGATTGAAGAGGAACTTTTAATTGACTTTTCGGCTGTTCTAGCAGCTCGTATTAGCGTGCCACACAATTCTGTATAAAATTGGTTAATTAATTCAAGATTTGGTTCTTTAGTGAAATAGTGTTCCATATCTGGCATCATTTTTTCGGGTCTTGTTGCTTATATGGCCAATTGGCCAGGCCAATTAACTTTTTGTCAATTAGTGGCCAAAAAACCTAATTTATTGGCCGTCAATTATTTTACCTGGCCGTCAATTTTTTTACCTGGCCAGCTTTTTTTTTTATCCGGCCACAAAAAATGACAACATTTAAAATAAAAAATTGTAACTTAAATTTGCACCTGAAATGTTTGTTTGTTTGTTATTTAAAATATTAAAAACGGTTATTTTAAATGAGATAGCTGATCAATATTCAGCCAAAAGTGAAGAAAATGAGTTAGTGGATGTTTTTTCAAAAATTAGCACGGGCGATCAACAAAGTGATGAAACATTTGATGTAGAAGATGTTGATAGGAATACAACTGAACTCCCTTTGTATGAGTCCGGTGGTGAAGATGAAGTTGAAGTAGCTGAAATTCCGTGTACTAGTGCGAGAAAAACAACAGCGTCTGATTTGGTAACTGTAAGCTCAATTCCCATCAAAGAGCATCAAGTCGTTACAGAAGTTGTTGAGTCAAACAAGAGTGGAGGACAAAAAAGGAGAGGAAGACCAAGAAAAGAAGACACAAAAAACGATCAAGGTAATGAGACTGACAATAGTTGCATAAATCATAAAAATTATAACTTGAGAAAAAGAAAAAATTAGATGATTTTGTTTGAAATTGGCCATAATTTTTTTTGATTGGACACGAATTTTTTTGATTGGACACGAATTTTTTTATTTGGACAGGAAATTTTTTTTATTTTTTCAATAAATTTTTTTTGGCCACTAATTGACAAAAAGTTAATTGGCCTGGCCAATTGGCCATATAAGCAACAAGACCCATTTTTTCTAAGTTCTCGTTGTATTTCTCAATAAAAGTACTACAATTCCAGTCAAAACGATGAAATTTCTTGATCACTTGATTAGATTCATCTTTAACACCTAAATCAACATCAACCTTGATGGTAATTGGCAAATGATCACTTGAATTATCATTACTATTACATATTTTAACATCAACCATCTTAAAGTCAGACTCATTTTTATGCCAAACAATATGATCAATCAAGGCCTTATAGTTACCATTTCTGTAAGTGTAACCTACATTTTGTGAATCTAAACTATCTGAGATTATTAAATCATTATTATTTACAAAGTTCTTAAGAATTATATCAAATCTTCTACCACGCTTAATATCGGCATTCCAATCACCCATTATAACGAATGGTTGTTTCTTTTCGACATTGTTTTTAATCTCACTTTCAAGCATTAGTAAATTTGATTGAAAATCTTCAAGCGATTCGCATGAATTGTCATCAAATTTTAACCAAACACCATAAATTTGTAATGACTTTCCATTACCTAATTCAACTGAAATTACCATAATGTTGTTACTTAGTTCATAGCAAGCTAAAATGTTAATACCCTTTTTAACAAGCCACATTTTACCACCATAAGGTCTACCTCTACTTTTATCTTTTAAACTAAATTCACTTGTAAATAAAATGTTAAAATCTGACGTATCAATTATATTAAACTCATGAAATTCCTCAACAGCTAGCCAATGCTCAATTATAAAAATTATATCATTCGTTTTTAAAAGCTTTTCTACTGTATTAAAATTTGATTTGAAATTATGACAATTGTATGTTGCAAAATTATACATTATTAACGAAACACAATTATTAAAAATTTTAATTGATATTACAAAATTTATTCATTTTGATCATTGACATTTTCATTGTCATTGTCAGATTCCATATTAACTGACTCACGGTCTGACTCAGTTTCACCAGACTTTTCAATATTATCTACAGGTAATTGTTTCTCTTGAACATTTTTTAATGGACTATTAAAATCATTGTTTCGATTTATACTTCTACTTGAAGTGACCACTTTATTTACGTATCTTTCTTCTTCGTCTTTTTTTGTTCTTCTGTACCACCTCTCGACTCTAACACCACCAGGCCAATTTGACCCCGTTAGCATAGCATCGGCACAGAAAGATTCAACTGTGACTTTAAAAGCTCTAAAGTGTCTATTTGCTAAATGAGTACTCAATTCAACAATTTCTAGTACCTTAGCGAAATTATTTATATGTTTTTTGAGAATATCCGGAGTAGTTTTCATACACCATTGACCTACATAATAACTATAAGGTCTACTAATAGCTCTTAGACTTTTAATACCTGATATGGCACTACCAGTTACTTTATGTCTTAATTTATAGCCTCTATTTCTTGGTTCGACCAATGTATATCCTTCACTATCGAATTGATGTTTAGAATTACTGTATTCAATTTTCGGTTGACCATTAACAATTTTTCGAACTACGTCCAAGTTGTTAGCTTTACTTTTCTTGTTCTTATTCAAACTATATTTTCCACCATCTTGATCATTTATATCTTTAGCAGCTACTTTTGAGTAACTTGTTTTAGTATTTGGCTTGTTTGTACTTGGAGCTTGATTCGACGTTGTATCTGTAATTAAATTAGTATTGACATTCTCACCACTTTCATTTGAGTTTGTATGTGTGTTCACAAAATGAATCAAAAAATAACAATGAAAAAGTACGATGTTTCAAATATTTTTTTCAGTTTATAAATAAAAAATAATTTAAAGTTAATATAGCAAGCATGAAAAACTTTGTTTTATTTTTTATAAATTTTGACTTAGGATTTGTGATATGATGATCCTTAAGATAATGTTTGTAGTTTAAAAAACTATCTACGCTCTGTTTTCCATTTTTTATAAATTGAGTTTCTGTTAAAATGCATCAAACGTTTTCCTGGTCTCGTTGGTATTACTGGAACAATTCTTGTTCTCAGGTTTTCTGAACTATTAGTTCACCTAATCTAAAAATTGTTCACCTGTTTTGAAATTTTTTCATCTATTTAGATAAAAGCTAAATTTAATATTAAAAATTAAGATAGATAAAAAAACATTAGAAAAAAAAATTAAGTCGGGCGGAGTTGGTAAAAATTGCTAAATAGATGAATCTAATATCCCAAAAGTCAAACATTAGTTCACTTTCTTCTACCCAGATCAGAGCAAATGCTATTTCTCTGATCTGGTTGACCTAAGCTCTTTCCTTTAAAAAAAAAAATCATTAACTTCACAATTGATTATTTTCATATCATTTTCGAGAATTAGGCACTCTACTAAATAGCTTTATTAAATTAGTTCACATAATTCTATTTTGGTTCACCTTTTTTAATTTTTTTTTTCTTATATTTTAATTCTGAAAGAACATTAGCTCGGTACAGATAAATAAATAAATAGATAAATTATTTAAAGTAAAAAAGGAATTTTCAATATTATTTTTCAAATTTCCAAATAAAAATTCAACTCATTTTAGATTCACTTAAGAGTTTAACTTCAATTATGAAGATGCTTGCAATATTAACTTAAAATTTTTTTTTATTTGAAACTGAAAAAATAATTTGAAGCATCGCACTTTTTCAATCTTATTTCAACATTGGATACATTTTGTAATTCAAACACAAAAAATTAAACAATTTCAAGATTATTTAAAAAAATTAAGATTCAAATTTAGTACATCTAAGTTTTTTTCATATATTTTCTGAACTTCAATCGTTTACAGTAATACATTAAAATTGTGAATTGCAATGATTTTTTCAACACTGTAAACGGCTATATTAAAAGATAAATCCTCTTTATTCTTTTTTATACTGTGACTGGTGTTTTTCAACAGCCCCCTTATTAAAATTAAAAAAGAGCATTAAAATTCTAAAAAAAAATTGATTTTTCGACTCTATTACTTTTTGCCGTATTTAAGTAATTTCCGATAAATTAAAATTTTTTTATTTAGTAATTTTCCGGAAAAAATTGATGTTTGCCAATCTTCTATTTAAACCATCCGATCGATCTTTTTGTAAGCTCATAGTTAAGCTTCCCTTATTTTAATAAATGTTTCCTAGACAGAGCCAAACATTAATGATAAATCTGTCTGTGAATGATGGACAAATATATAATAATTTTAATATATTAGAATTTAAACTATAATTTTCTATTGAAACTTTGTTGCAGTATCTATTTTGTTGTAAATAAAAAAGTGACTGGTTTTTTTGTGTACTAGACTTAGTTCACTTTTTCTTTTATTTCTAATTTTAATTTTTTTTTACACTATTTTTTTAATACTCTTTTTTTATTATTATTATTCCTTTATGAATTTTCAGCATTGTCTTTTATTTAATTCTTTTATTATATTTATTTGATTAGGTCTAGAAGTCGAGGCACGCAGCTGCTAGTTCTCAATCAAAGAGAATCAAACTTTAATTCATTCAAAAATGAATTTTAAAATTTAAAATTGATTTAAATATAATTTTTTAGCTTATTTTTAAGCACTTATAATTTGATGAAAATAATACAGATATTTTTTTATTTTTTTAGCATCAAAAAAATATAGTATAGGTGTAAAAGTGGCGTAACTTATTTTTGTAATATTCCTACATAATTTTGATTTTGCCTTCGGCTGATAAGAAAGGTATTTTTCTTAAAAGGATCTAAATAAATTTGACTAACTCAAATAAAAATTGTATTTGAAATTTGCTTAGACGTTTGACTAGCAAAAATAAAATAAGATTTTTTATGGCTAAATAAATTACATTTTTTTAAAAAGATTATTGATTCAATTATCAATAAAAATATTTTTTTAATAAATAAAAAATATTTCCTTTAAACAAAATATTTTTTAATTCTTGATTATATTTTGGAGTGAAAAAAGTTTTTTTATCAAAAAATTTTATTAGATTGAGTAGAATGTGAACTAAATGATGAATCTTTATCAAAATTATTTTTATTTATTTTTATTGATTGAAAATTGAAATCCAAAAAATTTTTGAATACAAATAGGCTTATTGAAAAAAAAACAACTTTTTTTATTTAATTTTTGCATTTATTCTATTTTGAGGAAATATTTCCTATTTAGTTCAATTTATTTTTTATTTAACTTCACTAAACAACCGACTTAAACCTGGGATAGGATAAAATGCAATAGTTTTTTTGAGATTTTTCAATCAATAATTAAAATTCAATATTGAAAAACTGGCTTAAAAATTGCATTAATTAATAATCCTGGTTCTTTTTTCAATTGATAGTTTTTTTAATTGATTTAACAATTTGAATAATTTTTTGTTTTTTAAATTTAAATTTCAAATGAGACTAAAATTTCTTATTCATTTTTAAGAATCTTTAAAAATTTGTTTTAATTTTTTCCAATAGCAAAAAAACGCTGATAAATATTTAACATCAAATTATATCATAAATTTAGAACTAAGATCAATTTTTATTAAAATTTAAAACAAAATCCATTTTTCTTACCATTCATCTTATCATATTTCATTAAACAAAAAAAAAATAACAGAATAAAAAGATTATAATTATTTTAGATGTTGTTGTTCTCGTAATCAAATTTAGAAGAATTAAAAAATAAGAATTATTGATTGAGTTCTTTTTTTGGACAAGTAAATCCATTCAAAAGTTCAATAATTAGATTATTTATTTTAGTTAACATCGATTCGAGGTATTTATTGCATACTTATAGATAAGTAGATTTTAATAAAAAATTATTTACATGACATAAGAAATTCAATCAAGGCTATTTTTTTCCTCTTCTGAATACTTTTAACTAAATTCTCATCATAAAAAATAAATTACGACTAAAAAATAAAATAAAAAGAAAAATTTATAAAAAGAAAAATATTTCAGTTCAACATTTTAGTGATTTTTTATTTCAAGTACAAAGCCAGAATTAAAAAAATTAAAACCCTCCTTGTCCTTTTTTACTTTTTTTGATATTTAAAATAAAGATTTTAATTAATTTAAAAGTTCAGTTATAAATTTAAATTTTAACTATTCGTTCTCTAATGTACAACAAACCCGAATCACTAAACCAAGGCTTCGTCTCCAGCTCCGTTTAATTTTTAATATAATGATTACAATAGTCAAAAAGTACAAAAAAGGAAAATGGCTTTTTAAAAGTAAAATCTCTCTGTCTATTCATGGAGTTTTGTTAATAATAAATTAAATAAAGCATAGAAAAGTATTAAATAGAGAAAAAATATTAAAATAAAATTTATTTTTATGTATCTATTTTATTTTAATAAATGAAAAATTAAATAAATAAATTATATTAATGAAACTAAATTTAATTAATAATGTATTACCTTTTATGATCAATTTTTCACATACAATGAAAACAAACTTATTAATTTTTAACAATAAAAAAAATATTTTTTTGAATTTATTCTGCCAAACCGTTTTCCTAATAAAATAACAATAAAGTAATTTATAATTTTTCAAGCCTCAAAACCCATTGACATCAGCTGCAAACTGAACCGATCAAACGAAGATATCACGCTGAACAATGACAACGAAAACTTTTTGATCACAACCAGCAACACAAGTATATCGAGTCTCAAATCTTTGGAAAAATCTGCCAAGAAGAAAAAAATGAACAAAAGATCACGCAATCAATCGCTTTCCAATGAAACCGAGTCCAAATTAAACAAAAATAACTTTTCTCGTTCCATTGACTCCATTGATTCTTTGAACAGGCCCAAGCTGAAAAATGAACTGGCCAAACTGACCACCAAATCGGTGGATTTTGCCAAGTTGAACGAAAAAAAAAATTCCAACTTTATATTTGTCAACTCTATTTTGCCGCAACGCAGCATTGACTATCCATGCATAGTAAGAAAAGCGCCAAAACTCTCCGACATTGTTCGAAAGAGACTTTTGTTCCAAAAAGTGAGCCGAGGTGCCACCTTGCTTGGCGAGTCTTTTTCGAACTCGATCGAAAAAGACCATGTGCCAAAAGCGCCACGCAAAATAATCATCCGACAAGACAATTCTATTGAAATCAGTCTCAGTCGACCACCAAAACTGCGAAGGCAAAATTTTTCCGAAGACATTACCACAAGCAACTTTGCACATCAATCCGCGAGCCTAGTGGAACCATCAGGTCTGAAGCAGAACCCGTCAATGCTCAGCGTTTCGTCCACCAACGACAGACGAAAAACAATCGAAACTTGTGAGAACATTTTTATCCAGTCTGAAGAGAGCACCAAGCTACGCGCCAGAACCCCTCCGTCAAATCCACACCGTATTCTCTTGTACAAAGATAAATCGGATAAATCAATTAGAAGTAATTTTTTTTTAAAGTTTTTTTTTTACAAAGAAACAAAATTTTAAAAAATGAAATATAAAAATAAAAAAAATTTTAAGTCAAGTTTTTTTATGTTTACAGAACTGTCAGGATTTTCGACAAAATGAAAATTATTGTACATTTTTTTTATTTTTTACATTTTTACATTTTTGAGAGAAAAATAAAAATATCAAAATAAAAAAATCTAAAAAAATTTTCATTCAAGAAAAGTAATAATAAATTCGCAATTACTTAAAAAGTAGTTTTAGAAAAATTTAAAATGTAAAAACCAAAGATAATTTTTTGAAAATCCCTTTTAATTTATTGCGAATTTATTATTAATTTTCTTAATGAAAATTTTTCTAAGTTTTTTTATTTTGAGATTTTTATTTTTTCTCTCAAAAATGTAAAATTGTAAAAATATAAAAATGTACAATAAATTACATTTTGCCGACTTTTATAGACAAAATTTACGTGAAATTTTGATAAAAAGAAATAACTCAAAAATTTTTTGATGATGATTTAGATCAATTTTTGATTTTTTGACCTGAATTTATGAAAAAAATACCTTTTTCAAGTAATTTTACGTAAAGGAGTAATTCTGATAAGAGTCCATTGTTCTTCTCGTTCGAATTTTGTTCTAGATTTGGTAGATAAGTTAAAGCTCATTTTTGGTATTGTGCATTTTGGAACAAATAACAAAAAAAAATCTTAAAATGAAATAAACTTTTATCTATTAAAAGAAATCAAAATTAAATTGCGGAGTTATTGCAGAGACTTAATTTGGTTGGTACAAAGTTTATATCAGCTTTAACATTTTGCAGAACCATTTTTAAACTCATAGTAAAAAAGATATTTTCATTTTAAATTTTAAATTTTGTTCTTTGTTCCAAAATTTACAGTGCCCTCATTTTTAAGCTCTTGAGACAAAATTAAAAATGTACAGCTTTTTAAATTTAAAAATTGGCCTTTAAACTTAAAAAATGCTACAACACTTTATTTTTTGCAACTTTAGGAGCATTTTTAAGATCAAAGAAAAACTTTAAAATTGAAGAGTTGTTCATTTTTTAATTTTTGGTTTCAAGAGCTTCAAAATGAGCTTTAATTTGAACATATTCCTTTGTATTTCAAAATTGTATTTAATCATAAATTAGTGTAAAAAAGCAAAAAAAAGACAAATAAAATATTAAAATAAAGAATACCATTTTTTTGGCACCCTGATCAAATATTCATCATTCAAGCTTTCAATTTAAAAAAAATATAAATTTAATTCATGTTGGCTTTTTTTAAAAATTAAAAGAATTTGACATAAATTTAACAATTTAAATTTTTTCAGATAGTCTATCGCTTATCTTTTTTATAATTGTACAATTCATAAATTAAAATATTGAAAAATTAATTTTTATTTTTTAAATTAAATAAATGAAGCGTTAAACAGTATTCTACAGTGCTTTTATTAAGGGTTCAGAATGAACTAAATTACGTAATTTTAAATTATTTTTAGAAAGCTTACGTGATCGTATGTGAATGTTAGTCGGTTAGGATATGTAATTTTACGGAAAATTACGTAAGCATAAATTAAAATACATAACTTTTAGTAAAATCGTTCAAATTCTTACGGTCACAAAAATGAGGAATTAAGTAAGAAAAATGTAAAATTGGCTTCTTTTCCAAAATATTTAATTAATTCTATTAAGAAAAATTAAAAAAAAATTTCAACATTCCTAATCGTTTTTTAATTAATTTTACGTATAATTACACAATTTTTAGTAAAATTTTGTAATGCAATTAGTTATTAAAGTCAGACTTTGATTTGAAATTTTTTTTAAAGTCTGGACTTTGACTTTTATTTTAGTGATTTAGACTTAATCAGCTGGAACGGCAATCCGTCAGTCAGGATCGCGACCACATGATATTTAGCCGTTCCAGGTAGCTATTTAGGCGGCCTTCTAAATGAAAACTCAAAAATTGTACTTAAATTAAGTTCTATTTAGGTTTAGTTCGGCATTAAAGCTTGAGATTTTTTTGAAACAAAAAATTTTTTTTGAACAATACATTTGATCCTAAGCTACAAATTGATTTTAAGTTTTAAACTTAAAATTAAAACACTTAATTACATTGGGGACCGAAGCCTTAAACATTTCTTTGGAGCATGCAGTTTAAATTAAGAATGATTTAACGGAAACTAGAAGTTTATAATCATGTTATTTGATCATTAAATTTAATTAATTAAAATTTAATTATGAAATAATTGAAAAAAATTTTTTTTTTAATTGATCTATAGCACTAGAAAGCCCGGCAGGTCAAATTGGCCAAATTTTATGTTTAAACTTCAATATAAGTTGAACTGAAGAGGATATTGAATTTTTTTTGAAATTCAAATACAATTTGAACAAAAATTTTTCCTTTTTTGATAAATTAAAATTAAAGTTAATTAAATATATTAGAAAAAATACTGCAATATACTTTTTTGCACCTTCAATACTCAAAATAAAATTTTCATTTTCTTTTTTTTAGTAAATCAAATCAATAATCATTAATAATTAATTATTTTAGGTAAAAAATAAGTATTTTGCACTTGGTTGCAGTATTTTTTTAAATATATTTTATCAACTTTAATTTAAATTCATCAAAAAAGGAAGAATTTTTGTTCAATTTGTATTTGAATTTCACAACGCCAAAAAAGCAAAATTAATAAATGATGATCACTTAAAAAATGAGAAAAATTAATTTTTTTTTTCCAAAGCCAACGGTCTGGGAATGATATTGATTGGTGGCTATGAGTGTGAAGATGGTACTCTTGGCTGCTTTGTTACTTTTGTAATCAAGGGAGGACCTGCTGATTTAAACAGTATTGAAGTGGGCGATCAAATAATGGAGTTTAATGGTCATTCACTAATCGACTCGACATATGACGAAGTGCGCACTTATTTGAACAACAGTGGTGATTATGTTCAACTAGTTGTACATCATAACAATATCAGGTTTAAAATAGGGCCTAATACAAGTCCTTTGGAAGTATCGAGACATTTCGAGACTGTGCCAAGACTGTGTCCATCTGCCAACCGCAAACGCCGCAATCTACCTCCACTACCAACATCTAATCTTTATCAGGAATATCAAACTAATGTGTTCAAAGCCGATCCGGATTATGTTGTGGCTGAAACAATCCAAGTGCCTGCCGGAAGTAATCTGCTAAAACCAATTCTAATAAATCATGGCCGACTTTTGATGCAACTTTGGAATGATTGTGAACAACTCAAATTAGCCATAACCATTAACCAGGTGAACAACCTTCCGCCTAGATCGGCTGATGAAAAATGGTATACATTTGTCACTGGTCGTTTGATTTTAGATGACCAAGACACAAAAGTTTTCGAAACAAAAGCTTTGTTAAATCCAAATGGAGTATGGAACGAAACTTTTGTTTTCGATTACAAGGACTCTATTGAAGATGCGTTGCTTGAAATTTGTCTCCATGACACTCAGTCACCTGAAGACACGAGGCCATTGAGGGAAAATTTTATCGGCATGATCATTCTTCCGCTATCTGAAGCCAATCTTGAAGACGAGCCGAGATGGTACGAGCTAAGGGTATTTATATATTTTTTTAATTTATTCAAAAAATTTAATTAAATTAGCAGTTGATTCATGAAAATTTTCTTAAAAATTAATTTTTTTCAAAATTTGTTTTTTAATTATTCTAATTAAATTTGAAAAAAATCTTCCTCAGAATTCGGGAGAGGTGTTAAAACAATTCAAAACAGTGAACATAAAAAAGCAACACATAGGCATTCAAATTCAATATGAATAAATGATGGAGAAAAAAATAAAATTTCATTAATCTTGACTTAGAGAAAAATATTGATTTTTTAATAAATAAATCTTTGATTTAATTTAAATATTTTTAATGTAACATGATGAATATGAATATTTAAAAAAATCCATTGATAAAATCGATTTTTAATTATTTAACTGATTTTTTATTAAGTTTATTTTCATTTTATTACTTGTTTGGAATTAATTGTTTGAATTTCTTTTTTAAATCTAATTTTGAATGCTAGATAAAAATACTTTTGAAATAAAAAAATTCAGATTCGGTTAATAAATTTAAATATAAAAATCGATTATAACAATGGATTGGGAAAATGTTTTTTCAAAATTTTTTTGTCTCTTAAATCTATATAACATGTTACAATAAAATTATTTAAATTAAATCTACGATTTATTTTAATATCTAAAGGAAAAATATTTAATAAAATCTAAAATTCTCTATTTTATTTTGTCTAACACCGGAAAAATATCATTTAGTTAGAGTTTCAATTTATTAGTAGATATAAATTTAAACAATAGTGTAGTTAATTCTCTTTCCAATTTCGGCAATAAAAATTTTAATCAATAAGGAAAGAAAATGGTTAACCATTTTATGGAAAGTCAAATCAATATACAGAAAAAGCGGAATTTTACGAAAAATTACGTTTTTTTAATGTTTATTTAAATAAAGATTTAAAAAAATTAATTTTTTTAAAAATTAACAATATTTATTCTTTTACAATTTACATATGTTTTGGTGGATTTACGTAATTTTGTAAAATTTTACATCAATTTTCGGAATATAACCAAATTTAACAAAATAATTTTAGGTAAATTTTAGTAGAGTTAGATTTTTAGCGTCAAATTTTGTAAATTTACCTAAAACACTTGTGACAAATCAATACTTCATTTTTATTACGTTTTACTAATAATTTTAAAAATTTGTAAGACCTATTTGTATTTGATATTTCATTTGAATTTTTTTTTTTTAAGTTTACAAAATTTTATTTTTAGTAAATTTTTATTTTTTTATCTGTATCAATATTATGTTAAAAAGAAAAAAAAATGTTATTAACTTTGATTAGGCTATTCAATCATAATATCATTGCTCCCAGACTTGTTAATTAAATGAAACAATAATTT
Organism: Brachionus plicatilis; assembly: GCA_010279815.1. Lineage (NCBI taxonomy): Eukaryota > Metazoa > Rotifera > Eurotatoria > Ploima > Brachionidae > Brachionus > Brachionus plicatilis. The sequence continues at coordinate 1,121,238 of QEOQ01000274.1, read as the reverse complement.
GATTTCTTTTATCAAGATTTAATTCCTTAAAATTTTCAAAATATTTCATTCTCATTCTTTTTGTCCGTCAAAAATTGATGGTTTCACAGTCAAAGCTTCTAAATGACAATTTTAGAATTAAAATTTAGAAAATTCCATTAAAAAAAATAAGTGTTATTTATTATTTTATTTCTTTTAAGGATAAGCCTACCAGAAAAACAAGTACAGCAAGTGTTACATTCAAGTCATCGTCAAATGATAGCCAAGACAGTGTACATGAGTCGAAAAAAAAAAGTTTTAACTTCATATCATCTAGAATATGTAATTACTTTTTTAAAAATAAATTCTCTATTTTATTAATTTTATTTTGTTTAGCGCGAAAATCAGCTCGAAAGCGCTCATCAAGGCAGTCATCGGAGCGTAGCAACGAAAGCAGTCCTTCTCCTTCTTTGAGTGCTGGCAGTTCTAAAGTGACACCTGTGAGGCGTTTATCGCGAGCATTTGCCAGACTTTTATCATTCCGAAGAAACAGTGAATCAGCAATCAAAAAGAATATAATTCGATTTGAAAGCGAAGACGAAGCCCACGACGATCAATTTCTTTCAGCAGGCAGAGTTTCCCGAAACAGTCAACGCAGGCACACAGGTATAATTCTAATACAAGTTTAACTTTTATTTAAAATAAAAACTGGATTCCTTTTCATTGTTCCATTTTTAAATTTTTTCTTGAAGAAGGTAAAAAGTGAGATGATTTATTTTAATTTTAATTTTATTTTAAATGAATAGAACTTTAATAAAAAGGTGACAACTCTAATCTTTGTGTCTAATTGACCCGAATAAGAGTCCTACAAGTCTATGATAAAAAATATTTTCAAGAAAAATTAGTTAAGTAAAATTTAAATTTCACAATTTTGCCGTATTTTAATCAAATTACATGCAAAACTGATTTAATACATGAATTTTATGACAGATATTTTTGTTTTTTTGGCATTCTAAAAATATCTCAATTAGAGCTATTTTTTGGAATTTCAAAATTTTATTGACACCTTTAAATTTACCAATATTTTCAAAAAATTTTTTTTTCAAAGTTTTGATTTTATTAAAAATTAGTGATGTACGGAAGTCCTAGGATCCAACTTTGCGGTCTAAAAATTGGATTATTTAATCGGACAGGTCCAAAACCGGTCGATTTAATTAATTGATTAGTAAAAAAATATAATATTTCTAGACCTCTTTTAGCAAAAAATTAATATTGCCGTTCTCAATCGTGGCGATTACAGCAAATTGAAATTTTTACCATTCTGATATGGCTGGAAAAAAAAATCTAGTCAATGACTCATGACTTAAAAGTAAACTTGAATATTTCTGTATAATAAAATTTTTTTTTGTAAAAATTTAAATTTATAAAAAAAAAATATCAAAAAATAAAACAGAAGTTGAGAATTTTTTAAGGGTTTAAATCCATGATTGGCATTTTGACAGGATTAGTTCATTCTTGAAATTCTAATACTACTTATTTCATTTCTTTTTCCTAGAATATATTTTTTCTTTACAAACTCTTTCATTTTATTCAGATTATATTTTTCTAAATTTGTGAAATATGTTACCTTTGATATTTTAATACCAGATAAAATTTTTCAAAAAATTTAGAAAATTTAAAATAACAATTTGTGGAAAATTTAAAAGATTTTACAGTAAAACCAAGGCCTAATAAATTTGTTATTTTTTAATTGAATTTTTGGTAACTTTTATTAAATTTGTTATCGAAAAATATTAAGAGTCTAAAATCAAATGCTCCTTTAGAGGTAACCTAAATTTTAATTTTAAGATTCAAATTTTGAAAATCCATCTGGTTGAGATGATCATGATTATCTGAGATGTGATCTTTACATTCTTTTTTAATCAAAGTTGTCTAATCTTGAAAAATTAAATCCTAAAAGTTAACATCTTTAAATTTATGGAAACTTAAAAATAATTGTAATTTTTGAAATTAATTTTGCTATATCCATTTTGAATTACCACTGATACTGAAACCGAAATTTACTCTATTTTCAACATATTTAACCATTATTTACTAAATTTTGAGATTTATTCGAAAACTTACGTACATGTGCTTTTTTAGAAGCTTTTAAAAGGTTGAAAAATATAAGATGTAAAAACGTCCTTTTATTAACGAGTCTAAAAAAAGTAATAATTGGCAAATTGAAGTTCTAGATCAAATTTTAAGATCAAAACGATCATTTAAAATTCTTAAACTTAATTAATCTAATGATTTTGATAATTTTTAAGAAATAAATACTAAGCATTACTAGACATCTTATGTCTAATAATGGTTCATTTTCAAATTAACATCAAAATGATTGACCTCCAATTTATTTAACAAAAAGAATCAATAATTTAAATAATTCAGGTTAAGTTAATTCACAAATTCAAATTTATAACTTTTATTTTCCGTTCATTCAAGCTGAAATAATTTTGCCACTTAAATAAATTTTAAATTTTAAAACAGTAATTTTTTTGTGTTTATAGGTAATTTTTCATTAAAATCAATTAAAATATTTAAACCTTTTAAATTTCAATAAAAAGGTACATATTAAAATTTTAAATAAGAAAATAAACTTGACATGACATGTCAAGTAATTGCTTTTGAAAAACTTTATTTATTATCTATTATTAAAAAAATATTAGAATTTATATTTTGATCTTTTGATCTTGATCTCAAACTTCAAATTGCCAATAAATTTTGTATGAATTGACAATGAGATTAATTGTGAAAAGACATTTTCCTTTTTAAATTTTTGGTTATTTGAATCATTATAAAAAAATTAAGCAGGATCCTGGACGTAACTCTGATTTAAGAATTCGGCTTTGTTGTAAATAAGAGAAAATTAGTTAAAATTAAAATTAATATTCAAACTATTAATTAATTAAATATTTTTTTAGTCATCAAAAAAGTAAAGAAATTTCAAAAAGGAGCAGAGTCAAATAAAATAATACTGATAAGGTTCAAAAAGTAAAAAAAAATTTTTACTTTTTAACATTATCATTGTCTTGACCTCAAATTTTGAAAATAAATTTCGTAAATTTTCCTAATCAGTACTGTATCAATAATTATAAAGATTATTTTAAATAAAATTGTATCATTTTAAGAATAAAAAAATCTCTCTTTTTTTAATTTCACTTTGAAAAATATTCAAATAGCAAAAATATTTAAAAAAAGTTTTTATTTTAAAATAATTTATCAAATTTTAATTTAAAAAAACAAATTTTTTACTAGAAATGTTGACCCGAAATTCTTTGATGCCACCATCAATCCTGGTTAGCTCACGCAAACACAGCGCTTCATCTTCTCGTAAATCATCTGCTAACGATATAGAAGAAGACATTGACAGGTAGTTAATTTGTATTCTCTTAGAATTATTTTATATTTTTTTCTGTTAATTCAAGTTATTTTTCATCTGAGGCCAAGTGTGGACTCACACCAGGCTTAGGTCAAGTGTCTCCAAAGAGTGATGTTAAAGAAGATGCAATAACTGGTGACATCAAGCTTGGCTTTTTGATGAGCAAGGGACAGTTGGAGATAACCGTATTCGAGGCGGCTAATTTAGTAAAACTAACCGGTCCTAGCAAGGACACTTATGTAAAAACCTATTTGAGAACAGGAACACATCGAATCCAAAAAAAAAAGACCCATGTGGTCAAAAATGCGACCGAACCAGTATTCAACTCAAAATTGTCTTACAGTGCTTGTAACGTGCTCGGCCGACGCATTCAAGTGGTTTAACATCTAAAGTTGATTTTAATTAATTAAAATATTATTTTATTTGCTTTAGATTATGGTATGGGTTAAAGCGCCTAAATTGGACAAGAACCAATGCATTGGAGAAGCTTATGTTCAGCTTGATCAACTTGATTTAACCCAACAGACTATTGGGTGGTACAAATTGTACAAACAGCATGTAGTTGACAGTGATTTTTATGATTCGGCCTGAGTGTGTAAAAATGTAAAATTAAACAAAATAAAATAGTATTTTTTCCATGTCTTTTTTATTACTGTTTTGCCAAAACCACCATAAAATATTATGCTCAGTCGAATAATTTCAACTGCAATTAGTTAAATTTAGATTGCTACCCAGGTAGTTTTTAAAACGTGAAAAGAAACTTCACTTAATTTTTATAACGTTGAAAATAAGAGTACTTAGGTTAAAAAAAAACAAAATATTGTTTGGTCATTAAAATAATATATATTTAATCAGTAAATAAACTTCAGTAAATTAATTAAAAAGAAATAGCAAAAATATTTATTTATTCAGTAAATTTATTGAGTTTTCTTAGCAAAAAGTATTTTAATCTGCAGTAAAATTTATTTAGTAAAATAATACAAAATAATAGTAATAATTTCAAAAAAATAATTAAATGTTCAGTTAATAAAATATTATTAAATCAAAAAATCCAATTCAGTAAATTAATTAAAGAGAAATAGCAAAAATATTTATTTATTCAGTAAATTTATTGAATTTTAGTTAACTGACATTAAAATTACTGTATGATGAGTGCTCTTTTAGCATTTTTTGGGCGTCCAGGCCAACGTCTCTGTCGAATCGGGATCTGTTTAGCTCCCATTGGAATAACACAATCAGCCAATTTTAACTGTGCAGAAACGGCAAGAATGTGTTTGCATAGATGCTGCTTGGCGAAGGCGAGACTTGTGCCCTCTAATACCTTGTGCTGGTCCTTGTTGGGAAAGCGAGCTGCAATGCGGGGGAGGTCTGACCCAATCTATGTTATTTAAGCCGCTTCTTATCTTGAACATTTGGATCATGTCTCCTCTTGTCCTGGGTTCGCTCAGAGTGGGCAAACCCAAGATGAAAAGGCGGTCGCTGTAGCTTAAGTTACGGATTCTTGGAACGAGTTTGGTCGCTCGTCTTTGAACTTTCTCAAGAATGTTGCTGTCCTTGGCAGTGTAGGGAGACCAGACCACTGCAGCATACTCTAAATGGGGCCTGACATATGCGCAGTATAGCGTTATGAAGGTGGTGTTAGTCCAGAATTTGAACGTTCTTCTCAGCTGTCCAAGGATAGAGATTGCTTTTTTAGTTTGGGCTTTGATATGGCTGGAGAACTTGAGATTGCTCGCGAAGGTTACTCCCAGATCTTTTTCAGTACTAGTTTGATTAAGTACTGATCTGGTCACACCCATGCAGAGGTCTTTGTCAGAGAACTTGGTTTGGCCGGATCTGCTGCATTCCATTACTTTACATTTTTCGATGTTGAACAGCATCTGCCAAGTTGTTGACCACTCAGTCAGTGCATCAAGGTCCCGTTGCAGCAGTGCCAGGTCGTTAACATTACGGATTGTTGCAATGAGCTTACTATCGTTCGCGTAAAGCTTGATCACGTGATTCACTTTATCTGGCATGTCAATTATGTAGATAACGAACAGCAGTGGGCCTAGAACACTTCCCTGAGGGACTCCACTAGTGACTTCTTTCCAGTCCGCCACATACTGTCCTATTGCTACTCGCTGTTTCCGACCTAATAGGAAATTTCTGATCCATTTCACTTTACGATCCTCGAAACCATAAGCAGCCACTTTATTACACAGAGACTCGTGACACACTTTGTCAAACGCTTTGGCGAAATCCAAAAAGACCACCAAAACATTCCAGCCGTTGTAAATACCCTCGCCGAGACACTTTCCTCTGAGGGAATCATCTTCGACTAGCTGCAGACAATGGACACTAGCTTCTTCGATGTCTTTAGAAAACGCATCAAAATCCGTATACTGGAAATCTTTATGTGCAGCGATCCATTGGTTGACGATCGCCTTCGTTATATTTGGATTAGCCTGATAGTCGATGTAATGGTGCTCGATGCCTGCCAACTTGATGCAAATGACTGGTTGCTTACGTTGATAGCCATTGGATCTCGCTCGAGCGACCAGACACGGACAATTTTCTCAGTAACAATTAATTTACGAATAGATTTCAATTATTTCACTGTTTTAATTTTACCGATTTTATTAATTAATTTGCTGAATAAATTGTTATTATTATTAACTAAAAAATAATTTTGCTGACCAATGTTCTTTTTAGGTGAACAATTCCTGTTCTCAGGTTTGGTGAACAATCTGTTTACGTAATATTTTGTTCACTAATATGTGAATTGAAATAATTATTGAAAAAAAAAAGTTTTGGTGACCAGACCGTACATTTGGTGAACAATTTTGAAATTAAGTCAACTATCCTAGACTTATGTGAACAATTCACGAAGAAAAAAAATTTTATTTTCGAATTCGATTTAAAAAAAAATATTTTAAAGTATCGTTGTGATATTTTTTATAAAAAAATTGTTAGTTTCGTTTATGTGTTTTACTCATATGGCTTTTTAAACCTCTATCACCTTCAAAAAAACGACCGCAAATTTTACATTCTATTGGATTACGTTTGCCACTCAAAACTTTTGTAATTTTTACTCTAGACTCCTCGTTACAAGGTTTCGATTTGGCTACATTTTCATATACATTTGCTTTTAATTTTATATTTTTAACTCTTAAATCAATGTTATCAATCGAATCTCGATTATTTGATTCGACACAGTCAGTCATCCATTTTAGGAATTAAATTTATAAATTGTTTAAGTACAAAATAAAATAGAAAGAATTAAATTATTGAAATAATCTTAACAAATAATTTTGATACTAATATAAATATAGTTCAAGTGAAATAAATTTACTTTAGGTGAACAAGTTATATTTTATGTGAACAAAATAAACTTTATGTGAACAAAATATATTTAGGAGAACATTTCAGTTCACATATTGGTGAACAAAATATTACGTGAACAGATTGTTCACCAAACCTGAGAACAGGAATTGTTCACCTAATAAGTGAACAAACGTTCTCATAAACCACTAGACCCCAAAAATTTTTTTATTGATTAAAAATGTTAAAAAATTGCTTAAAAAAAATTTTTAAAGAATAATTAAAATCTTTTTTAATATTATTATTTATTTATTTATTTGTACACCTGTACCGAGCTAAAGTTCCTTCAGATTAAAAAAAAAAAACAAAATAAAAGTAAATAAAATAAAAATAACTTCATTTTTAATTTATTATCAATTATTTTTAAAAAAAACTATGATAAAAATTTTCTAACAAAAGACAAATATAATAATAAAAATAATATATAATAAGACTAAATACCTTACAACTAAAGCATCGTTTACAATTATATGGGAGCACTAGTTTTCTTTTAAAAAAATAAACATATGTCTTTATTTAAAACGTACAACTCTAACCTGAATCAAAATTAGTATTTGGAAATCCAAACCTTGCTTTTACTGGGTTAGTGATAATGGCTCACATTAGCACAAGAAAAATGCAGAGCTGTTTAAAAGTCCCAAAATAAACTCCAGGTCAGGACTTCAGATCATGTTAAGCAATGAAAAATGACTAGAAAAAATGCTTTGACAGTAGTTGGGAATTAGGAGAAAATTTTCGTGATCTTCCGTTAAATATATAATTCTTCGAGTCATCAAGATTAACACAATTTATTATTTTAAAATACTTTAAGAATTTTCTAGTCATGATATTCATCTTGAAAAAAAATTGAAAACTTTTTGGACTTTGGTACCAATAATGACAGATGTCAGATTCAATGACAACTGGACAAGTTGAGTGTTTAATTTTAATCTTAATTACAGTATCAACATCTTTCCAAGCATTTTAAAATAAAAAAAAAAAGATTTTAATAAAGAAATATCTAAGGCTTTAAAAAAATATCGCTTAATTCACTGTAATTTTTGCAAACCATTTAAAATATCATCAATCAATTGGTGAAATTCATTACAAGTTCTTCAATAAACTTGATTGTTGAATTTCTATTTAATTGATCAATTGAATTAGCCACATGGCCACGGTTTTTACGTCCAATTGCACCTGAGTTTTTGATTTTATTAATTCGGAAATATAAGGTATCTTATAATTTCGACCAATATTAAGACCATTAATGGCCTCAACAGCCATAACATCAAAACACCATCCACCTCTACTTCTTGATCACAAATAGTTTAATCCAGAATTTTTTTTTTAAGTCAAGTCTGGTTTAGTCACTTGAGTCTTTTAACGTTGAGGTAGCAGTATTTGATAAGAGTAAAGTTTTTTTTGGTGATTCATTTAAATTCATATCTTTAAAAGCACCATTAACATGGTAATGGAGATAGATCTTGTCCATGCTGAACATAATCATATTTATTAGCACTATCTTGATTAGAAGAATTATTTGTACTTATAGTTGCAAATTGAACTCCAGAAATTTTTAAAAGTTTATTCTTTTTAATTATTAAAGATTTAATAATTTGCGATGGTTGCATAGCATCAAGAGTATTGATATATCGAGTAAACTCTGGTCTAAGTCTTTGATAACCACCATTATCGAATCCAATTTTAATTACACTGCAATAGTATATCGAAAGCTGTTGAGTACTTAATACTACTAAGTCTAGGAAGTCCAACACGTTCGTTTAAAAAATTGAGTAAATTATTTAATCCTTATTATTATTAAATTATTTAAAAAAAAATAAGAAATTTAATTAAATTTAATCTAAGTGTTTTTATTTAAATTTTTTTTGCAATTTGTAAATCCATTTTATTTAAATGTCAAAATTCACTGTTTAAATTTTACAGAAAAATCTGTAGTACAAAATCCATTTTTTATTAAGAATTAAATTTTGTATTGAAATTTTTAGATGAAAATTCACAATGCTCAATTTTGGAATATATTAGGTTGTTTAATAAGTTTTTTCGTCGATTTTTAAATGAAAAAATTTCATCAAAGATTAAAATTTTTTATGCAATGTTGTACATCATTTGAAAGAGCAACTCTTGTTCTTTCAAATGATATATAAGATTATATGTTTGCTTTTTAAATTTCTAAATAATTAACTAAATAAAAATGTATGACAAAAAATGCATATCCGCCATTACATGTTATTCAAGTTTAACGAAGGAAAAAATGCGACAGAGGCTACCAAATCGATTTGTTTGGTTTATGGAGAGAACACTCTGAATGTTCGCAATTGCTAAAACAGCCACACAGAGCTAAAGGAGAGCGAAAAGTGTTTCTTTTAAATGACAACGCTAGGCCATTTTTTGCAAAAACGACTAGGAACAAGAAAGATAATCTAGGCTGGGAAGTCTTATCTCACTCAGCTTATTCACCAGACTTAGCTCCTTCAGATTACCATTTGTTCCGATAAATGCAGCACTTCCTCAGTGAAAAAAGTTACTCAGACTTGGAGGAAATCAAAAAAGACATCAGTCAATATTTCACCTCAAAACCAGCCAGCTTCTACGAGCGAGGGATCAAAATGCTGCCAGAAAGATGGGAGATGTGTATTTCTAGCGAAGGAAATTATTTTAGTGATTAATTATATTTCATTTTAGTTTTTATAAATAAATAAAGTCTAGAAAAAAACGAAAAAACTTATTAAACAACCTAATATTTAGCAAAGTAAAATTCATGATCAAATTTCAAAATTTCAAGCATGCTCAAAATTTTTAAATGCGTAATTAATTGCACTGCATATTTCATAATTTTTAAGCTTCAAAAACCATTTTTTAAATTTGAAAAAAGTGGAAAGTCTCACGTACTTTGCTAATTTTACTTTGCTAATTTTACTTTGCTATATAATGGTCCGTTACCCTCCCATATGTGATGGGATGCCTTTATCATATGGTCGAATTATATTTATTTAGCAGTACTAAAAAACAACTTTTCTTAGATTTCTATGTTTATCACTTTTATTTAAATTTAAAGATGAATATTTATTTTTGATCAAAAAATTAATCGATTTGAATAGAGAAAAGCTTTCATTGAAAAATACCGAGACATTTTGTTATCAGCAAGAAAATATGGTATTTGAGGCAATGAATACCATTTGTTAGCTTTAGCAACTTTTGGAACTTAATACAAATACTTATATTTATTCAGAAATGAAAACTAGCCGCTCATATGAAACAATTCATCAACTATTAGAATAATTCAATTCAAGGCAAATTAACGTTTTTAATTCCTTAGTTTATAAGCCCATTTCAAGAGCAAAAACGTTAAAATTTGTGTGTGGATATTAGCAAAATAACACATAAAAGAAAGAATAATTCTTTTACTCTTTAGTACTCTTTGTACTAGCTGCTAAATAAAAAGTTTTAAAAAAACAAAAACAATTCTCTTCAATCTCGATAAACCAATAAAGCAGGGGAGGTGCGGAGGGGTAGTCCCCTTCTGAATAAATTTTGATCTAAAATTTAATTAAACACAACACAATAATTGAAAATTACATAATTTATTTTAATAATATCAAATTTACTTTTCTCTCTCACTTCGCGTTTTATGTAAATATATTTTTTTTAGACTTGTCTATTATGTAAACATTGCTTTATTTTACAGTGTGCTATCGTTGACTGAGCAACGGCCTTAAATTAAATAAATAAATAAATAGATAAATAGATATTTTTTGTAAAAATGCTAAATTTTGATAAACATTTTATTTTTAATTAAATTTAAAACCGGTGGTTATATTAGCGAAAACTCGGCTGAATGATATTTTGAAATAATTAAATAAATATCATAAAAAATGAAAAGAATTCAACCAACTAATATAACCAAATCATCAATAAAAAATTCTAAAGTTTTTTTAAATAATTCATTTGCTTTGAATAATCGGCTAGATTATAGCTTATTTTGATTTTAGTAAATAAAAAATGTGGCTCTTTTCCATTAGATTGATATTTTACAGTTTCCAAGCCTTCTAAAGCCCGACCATATTTTTTCAATTTACTAAACAAAAATTTAAACAATATTTTTCTGTAAGGATTTCTATCTGATCTTTCATGTAGATCAGTAAATATTCTTCCAATTTTTTGAGGTATTTTGACTACTTGATTGAATTTGAACCTCACTCGTTCTCTCAGATCATCATCTTCAAAACCCCAATTGAAATACTGATTTGAAAAGCCATTAATGCCAATAAATTGCTGAGGAGTGAAAGCATTTATGCCACCATAGTAGTTCTTGAAATAGCCTGTATAAGAATAATTATTTGATCTACGAGTGACTGCTAGATGTAGAGGGTACTTTTCATCACATGTGTACATGAGTCGTTCATCTTCTGGGATCATGTCTACATCATGAAATATAAAACAGTCCCAGTAGAAATCATTGGTGCCAAGAGGGTTCAGTTTTTGGTCATTGACACTTTCTTTTATAACTTCAATAAATCCTGCATTCAAAATTATTCCGCGATTGAATTGACTGTCCTGTGTTGGCTCAATCAAATAGATGCCGTAGTTTATTTTTTGTCTTTTTAGAATTGGATGCATGTTGAACAAAAATCTTCGCAAATTTTCCTCTCTGTCACGATAAGGGATGATCAGGGCTATTTTTTTGAATTTTATTCCATTCGAATCGCAGAGGTTGTTCGTGCTGGTAAAAGATCGACCTTGGTCCAGAATTATTGACCGCTTTTTAAAGTTTTCCTCTATTTGGGCAAAGGATAGATTAAAGTCATTGATTTCATTTTTATAAGCTAGCAGAACAACAAAAAATTATTTTTTTACTCATAAAATTAAAATTTTAAAATTTAGCTCACATTTTTTTACATTTTTTGTGTATTGGCATTTTGGAAGATCATCATTGTTGACAAATTCGGCTTCAAAATTCAGATTTATGAAGATAGAATTAGAAACTAAAATTGTGACTATAAATCCTATAAATTTCAATTTTTTTGAGTATTTTTTCATATTGAATGATTATGTTTTTTTAATATTTTTTTCTTGGTAAAATGAGAAAGGTTTTCTAAAAAAGAGCTGAAAATTTTGATGCATGACGAAATTGGTTATACTTTAAAAAATAAAATAAGTAAAATAATTTACAAATATTTTCTAAACTAAAATGAATTCATCAATTTAAATTTATAGACTGATTTTTTATCAAGTCTTTTATAATTTTTTTATTTTAGAAGCATTTGTGTCTATTAAAGTCCTACTTGATTTTGACTTTAAATTTTTATTTTGAAAGAGAAATTGGTTTGTTTAGATTAAAATTAAAATTAAGTTAGAATTAAATTCACTTTCAATTAAAAAAAGTATGTATCAATTTTTTAACTTACTTAAATTTATATAAAATTAATTTTATCGAATTAAATGATTTTGTTTCTTTTAATATATAAAAGACTTTAATTTAAAAAAACTTTTTGAAGGTAAAAATGCTTATTTTTTGCTCGAAGAAAAATTTAAATATCTTAGAGACTTCTAAACTTCAAAATGCTCGGCGCCTTTTTCTTTCTTTTTGGTATTTAACTTTATCTATAGCAATTACTTGAGTGTTCTTGAGTCATGAAGTCAAATCCAATTCAAAACTTTGACTTAATATATTTTTTTGTTGGCTTCTTATCTATTAATTTCAATTAAAATTATATTCAATTTTTATCAAATATCACTCAAATTTTTATTTTTTACTTTTTATTAGAGAGTCATTGGTTAAAAAAAATTTACTCATATAACTCCACTAGATGAAGCACTTAAAATTGAGTCAGTTGGTCAAATTTATTTTGAGCATAAGATATTTTTTCTGGAACAATTGATGAGAAGTCCACTGTGCAAAGAATTATTTTTATTTTTTTTAAGAGAAAATCAAGATGAGTACAACACAAGAAGTATATCGTCCTGTACCCTAGAGAGGTGGTGGTGTTGTGGGTAAAACAACAGCTTATTGCGACTGAAAGTCCGGGTTCAAATCCTAGTCAAGTCAAATAAATGTAACGTTAGAAAAAATAAATAAATTATGGATTTGAGCTTGTGCTTTCAGTGTTGTGCTTCTATTAGTCACCTGATTTGAGTTCTTCGCCAAATCGTTACTCTGGATGGTTGTTACCATTCATCTAAAAAATGGAGCCTGACATTAGAACAGCGATTATCTTCCCATGGGAACGTGGCAGGATTCGCCAGTCAAGGGGACTTTAAATAATGACGTCGAAAGACGTAAGTAGCGAGCATAAAAACTCTGTTATAAGCAGCAATGCTTCCGCAAGCTAACTAAATATAACTTGGGATGCTCTACAAGAGGTAAGACTTGTCGCAGAAAAACTATACTACTACTACTAATACTACTACTACCCAATTAAATAGGTTAGAAAAAGCTTATTTATCAATTGTTTAGAATATGAACCCAAAATAGTCAAAAGCAATATTAATATTTCTTTAAAAAAATAAAAAATTTATTAAAAAATCACATTTATAAATCTATTTAAAATAAAAAAATTCAGATAAACAACGGTTTAAAATAACTTGTTGAATCAACAATTAGACAACGTTTGCCCTGAATATCGGCTAGCAATTCTTGACAATTAATTGTAACACTTGCTGAAGAGGGCATTGGCAGGAATTCGTTCCGTCCTATAAAGCTTTTAATCTTTTAATACCAGTTTTTCCTACAAAAACAATACGCGTGCGATCAGAATCTTCAGCCATTTCTTTAAACTAAAATTATAAAATTTAATTTTTCTTTTCAAAATTTTGAACCATTTTATACTTTTTTTCAAGGGAAATTTTGAAGAAAGCTTGATGAATGTATGATTTGAATGTTAAAACTCTTTCTTGGGAAATTTCCCATATAATATAATTTTATTATTTTATTATTCAAAAAAGGATCTTTTAAAATTATACACTTTTAGCAATTAAAAGCGTTTTCATCCTAATAAAATCGTTGTTAATAAAATTGTTTTTGAGAATTTTGTCATTTTTTGACTTTTTTGAAATTTTTTGGTCCTGAATTCGAAAAAAAAAAATTACTTTTTTTCACGTAATTTTACGTGAAATTTTATTTAATAGTGGTAAATTTTTGTAATTTTTAGTAAAAAAAAGTAAAAAAAATTAATTTTTTTTTTCGAATTTTACAGGAATTTAATAAAATTACGAAATTTGGTTAATTTACCTAAAACTACATAATTTTCCATAAATTGCTGTAAAAACAGAAAGTCATAGCAGTACTGTAAAATAAATTTACTATCATTTTTTCTAGTAAGGAGAAAGCCATTTACAAAATTTATAATATCATCATGGTTGGGAAAACGAAATAAAAAAAATATTCGAATATAACAAAAAAATTTCGAAATTATTTTTAATTTTGATTAATAATTGAAATTAAGAAATGATTTCGAAACTAAAAATTTTAATTTCGAATTTTATAAAATATTGTAGATTTTACAACTTAATGTCGAAATGCAATTTTAGTTTCGAAATTAAAATTTTGATTTCGAATACCAAAAATAATGTCGGTGTCGAAACTCATTTTCGACATTATGTTTTTAGTTTCGAAACTAAAACTTCAATTTTCACGTTGAAATAGCTATTAAAAATACTAGTTGAAACTGTGGCAATTTGAAGTTTATGATCTATTTTATGATGCTCAAAATGGTCAAATCATACTAAAACTATTAAATAAATTTTTATTTCTTAATAGAAATAATACAGAGATATATTTTTGGATTTAACATACTATGTTAAATAAAAAAATAAACTCTGCAATATCAAAATGCACAATGCAGAATGCACACCATCGAAATGATGCTATTTTAAGTGGATAATTTTTTTGCAGACTTTTGCAGTTTTTTCCTTTAGATGTAACAAAGTATGTTAAACCAAAATTTACCTCTGCACTAATTCTATTAAAAGATTAAAATTTATTTTATAGTTTTAGTTTGATTTGATGATTTTGAGCATCAAAAATTGATCATAAACTTCAAATTGCCGAAACTGTTGTTTATTTACTAAATTTGTTCAAAAAGTTAGGTAGGGTTTTTTTAACTGATAAGACCGCTTTGTATTGCGTTACTTTTCTTTTTGATTTTGTTAAAAAAATTAGTCTGTTTATAAAATAATTAATAAAGATCCTAAATAAAACAATAAACAAAATAATTTTAATTTTCAAAGCATAATTACTTAATTTTAATTGATTGATTTATTTTTTCAAAAGAAAAAAAATTTTCCGAATGTTATTTTATAATTTTGAATATATTAATTAACTTCGAAACTTAGTTTTAAAATCGAAATTTTTTATTTGGATGTCGAAACTAAGTTTCAGTGTCGAAATTTATTTTCACTTTTCGAAACCATTAAATTATGATTTTGTTCAATTTCGAAATCAAAAAATCGAAATCGACACTATTTTTTAACAAAATTTCGAAAGTGTCGATTTCGAATTCCCAACCCTAAATATCATCCTTTTTATACTTTAAATATTAAAATAAGATAATAACTGAGGAAAGAAAAGGCTGTATTTCTTCTGTTGAAGTTGCATATTTAATTGAGAAAAAAATCAGAAAAAGTGTATCTAGTAGCGTTGTAAGAAAATATCGATTTAAAGCAGGTAATTAATTTTGTTCAAAATTAATATAAGATATTTCAAAAAGTTTTTTAGGCTTGTGTTATCGACCGTTAAGAAAATCATCAATATTAACAGATTATCAAAAATTATTCAGCTAGGACTAATTTTTACCCATAGAATTAACAAAAATGATTTTATTTAAAAATAAAAAAGTAAAAAATTTTTTAGATTGTTAAATTTATCATGTTTTGATTACAAATAAATTATTTTTTAATTGATGTTATAAATATTTATTTATTTATATGATTCCAGAATGATTAGAAAATAATTTTATTTTTTTAAAATGGACCTAAATCTCAAAATCCATGAAAATAAACTTTCGATCAGAAGTGAGGTAGAAGAGTGAAATTGTAGTAGTAGTAGTAGTAGTAGTGTGAGATTTTGAAATTTAATTGTTTTATTTATTTGTTTTCTGTACCGAGCTAGAGCTCCTTCAGAATAAGTTAAAAAAATAATAAAAAAAAAAATAAAATAAAAATAAAATAAAATAAAATAAAAATAAAATTAAAGTTAATAAAATGAGATTAAAAAAAAGAATCGAAATAAAGTAAATAGGCTAAAAAAATGAAAGTTGAAAAGACATAAATAGGAATAGATTGTTACATGTTGCACATGTTTAAATAGTTCAAGTTTCAGGAAAAAAAGAAGAAATAGGAAGGTAGCAATTACACAATGGAGTTGGGTATTCAATATGTCTTGATTCGAAACCTTCTTTGTATTCCTTCACCAGTCTTACAACCAATGGAATAGAATGACTCAGTCCTGTCCCAACATATCTCTCACTCAATTCAAAAAGCCGATTCTAGTCTGTTAGTAATTTTAGTTTATTAAAAGCCTCATGATGCACGATGTTGGAGGGAGTATCATATTTTAACTTGAGAATAGATCTGACTGCTGTATTCTGAATTGCTTGTAGTTTTTTGATATTATTTTCTGAAAATGAATTTAAGCAAGGAAAAGAATAATCTAAAATTGATCCGACTAAGGATTTATAAAGATTTCCTAGTGTGTTTTGATTAAGACCCCATTTTTTGTTTGACAATATCTTAATAATATTTAGCCTATTATTGCAGCGTTCTTTAATTTCGTCTACCAGTATATTAAAATTTAACTTAGAATCAAATTTAATACCAAGAAATTTGATTTCTTTTTGGCTCACTATTCTGTTTCCATAAATTTTTAAGTTTAGATTATCACTCTCTTTTTTGTACCTGGAAAAGACTACTGAACACGACTTTTCAACTGACAATCTGATTGAACCGATGTCAAAAACAGCTTATGGTGAAAAAATCTTTTACCATTTTTATTAATCCACTTTTAGAGAATACAAAAGGAATTAAATGGTCTCTTAGAAGTTCAAAGTATGCTAAAGAATCTAGATTGTTTTCAAAAGACTAAATAAATTTGACTGATATCAACTGATATTAGATGATATAATGTGACAAGTAAGTTTCCGACACTGTATCAAAATAACTAATGCATTCTTTATACTTTGATTTCGTTGTATCTAAAATGAAAAATCGATTCATTTATTAATATAATTAATATAATAAATATATAAATTACTTTCAAAAATTTAACATGGTGGATTTTACAAAAAATCAAATTGACAAAAAATCAAAACCCTTTCCTCATGTTAAAAGATACGAAAATGGGCGGTGCTTCAAATTTAATATTAAAAAAAGTATTGAAAAGACTTAACAACAGTCTTACTTTTACTATTTAAAATTAAGATTTATTTTTTCTTTTTTTTAGCTCTTTCGGTTTATTATTCTTTTATGTTTATTTACTGTTTACGATATTAAATTGTTATTTTTATTAGTGTTGGTATATTTAAATTATATCACAAAGTCTATAGATCCATTACGGGAACAAAAACGACAAATTTTATATGTTGATTTTACGATAACAAAAAAACATACAAATGAAAGAATATTACTTATATCCTTTTGTAGTTTCTGGACTAGCTTTTAAAGGCAATGTGAAATTTTAGTACAAAAATTACAGTACAAAAAGTAAAAACGCTTTAATTTATTTTCTAATTGTGCAAAAATGGCTCTAATAAATTTAATAATTATTTTAATTTTATAAATAATTATTAAAAAATGAAAATAGTACTGATTTTTCACCAATTTTACTAGATGAATATAAAAATGACTTAAATTCCTTAAAATTACTTTATTAATTTAAAATTGTGGATTAATTTTAAAAATCTAATTAAAAAAAAAAATTCTTATTATACAAACCATCCTTCTCTGGCTCAAAAAATTGTTCAAAAGCGTTTATTTGCTGATTTTTAGTTTTTTTTTTAAAGTAAAATTATGTTTAGTATATAATTTTAATACGAATTTGAAAAGTTAATAAGAATAATATCAGTTATGCAAATTTAAGAAAAATGATTTTTTTTTGAGTAATTTTAGTTGAAAGATAATAATTTATATTAACTTTTATTAAAGGATTTAAATTTTTTTTAATATTATCATCCTCAGAATAAGTATAAATTGAAATTAAAATATAAAAAAAAATTTTCGAAAAAAATTATTTGGTTTTATTAGAATTTGATCTTGTAACAATGGTGCATTCCTCCCCTTTAAATGATTTAAATACAATTTTTTTTTTTACTTTTATTGATAATGATATTGTTTTTTTCTATTAGTTTTTAATGGCTCTTTAAATTTTTAAACAAATGATACTGAGTTAAAAAAAAAATTAATTGCTAGGGCAAAGTAAAAAGTTTGCTCAATTTTCAATTCTGTGACTTGTGAATAGCGACTTCTTTGTCGATATCACTGGAAAGTTAATTTACTTAAACAAGGGTACTAATGTAAACACTACAGTGAATAAAAAAGGTGTCCAAAAAATGTGGCAAGATCCAAATTTTATTCTCATTTTTACCCAATATATAAAAAATATTATTCTTTGCTTCAAATAAAAACTTAGAGAATAAAAAAACAGGTTTTATTTAAAAAATTGTAAATTATAATCACGAACTCTTTTGTACATTGCAAAAAATTCTTGGGCTTTTTTCACCTCTCCAAGCTCAAGATACGCAACTCCAAGACAATTATACAACCTCGCATAATCCAGGTGATTTTCATTCAGAATTTTTTTATATATTTCAAAGCTTTTCTGGTAATAATTAATAGCCGTAATTGGCTGACCAAGCTTGGCATACGCTTCGCCAATTCCTATATAAATTGGCACCACAATAGAGTAATTATCTGTGGTCACAGTCCGACCATTTTCCACACTCTTACAATAGCACTCAATAGCTTTTTCATACTGGCCCATTTTGTAATAGCAATCGCCCACATTTTTGTAGGAATCAGTGATGTCTAAGTGAAAACCAGGCAAAATAGTGACCCTTATGGCGAGGGCTCTTTCGAAATACTCAACCGCTTTGTGCATATCTCCGATAGTGAAGTGGGCTTTTCCAATTTGGTTGAAGCAATCCGCCATTGTTGGGTGATACTCAGCCAACTTTTTCTTGAATATTTCCAGACTTGTCTGGTAGAAGCGCAAACACTGGTCTATTCGGTGCATGCCTAGAAAACAATTGCCAATCTTCAGATGAGCATAGCCTATCTTTGTATCGTTTCCTCTTAAAGTAGACTTAAGCAGCTCCAAGCTTCTGGAAAAAAAATTCAGACTCGTTGAGTAGTCTTTTAGCTTGAGAAAAGCGTCGCCCAAGCGCCAGTAGCATTCAGCCAGGCAACTGGGTTCATTTGAATTTTTGTGGATGTTGAGGGATTCAGAGAAGTAGTCTATTGATTGTTCATGGTCATCCATGTCTGCGTAAATCAGACCAATTCTGTCCATTGTCACTGCTAATTCTCGATGCATGCTGGGCAACAGTTTCCGCTTCATCTCAAGCACATTTTTGAAATCGTTCAGCGATTCCTTAGTAATCAGCAATGATTGCTCGTATTTAATTATACTTTCCAAGCTGTTTTTTGTTTTGTCATACTCAGAATTTGCCATTTTTTACAATTTATAATTTTTTTCAACTTTTTGTTCTCTCTTAAATAACTAAATTTATTATTTACCTAAGAATTTTTATCATAGAAAGACGTGTTTGTGGTGCCTTTGGCTCGAGGGTAATGTGCTTTTAATAGATGTCTTATTTTGTTTCATTAAAGCGTTATTTGACTAATTTCGTTTTTAATTATGTTGAAAAAATTGAGAAAATTTTGACAAAAATCTTTGGGTCCAAGAGATTTTTGACTAGAAGTCGAAAGATCGGAACATTTTTAGCTGTTGCCAATGTGCACCTGGGACTTCAATTGAAAAAGTTAAGTAAGTAAATATTTAAAAGCCTTTTAAAGTGGATTTTTTTGTTTTTAATTTTTTAACAGTTCAGCTTAATGAATCCTTGCGAATTAATTACGTCAATTAAAAAATGATTTTGATTAAATTTGAACCTAGATACACTTTAAATTGAGCAAATTAAATTAATATGCGGGCTCCTAAGATTTTTTTAAAACAAATAAAGAACAAATCAAATTTAAAATTTTTTTTTAGTTTATAAAAATTCAAAAAAATGTTCTATCTACTTAAATTATTTTAAATAAATAATTTATAGATAAACATTGCACAAAATGACATTACATTTAACAATTTTTAGATGTTAAATCAGTGGAAAATAAAATCATAGAAAGTTTAACGGATTTATTGACAAAAAGCTGTATAAAATCAAAAAAAAAGCTAGCACATTTTTTTTTCAAAATATTATCTGTAATCAAATATTGAGTTGGAAATACAAAGATACAATAAATAAAATCTGAATTTTTTAAATAAATAATCGCCAACATGATTTTTAAAAAATCCTTACAAAAAATAAATTTTGGTGATTTACTTCTTTTGATCTATACCGTGATTGTTTTTTCTTCTTAAAAAAGCAAACAATGAAAACTTCTAAACTTTCATTAAAAAAATAAGCACTTTGAAAAAATTTATTAATCTAGCTTAATAGAATGTTTACTTGTTAGTATTTTTCAATCATTAAAAGTTTATTTTGACTAAATAGAAATTTTTGAAGGATATCACGAATCTTTTTGAAAAATCAAAATTTTTAATAAATCATAAAATTTAATTTCGTTAAAAATTCTATTTGATTTAAAACTCGAAAAATGGAAAAATTTAATGATTCATTAATTCATTAATTTTTATTCATTAATTTAGATTTGGCGCAGGTTTAATTATTTAAATTTTATAAAAATATGTTCTCAGGCATTTAAACATAAATTTTAAAAAATTTTTACAAAATTTTCTGACCTTAATATATGATCAAACTTGACCTAATAATCTGATGAAAAATAAACTACTTAAATTAACAAAATTATCAAATCCCTTTGATTAATTAATACAATTTTGGCTTACTGCACAGGTAGAACCGTAAAATCAATGATTTGTGAAAAGAGTAGTTCTACCTGGGCCATAAGCCAAAATTGTATTAATTAATCAAAGGGATTTTGTTATTTTGTTAATTCAAGTATGTGAAATTAATTTATTTTTGGTTTCCTTCGGACTAAATTTGTGTATACCAGGTTTTGTTATCATGGTTACCCTTCCCAATTATAATTTAATAACAAAAATGTTTGAAAATTTTGACTTCATTTTTTTGTTCCATTTCGAAATATTTTTTTATCTAAAATAAAAATTGAAAATAATAAGAAAAAGAGAATTAAAATCAATTATACCCAGTCATTTTATTTTTATAAAACAGCAACTTATATGTGCTTATTAATTTTAATTCTTAATCTGAACAATTTTTATGTTATTGAAAAAAATATTAAATTTGGAAAAAAAAATAGAAACCTTAATTAATTTAAAATTTAATTTACTTAAAAAAAAACATTCTTGAAAGATTTGATCTAAAATTGACTTAAATAAAAAAGAATATTTTAGATAACGTTTTTCTTTGATAAAATTTTTGCTATCAGATTGATAACATAGCCGGAAAGAGTAACTTTAATAACAAAATCTGAGAGATCCCTAAATTTGGTCAAGTAAGATCAAATAACGGGTGTAAAATAAAAAATGACACAAAAGTTTAGTTAAATTTGCTATAAGAGTGGACAAGACCTTTTCCCTTTCCTTTCCTCCAATTTTGACCAATATTTTTCAAAATTTAAATCAGATTGATTCTAGCTTTAAAATAAATAAATATTATATCATAAAGTTGAATTTTCGATAAGTTGTTAGTAAAAATGTACGAAACCATCAAAAAAGATTTATACAATACCTTAACTGATATTATTTTTTCAAATAGGAGGGTTCAGTTACATTTGAAAAAAAAATTTAAAGCCTTTGTAAATAAAAAAAATTTTATGATAAATTTAATTTTGTTCCATTTTTTATTTTACACCCGTTTTTAGAGTCAGAAATCTTTTATTAGAAATTTAATTCACTTTTGTAATAATACTAGAAAACTCTACTCACGTTAAATGATTATTTTGTGATTACAATATTAAAACAAAAGATGGCAATTTTTTATAGTAATTCCTCAAATAGCAAAGACTTTTTTATGTGATTATCATTAAATAATGTCTTATATTATATTTTTTTATTTAATTTAAAATCACAATTTTATAAGGGTACATTTTTTTGATTCTATGATTAGATTGTTTAAGAGTTATAATTTTTCGCGAATGAAAGTTAATTTTTCTTTTCTTTTTTATTTAAAAATATTCAAAAAAATTTTCTTTAATAAGTGACTTTTTTACATCCGTTCTCTAAATTCTTTTTTAAAAACTTTGGTGCCAGAATAATTTAATTTCGAGGCCCATTTTCTTTTAGGTGCCCAGTATAAATAATTTTTGGGACAGAAAAATTTTAACTAAGGAGGTGATCTGTTTTAGGTGCATTGTTTAATAATTTTAATGCAACATATAATGTATCTGTTTTTTTTAGAGTTGAAAAATTTTTTGATGACTGAACATATTTTGTTTGAAAAAGTAAGGCAAATAAAATTTTGGAAAAAAAATTATATGCGAAATTCATTAAAATCTTGTTTTATTAAATACCGTTATATGCTTTACTTAATTTGTGATTGAAGCTTCCTATGGTCATAAGTAAACCAAATGCACTCATTGCTAACAAAAATGATTATTTAAAATTAATTTTAGATATTTAATTTTAATTTTAATTTCTCAATCAATCAAATGTTTTTAATTAATTAAGAAATTTATGTAAATAACAACTTGGTTAAAAAATTTTCAAGTTTTTTCCCTTTTCGGCCTTTTTTTAATTTTTTCAATTTTCTTTTAAAAAATTAAATTCAACAAAAATTAGACTTTCATCGAAAATTTGCGTAAATTTTAAATGGATTTTAATAAAAAAAAGGAAAATAAAGAAAAATTAATAGATGAAATTTAATTAAACTATTTGAATTGTGTTTAAAAAAAATTTTGCTTATTGAAAATTAGCTTTGATAATTTGATACGAAAATACGAAATAATGTTTAAAAGCATTTAAAAACGAAAATAGAAGATTTGAAATGATCTTGTACATTTTTTAAATGATCTCAACCAAATCCTTAAAGAATCAACCAAAAAAAAATTTATTATTTTTATTATTAAATGTTTTCTAAATTTTATCAAAAAATGGTCAAAAATCGAAATATTTTTCATCATTTGACCAAATTTAGAGTTGAGTCGCTTTTAAAATGGTAATATCCGGCAAAATTATTTTCTGAAATATTGCATAAAAAATCTACAAATATGAAAATGTAAAAATGTAAAACTATTTTCAATTTGCCTAATATCCATTTATCATTTCAACATTTCTATAAAAATTATCCGACCAAATTACATCTAAGACTCATTACATCATCAACCATGCTAGTTTTACAGTCTTGCTGTGATTTTCTGTTTTCACCAAGATATTTATTCGGTAAGGCATAAAAATAAAAATTTCATAATTTCTCGTAAATTTTGGTAAAAACAGAAAACCATATGAATACTGCATTAAATGGAAAATTAAAAAAAATAAAAATTTAATTTTTTTAAATTTTATAATTTAGCAAATTAAGAAGAATTTTTAAAATAAAAGAAAGTGCGAAAAAATAGTATGGATATATTTGAAAAATAAAATAGCTTAATTCAAGATTTAAAGTAGTCATCTAAAAACTCAACCACTCGATTCACACACAAACAATCATTTAAAAAGTTATAAAATTAGCTCCAATCGCACTTAAGTCAGTGTATAATATTGTTAATACTTAAAACAAAAATATTCCTCCTAAAGGAACTTGAAGCTAAGTAAAATCAAATTAAAAAAAATTTTTTTTGCCTAAAACGATGAAATAACCGACCTTTGAATTCGATAACAGAGATAAAACTTAAAAGGCCCACATTCACAACATAATTTAAAGTATTATTAACTTACTTAAAAATCTTTTTAACATACAAAATTTTAATTAAAAAAATACTTGCATATTACACATGCATGAAATTTGAAAATCACAAAAGGTTAGAAAATAAATAAATAAAAGCTTTAAAAAATATTAATTTTTAAAAATTGAAGATTTTAAAATCAAAATAAATTTTTCAAAATTTATTAATTTTTTAATTTAAATGAATCGTTGGTCTAAAAATTCAATAAATTAAGGAAGCACTCAGAAATATAATAAAAATAGAAAGTTTAATCCTGATCCAAGAGGAGGTCAGAAAAAAAGCCTAAAACTATTCTTAAAATAATCGATACAAATGAATTTTGTTATTAAATAATATTTTTTCTTTTGGAATTATACTAATTCTACAAACTTTACTAAATAAACTAAATAATACTACTTTACTAAGTCAATTTAGTTGTCATTAAGTGATCACATTCCTTTTTACATGGTCATTTAAGGTCATATATTGCACGGATCACAAAAAGGTGACCAATGTTTGTCACCAAATGAGTAAAATTGAATTGGTCACATAACGTGGGTGACCCAAAAATTCAAAACTAATTAAAATAATTATTAAAAAATACTTTTCAGTTTTTTAATGGTTGTATTGGAGTAAAAATCTTCGCCATGTTATAAGATTTGTATACGAGATTGGATGAGTTTCTGTGCTTTTTAGTCGAATTATTTAAAATTAATCTATTGCTTAGTAGTTAATTAATTAAAAAAAGTGCGAATTTAATTTGATTAATTTTTTGAAAATTTTTTATTAAAAAGCGCACAATATTAAGGGTAATATAAATTGAATTGATATTATAGTTATTGAGTAAACTATAAGAAATGCTCTTAGAATATTTTACAATTATTTTACTTTAGAATAAAATACTTTTCTTTATGAGAGCAGAATTTTCTTTATGAAAAAATAGTTTCACTTTATTTGAGAGTTTTTTTTCTTTAAAAAAAAAAGGAATACTTTATTAAAGATAAGTTTTACTTTATAATAGAAATGTTTTTCTTTAGTTTAAATATTATCTCCTTAGAATAAATTCAATAATTTCTTTCCACCTCTCAAATAGTCAATTGCTTACCAAATTTATTCTAGATACTATTAATGAAAAGTGCAAAAAACTTGCCTACTCCAAATGCTACCTTTTATAGTTCTCTTATCAAATAATTGTCCATATTCTATGAACCATCAATTTAAAGCTTAATTATTCCGTTTTCTCGTGATTTATTCGCATTTAACTTGATTAATTTATTTTAATTTGTTTCTTAAAAGAAATAACAAAACAATTAAATAATCAAAGGTTTTTATCTGAACAACTTTGGAAGTAAATCTCTTAAAAAAGTCATTAGTGTGGTAAGCTTAACTAAAGAAAGATATAGCAAACAAGAAAGTTGAAGAAATATTCTAGCATTATAAAAAATTAGCAAGCTATCAATATTAAATTCTCAAGCACTTTAGAAAGCTTATTATTTAAACTGATAAATTAATAAAATTTAAGCAATTTAATAAAAAAATTGGAATTAAAATTGTCTAACTTTATTTAATAAGATGGGAAAAAATCCACTCTCAAGCAGGATTTTTTTTTGGAATAGAATTAAATAATTTACTAGCAAAAATTTGAGATTAATTTCAACTTTGGTCCCAAAAATAGAAGGGTTCTCAACTATATATAAAAAATACTTTTCAGTTTTTTAATGATTGTTTTGGAGCAAATTATAGTATTTTTAATTTTTAAAAAATTAAAATTAAGGTAAAAATGTTCTTAACTTGAATAAATAATTTATGTATTCCTTTTGTATGTAATTACTGTTTAAAAGCAATTTACACAAACAATTTAACTTGGCATGAAGTTAAAGACAATAAACGAAAAATATGGATCAAATGCTCAAATCTCATCGGTATTTTCACCTCAACAAAGAAGGATTCGTTTTGTCAAAGAAATAAACACTATTCCTCCACAAATAAAAAACCTTAATAGATATATTCAATATAATAGGTTAGCGTTATTGAACATCTCTAAAATTGTATACAAATTCACAGTCTCTTTTGAATTTGGTTCTTCGAAGCAAATTAACACTACACTGCGTTATTCCCCACCACTTTAAAAGCCTAGAATTTAAACCCATGAATAATTATTATTCATTATAAACTAAACATTCGTATAAATATATATTTTTTTTTAATAAAATAACTTTCAAAAGCAGACAACATCTCAATGCCATGTCAAAAAACCTCAATTGTAAAATCAAGTATCTGTAAAATGTAATTTAAAATTTCAAAGCTGAGGAGGTACGGAGGGGACCACATTCCTTTTTACATGGTCATTTAAGGTCATCTATTGGACGGATTGTTTAGCCCGTATAGCCGAATGGTTTGTGTGTTAGTCATGCAAGCAGAGGATCGAGGGTTCGAAACCCGCTGAGGGTGAAAAAATCTTCAAAATATCTCTGCAGTACGGGACGAATGTTTAAACCCCTTTCATCATAAAAATAGGGGTACCGGTTTCGACTGGGTAATAATAGCGGTGTAGATGACCAACTCGATGCAGTTACCTCTGTGTCAGGTCGGAGCCGTTGCTCAAAAAGGTGCATGAAAAGGAGATGAGCGCCTCCCCATTATCCACTAGGATAGAAAGGGACATATTATTATTATTATTGCACGGATCACAAAAAGGTGACCAATGTTTGTCACCAAATGAGCAAATTGAATTGGTCACATAACGTGGGTGACCCAAAAATTCAAAACTAATTAAAATAATTATTGAAATATAACATTTAGATTATTGCAATTTTTTTGTTTAAAAATATAAATTTTTAATATTACTTTAATTATTTTATTCATAATTCGTTCAGAAAACAGAGATAAAATTCATTTTTTATTTTCTCTTGTTCCAGTGTTCCTTACTTAACTAACGTGTTCTGGTAACCAACCTCATAGCTAATGGGGCTTATTAATCCAAATGTAGAAAACAAATTCTCATTTTAATCTTCAGGCCAAATTTAAAGAAAAAAGTTAAAGTTACATATTTTATTTTTTAACTGAAAATTCTAATTATAAATCTTTGAACATTTTTACCAGTGATTTCAAGTGTTCAACTTCATTTTCTAATTTAACAAACTTAAAAAAAAAAAAAGAATAAAAAATATTTAAATTTTATTCTTTTACTTCATTCCTTAATCGGTCTTCTTCTATTTGTTTGCTTATTTTCTTCATTTTGCTTCTTAACTGTTCAATTTGTTGATGCTTTTTGTCAATTTTTTTTTCAAATTGCTTCACAGTTTGTTCCAAATTAAGCTCATTCTGAAAATAAAAACTAAATAAAAAATTTTGTTTAAGCTTACTTTTTACCTTGAATCTAATAACAATATCACATGAGTCGGCAATTTTTAATTTAAAACAGTGCCTAAAATCCAAACCAGTGTTCGAATCGAACTCCAAACTGTCCAGTTTTGCCAAATGAATTATCTCATGGGACAAATTTTCCAGCTGATCTGCTCGACTGCTTTTGATCAAAACAGATGGTTTTTCTTTGGTAGAAATAGATTTTTTAATGCCCAAACAACTATTGACAATAGTTCGAATTATTTTTACAGTCTCTCTGGCTTCATTCTGATCAAAATTGTTCAGACCGATGATATCACCACTTGATGGATATTTTACATCCAGTATTGATTCAAAATGTTCACCTAAATTATTTCTTTGCCATAATTCTTCGGTTATACTCGGAATAAAGGGGTGATACAACAACAGAGTGTGATTATTGCACTGCCTTAATATGTTCCATATATTTTCCTTAATAGCCGAGTCACTTTTTGATTTTAAAATTGGCTTTGTTGATTCCAGATAAAAATCACAATAATCTCCATAATAAAATTCTCTTAATTTTTTTAAAATTAAGTGAAAGTTGAACTCAGATTCAAATTTTTCATCCACAAATTTAATGGTTTCTTTAAGTTGGCTGATGATCCATGCATCCAATAAACGAAATTTATTCGATTCAATTACCTAATTAATTAATCATTTTTATTTTTTAAATTAATTAAATTAAAAAATAATTCTAACTTGGTTTAATGTAAGTTTTTTGAGACACTTTTGCTCTGCTGGATCGATGCAAATTTGGGAGAAGCGCACCGATTGCCAAATTTTGTTGCAATACTTTTTGGCATCCTGGAACAAATTGATATCAATATTGATATTATCATCTAAACAAAGTTAATTTTTTTTTCATACTTTTAAAATCTTTTAAAATACTTTTAAAATCTTGAACCAAAAGGGCCAATCTAGTCGCATCGGAACCCACGGCTTCTATGCCACTGGGATACAATTTTTCTTGATTTTTAGAACTGATTACTTTTTCCCGATTGTCCAAATTACTTTTAAGAATTCTGTTTTTCAATTCATCCAAGCTAACTCCGTCTATTAAGTCACTGGGATCGATTACATTTCCTATAGACTTGCTCATTTTTCTTCCCTGTGAGTCTCTTATCAGACCGTGAAAAAGAATTTGAGAATAAGGTATTTGCCCGGTAAGAGCATGGCACATTCCAACCATTCGATAGGCCCAGAAATACATGATGTCGAATCCGGTCTCCAGTAAATTGGTTGGGTACAATTTATCAAAAGAAAGTTTGTTTGGTAAGTTTTTAGGCCAGCCAAGAGCTGCCAAAGGAAGAAGGGTAGACGTAAACCAAGTGTCAAAAACATCTTTGTCTAGAAAATTTTTTTTTTTAAATTTATGAAAAATATTAACACAGTGTTAATTGACACAAAGTGTATTTTGGCTCACTGAAATTGATTTTTGACTGACAGTCACCTTTTCCCAATCATTAATCTAGTGGATACTTCGAGGAAAATTTATAAACTAAACAGAAAAATTACACAAAAAACATGTTTATCACATAAATATTTTCAGGATTAAAAAACTAACAAAAATTTAGATCAAAATATGTTGATGGTAAAATTAAACTTTGATTCCCTATTACTAGACTTCGCTTTGTTTCATTAATTTTTTCAGGTGTACTTGGGTTTTTGTGAAGTTAAGTACAAAAGAACAGAAAAAAATGATAAAAAATTGAAAAACTTTTTTGCTAAAAGTTTAAAATTTGTTCCGTAAATGCAACATGTTGCCACATTCAAAGTTGCATTAGCTGTCAAAGTCTGCTAATGATGTGGAAAATCTCTGCAGAATGCACTGCGCTTGAACAAATTGAAATCTAATTTCTGCTAAATTTGCAGAGTTTTGCAGACCTTGATAGCTCATGCAGTTTTGAAAGTTGCACAAAGTCGTAATTACAAAACTAATTTTTAACTTATAAAAAAAAAGTTTTTTAATTTTTTATTATTTTTTTTACTGTTTTTTTTTTACTAATTTGTACTGAATTTCACAAAACCGTACTTGGCCACTTAAAAATTTTCTCTTAAGAAGAAAAAAAGTTCAATGAAAAATTATAAATATTAGTTTAAGTTTAATTACGATTCAAAAAGGTTTCCAAATGAAAAATTTTAAATGACTTGTAGTTTTTTAAATTTTAATTGAATCAATAAAAAAAATAGCCTAAAATTAAATCGAAGAACTAATAAATTTTTTCGAAGAATTACTTGTCAAAAATTAATTTTTTTATTTGTAGCAAATTGGAATTTTAGATCAAATTTAATTGATCATATATTATTAATTTTTGATCTTTTTTTTTTGATGTTATTTAATTTTTTATATCTTCACGCATGTTGAATAACCTGGTTTGTTACACATGATAATATGTCTCTGAATATTTTTTTAATTAGAAATGCTTACCTTTTTTTTAAAGATAATTGTTGTGAATGATCATGAAAATTTGGTCATAAATTTGAATTTGCCTTTATTTTTTTAAGTGTGCGAAGCTTAAGCTCTTTCAGATTAAAAAAATAGAGAAAGTAAAAATCTAAAATATTTAAAAGCTAGTGATCAAAAAAAAAGTATAATTATAAAAGAAATCTAAAAAAGAAAACTGAATTTAAAGAAGAGCAACAGGTAACACATGATTATATAAAAATCTTTTTCCATTTGTAGGCGATCGTATCTAAATAATCGACTTCAATTATTTGTGTGTCAATAGATTTTTTGAATTTTTTTTATTTTAATTCGTAAGAATTTAAAATTTAAAAAAATTGAAAATATTCTAAAAAATTTCCAACTTTTTTAAGTCAATTGAATAATTTAATTTAGTTCAATCTTTTATTTAATCAATTTCAAATCAAAAATTGAAGAATTTTGACAATATTAGAAAAATTCTGAAATTAGCTAACTCTTCTTCTAATTTATCTTGGTATAAATTTTTAAATGGAATGGTTTAAACGACTTAAATTATTGATCTTCCTTTAATAATGCCCAGCATCTAAGTCATTGACTTGACTTGACTTAAAACTTGTGACTTTAAAACAACTAAGAATTTTTTTTTAAATTGAAATTAACTGCTTTTGGTGGATTTTGAAGCTGGGTTTTGTAACCACTAGAAAAGAAACCAAAAATAATTCGAACAAGATAAAAAAGTTTTTAATTGTTCACAATTCTTATTTCAATAAAATCCAAAATTTTGATCATTTATTTTTAGAATAAAAAAATTTAACACAACATACCTTGCTCGATTAATAGTTCTTCAGTTTTGAAGTAATCAAATGCTTTTTTAAAGGCTTCTTGCTTGGTCCTAGCTGCAAACCATTGTGAGTTTTCAGTTTTAGTTTTAGGAGCGCATTTGAATGCAGGGATTTGTTGCCCCCACCAAAGTTGTCTAGAAATACACCAATCTTTGTTATAGGAATTCACAAAATGATTCCAAAGTTTTATCCTAAAGTCTGGAATCAACTTAAGCGAGCCGTTCTGTACAGATTCGCTGCAAATTTTGAAAACCTCTGTTGATTTTACAAACCATTGATCTTTCAAAAATGGCTCTATGACATCTCCTGTTCTACTGCACACTGGCAAAATCATTGTATGATCTTTGATTTCTCGTAAGGAGCCCAGAGTTTTAAGTCGTTCAATTACTTTAGTTCTTGCTTCAAATCTTGGTAGATTCTTAATTTTTAAATAGATTATGAAAAATATCAATGCAATACATTTATTAAAATGGTCTTTTATTGAATATTTTTTAGTTGTAAGACTTCAAGGAGCCTAAAAATTTTAAAATTATTTTTAAATTTAAAAATATCAAAATAATTATTAAATTCTTTATAAATTAAAAATAATTTTCAATATTTTTTCTTTAAAATTTAAAATTTCTTGATTTTTTTAAATTTAACTCCATTAAATAATAGGGTCTTGTTGATCATAAAAAAATTCGATATAAAAATCACTATTTTATTAACTCATAATGATTACACTAAAATCATATTTCAAATAATACTACCACTACTAATAAAAAATTTTAATTTAATCTAAAAAGACTCTATTTAATTAGAAGATTTTCGTGAATTAAAAATTGAAAATGGGAATTGAAACCGATGAAAAAAATCTTTTTGAGAAAATAAAGGGTGCTTACTTTCTCTTAAAATGTATTTTTACAATTCTCCTTTAAATCTAAAAGAGAAATAGAGAAAAATGACTCAGGAAATTTGAATTATATTATATGGAGCACCAATAACTTAATTGAACCAATGGCCAAATCAAAAAGTGGAGAAAAAACCTTTGAATATTTTTACGCAAGAATATTAAATTGCTTTGTGATCAAGAGATCAATGTTGAAGTTTTCAATGTTTAAGCTTTCATTTTTCAATAATGTTAATTTAGTTTTTTATAAAATTTGTTTCAAAATTTGAATTATTTAACATAAATAACTTGTTGTTAATTTTTTTCAAATAAAAATCAATGACTTTATGGTAACCACGTCTAAAAAAATAAATCCTTCATTTTGAAAGATATTTTCCAAAAAAACATGTTAACATAAAGAATTCGAAGAGAGGAATCGAATGATAAGTGTGATATATTTTTGAATGATATGTGAAATGGGGTTAATTTTTAGGCCTAAAAATGGGTAAACAGATTTAACCCGATTAGTCAAAAAATCATCCAATTACTCCAAATATTATTCTATTTAACCCATTTAGCCGTATAATATTATTATTATGCAGTGACGCTATTTTTTTAATAATTTAAAATACAGTTCTTTTATTTGACATGGTTTTTACAGAAATTTTTGTAGTTTTGCGTAATCTTACACTTTCTTACACACAAAATCTAATGTAAAATTAAGTAAAATTACATCAATATCTGTAAGACACGGTAAATTCTATTTCGGCCAAAATAATGTTATTTTTGCTCTTTTTTTTTTGATTTTTAATAAATTAGTATTATTTTTAAAACAAAAAACTTTTTCAATTATTTCTTACAAAATCTTGTATTTATTACATTATTTGTTGTAAATTTTGGTATTTTTTTTGAAAAATTTAATAGTTCTTGTAAGAAATGGCGATTTTTTTACTTTTTCTTACCATTTCTTACAAGAACTAATAAATTTTTGCAAAAAATTATATTCTTAAGTCCTTTGATCTTGAACTTAAAAATTAATTCAGTTAAATTTAGGTCGGATCAGTATAAAAACCAGACTCTCTCTAATTTTCCAAGCTCTGAATCCGCACAAAGTGTAGTTATAAGAGTATTAAGTAGACACACAAATGGTGTATCTTGTCCTTTGTGTGGTTACTGTATGAAAAATGAAAGAAGACTCAAATTACATATGACCGAAAAATACTAAAATTTTTCAATTTTGATAATTTATTAATGACTTGTATCCAAATAAACTTTTTTTTAAAATAGAATTCTTTTGAATTTTTTTAAAAGATCAACATTTATGTGATCAAAAATTTTTCTAACATACAAGATCACAAAACCAGAAAGATGAAAAAGATCACATCTTTGGTGATAATGGATATCACCAAGTAGACACCCCGAATAAAATATTTTGAGATTTATTAAAATTGTTCTTAAATGAACAGGCACTTCAGTTCATTTCACTTGCAACAGTTAGTTGCTGAAAAAAGTTTAAAAAAATATCAAAATGTTAAAAGTTTACTTAAGAAATTTCACAAAAAATTCATAGAAATTTTAAAAAATACAAATTTAAATTCAAATTTGACTCAAACTTTTGCAGATTTTTAAGTTAATATTTGCCTTTTGAATGTAGAAAAATGAATGGTTAAATTTTTAATTTTTCAAAAACCATCAATTTTATCAATGTGTAGAAAATAAAGTATTTGATTAATTTTATGTCATTTAAAAAAAAAATTTCCCGCTTACTTAATAAAAAGGAAGAGACATTAAGAAATATTTAAGTCTTAACTTGTCTCATTAGAAATGATGAAAAATGATTTTTCAATGAAATTACATTCCAATAATTGAATAAAAATTATGTAACAAAAACTCAATTAACAATTAAAAATTTCAGAGATAAAAAAAAAACCTTTTTGAATTGCAAAATATAAGTTTCCATATAAATTTACCATAAAATCTTCTGGAACATTAATTAAACGTCCTTCTTCGTCAAAAATTTGTTTAATCGAAAGACTGTGTTTCATGCCAATCTCATAATCATTTATATCATGAAAAGGAGTGATTTTTAAAGCACCTTGATAATTTTATTTAAAAAATAAATAAGAGATTCATATGTAAATTTGTACCTGTATGGAACTTCATATCTACTTTATCATCTAGAATCAAAGGAATCGCTTCATTTGTCAGCGGATTAACTAATTTTTTTCCGTGAAATTTTTTATATCTGTAAAAAAAATTTTTGAAAAAAATTAAATTTATTTTAGCAAGTTCACCTTAGATCATGTGGGTTAACTGCAACAGCTGTGTCTCCAAAAACAGTCTCGGGTCTTGTAGTTGCTACAATGATCTCTTCATCTATAAAAATTGAAATTTAACAAGAGAATTTTTTTTTTAAATTTTACTTGAAAATTCAACTTTATAGGCAATGTTATAAATTAATCCAAATTCGACCGGTTTTTTGTAATTTGGAATTTTTAACAATGTTGGCTTTTCGATTAATTTTGCTTCTACCTCTGCATCAGATATAGCCGATCTCAAAGAACAGCACCAATTGATCGGTCTATAAGCTCTATGAATTAGACCCTTGTCGTAAAGCTGAATAAAAGCTTCATTTATGCTATTACTAATGTTCTGATTTTGAAAAATAAAAATGAATTTTTTATTAATAAATTTCTCAATACCTCATCCATTGTAAAATACTGATAATTCCAATCACAAAGTGTATTTAATTTAAGCATTTGTTCGTGAATTGATTTGCTTTTTCTTAAATCTTTAAATAAATTAATGAAAAATTTTATTTTTTAAATTTTTTTACTCTTCTTTCCACGTAAAAACTTCTTGAATAAATTTTTCTTTTCCTAGTTCGTGCTTTGTAAGCTTTTTCTCATTCCATATTTTTTTTTCGACCACAACTTGAGTTGCTATACCCGCATGATCATAGCCAGGTATCCAAAACACTCTATAATTGTTCATCAACTTCCTTTTATAAATTATTTTAATATTCTATTAATTAAATTTCTTAATTCTTTTAGAGCAAAATTACCATCTGACAATTGCATCTTGAATAGTACAAGTGATTGCATGGCCTAAATGAAGATTACCTGTTACATTAGGAGGGGGAAAAAGGATTGTGTAAATTTTTTTGTCATCTTTTTGATTGAATTCTGATAATTTTTTTTGCCACAATGGGTACCATTTGGACTGGATTTCATTTGCATTATGTACATCTGCGTTATTAAGTGGTTTCTCAACGCTTGAATAGAGTCTGTATTGTGAATGTCTGCTCACCTTAAAAGGCTTATATTTTGAGCATCGATTTAATTTTATTAGCTTCCAAGTCATTTTATTTGAATTCAAAGTAAAAATACGATATAAAATTAATTCAAAGATTTTTTTAAATATTTTTCAAAATTAAGTTAAAATTTGTTCGAATTCAAAAGTATGATTGAAATTAACCAAAAATTTAGTTCGAAAATTCAAATGATATTTAATTAATTAATTTTTATTCTGATTTTTTAATTCAGAAGTATTATTAATAATATTACTGCAACGAGTTCTGACAATCAATTGAGAATTTTTAATTTCACAAGTCAAAATAAAAGCCTAAATCATGATTCTGTAACTTTTTCCGGTGATGAGGCTATCAATACAAAATCGACTTATACGTCTATTTGCTGATTTTTTGTCTTTTAAATTAAAATTATGTTTAATTTTTAATTTTTATGCAACTTAAAAAAATTAATAAGAATATTATCAGTTACCCAGATTTAGGGAAAAATTTTTTTCAATAATTTTAGTTGAAAATAAAAAAATAAAGAAAAATAATAAACTTTTTTTAATTCATATTATTATCCTTTTGAAATTATTATTTAAAAAATAAAAACTATTTAAAACAAAGTATTTCAAGTTTTGATATTTCCAAAATTTAATTCAGTTACGCAGATTTAGAAAAAAAAATTTTTCAGTAATTTAAGTAATTTTAAATTCAATTTTAAATTCAATTAATTTGAATTTTGAATTTTTTTAATTTCAGTTTTTTTCAGTAATTTTAAAAATAAAAATTAATAAAAAATAATAATTTTTTTTAATTCTCTTTATTATCCTTTTGAAATTATTATTTAAAAAATAAAAACTATTTAAAACAAAGTATCGAGGCTGTGAAGTTCATTTCAATTCGATCGTTTCAATTCAGAAAAGGTTGAATAACTTTTTTACTATAAGGAATAATTTAGATCTGTATCTGAATTTTTTATATTTCTAAAACTTAATTTTTTATTCTGAAGGAGCCTTTGAACATTTGAATTTAATTAAATTAAATTTTAAATTATCTTCAAATTAGATGAAAGATGATTAAGAAAATTTAATATTTAAGGCTAAATATTTTTTTGTCTATTTTTTGAGATTTTTCTTGATATGATTGAAGGGAACATTTTCGCAATAAATCAATTCTAAAATAAAAAAAAATTTAGGCCTTATTTTAAAAAAAAATTAAAACTTTCTTACTACTAAAATCTG
Source organism: Brachionus plicatilis (assembly GCA_010279815.1). Taxonomy (NCBI): domain Eukaryota; kingdom Metazoa; phylum Rotifera; class Eurotatoria; order Ploima; family Brachionidae; genus Brachionus; species Brachionus plicatilis. Next base: position 1,085,383 of record QEOQ01000274.1, on the reverse strand, counting down.
TTCATTAAAAAATTTGTGTCATAGTACAGAATCTTACGTAGATTTATGTAATTTTGCCTAAGATTACACTTTGTTACAAACAAAATCTAACGTATGTTTCCATCAGCTTACTTAAGATGACGTAAAATTACATAAATTTTTCTAGGACTTAAGATGATGCGAACAAGAAATTGGTAATTTTTGCTATTTTTCTTCAATTTTTAATAAAATTTTATATTTGTTAATCAAAAATACAAAAAAATTTTAATTATTTCCTATCAAATCTCCTAATTTTTTACATTATTTGTTGTATATTTTGGTAATTTTTGGTAAGAATGTAGAAGTTTTTGCGAGAAATAGTAAAACAAAAAATTCAAATTCAAGTAAAATGACTTTGAAAATTGTTCTTTTGATTCTCGTCGAAAACAACCCGATTCCTCCAGAATACACAATGAATGCTTAAAATAAACTTAAAAAATTAATTAAATGAAAACAATTAATATTTATTTTTTTATTTTAATCACGAAACTAAATAAGTTAAACTTTTTATTAATTCAAAAATAATTTAATCAATTTTGTTGGCTTTGTTTCTATTTACATCCGATTGACTGCTGATCACTTGACTGTACTTGTTGCTGATTAGGAGCTTGTCTCACCGAAATATTATACTTGAGTAATAAAGATCTCAAAATAACAGACTTGGTTCTCTTTTGGTATTCTTTGCCCATTTGGAGAGATCTTTCAAATGTAAATGATCTCTGATCGACATCTTTGGCGTACAAAATCTTATTTTGAGAGTCAATTCTGGCCTGGATCTGTCCATCAAGGATCAACTGAATCAACTCCTCCTCGAGGGCACCAGTTGACGTGTTGAACGCCGCAGACATCCTTCTCAAATCAGCCGACTTGTACGGACTAAAATACTGCCTCAGCGCTCTTTGTCTTATCCATGCATACAATGTGTCCACATGTGGTGATATGTACATATCCAACATCAGATAGTCTTTCATTTGATCCATCAATTTTAGACAAATGGCATATTTAGATTCATTGAACTTGAATAAGATATCGCGGATTTGCGGCTCAAGTTCCAAAAATGACTTGAACGAGCTTGACTGGATCACGTGAGTTTGCAGTTCGCGCCGGTCATAGGTTGCCAATGCACACAATGCTCCATATGTAGCTACATTATTAGGTGTCATTATCTAGAATATAAATTTAATTAAAAAATTTCAATTTTTTTATTAAAAAATAAAAATATTATGAAAAAAAGTCACAGCTTATGACCGCAATCTTAACTGTTCAGAACAGCAAAATTTTCATGAAAGACTTTAAAAAAAAACTTTTTTTTTTCTTTTTTCTAACGTCAATATTTTGAGTTGTACTTTTAAAAAAAATTAAACAATATTAAATTTATTAGGCTAATTGACTCTACAATCAAAGTGTACATGGGTCAGAATAGAAATTTTTTTTACCTTTGTGATCAATCAAATGGATTGCTTGATGTATAAAGATAATTTAGCTTAATTTTATTTTATTTAATTTTATTTAATTTTTAATTTTTGTATTAATTTAATATTTTTTTTTATTCTGCATATGGAGCGTTAAATTTAAATAAATAATAATAATGATAAAAAAATTAAAATTAAATACAGTATTTGTAAAGATACTATACTTGAAATTTTAAATCTTTTACATTTTATTATGTAATTTTACAAAGTATAATGTTATAAACTGTAAAAAAAACAGATAATTTTTTGTATTAAAATTAAATTTTCATTAAATTTTTTTTTAATGAATAATATTTATTATTTTTTTGTGAATTTGACCAACCAGCACCATTTTTAATGACATTTTTAATAACAACCTAAAAATCGACTGACAAAATCAATCGACTAAAAATGGCAAATAAAGAAAAATAACCTCAAAAAATAAAGAAAATATTTTTTAGTAGCAGCTAATTATATTCTTTCGTACCTAATTTTAACTATGAAAAAAGATAAATTATTTCAGAAAAAAGATATTTATTTTTATAAGCATATATTTGTTTTTGGTAGCAGCTAATTAAATCACATTTAAAAAAAATAACCAAAATCAAAGATACAGTGCCGATTTGAAAAGTGGATTTTTGATAATTATACGTATAAATTAGTAAAAATGAAAGAGCAAAAAAGAGCTAAATTTTTTGAATTTTTTATTATTTTCTAATAAATTTTGAAAAAAGTAGTTCCTATTAATTTGTTTATATTTTACCAAAAGTTAATTTTTTAAAACGTAAATTTACGTAAAAATTAGTAAATACTAGTAAAAAAAAAAGCAACTTTTCGTAAAATATAAATAAATAATTAGGAACTACTTTATTCAAAATTTATTAGAAAATAATAAAAAATTCAAAAAATTGAGCTTTTTTTGGTCTTTTCATTTTTACTAATTTTTACGTAAATTTACATAAACTTGATCAGTTATACTTAGAGGAACAGGTATTGAATTTTCAACAGCTTCTTCATTTTTATTTGATGTTTATGACATAACTGGCGGCAAACTAGACTCCTGAATGTCATTAAATTCTTAATTTCAAACATCTTCCTGTAATTAAATTAAATGTTATCTATTAATTGACAACATTTATCTGTTAATCAATTTATTTTGCTACTGAGAAAAATAATTATCTACAATATTTTTATCTACTAAAAATTAGATACTATAGAATATAATTAGCTTCTACAAAAAAAATAAGCCAAAAAATAAATTGATATTAGATAAAAGGACGAATCTACCAGATAAAAAAGATTATTTTTAATATATGATGATTTTTTTTTTCAGATAATCAAAAATAATCAAAAATATTTTCTTAAAAATTTTTTTAAGTTTATTGATATTGTCATTAAAAAATTCACAAAAAAATATTAAAAATTATTCTTTAAAAAGAAAACTTACTGAAAATTTAATTTTATTGGAAAAAATTTCCTGTTTTGTTACAGTTTATAACATTAATTATAATAATAATAAAAAAATTTTCAGTTGTTTGACAAAATTTAAAAAACTAGGTTTTTTAGGAATTTTTTTTAAAAGTCCTAGATGAAAATTTTGCTGCCTCCATATGAAATTTTTTCCATCAGAAAGCAAATTTTGCCAACAAGTCAAAGTCTTAACTTGTACTTTGAAAAAAAAATTAAAAGTTAATAACTTTAGCTTGGCTTGTGACTCTTTTAAACAACTCTGATTAAAATTAAACAAAAATACCTCGTAATAATTAAAATTGTCTATGTGGGCTGCCAAAAAGCACTTTGCTGCTGATTTGTACCTTTTTGAATTGAGCTCTGCTAGGCCAGCAGCGCATTTTACTTTGCATAAAAGAGACATTTCTTCTTTGTTGGTTTCTGTGCCTAAACCGGCAGCCTCCATGGTTGTTTCCACTTTGCTCACATAACTTAGAACATTTGACCAGTTCTGCATGAGGACACTTACCTTAATTACATTCAAACATAGATTGGTGATGTTTTTGTTGTTTGAACAGTAGTCACGTGATCTACAATAGCACTTAAGGGCGTTGGTTAGATCGCCCATGTCCAAAAAATGGTCTGCTAAGTCTTCTTGGCCGCGCCGAATGCAGTCTTTAAAAGCCAATGACTTGGCTGATTTGAGATCAGTGTCCAATTTTTCCAGCTTCATAGCGCCTTTTTTGTTAGTTGTGTCCACCCAGTTTGAGTCGTAGCTCGGTATTGACACCGATTGACATGTGGATTTGTTAGCAGCGTCAGTTAGCTGCTTGTGCACCGACGAGTACAGCTGAGTGTTATGGGTTTCCATTACGTAGTTGAGAGCCAGCTTTAAGGTGTCGATGCGCAGCGTTGGGCAATGCTCGGCCAAAAAGATAAGCCGGAAAATGCGCATTAGTCCACTGTAGCCAGACACATACATGTCCAAATCGATTGATGAATTATTGATCTCAAAGTTTGGGTTGTATGCTTGAACCATTGATGAAGCGCTTGGTTGATTTGAAATGTTAATGCTTAAGTTGTTCTCATTTTCTGTATCCATTTCGGCATCATCTATTGATACTATGACATTGTTCATCAATTCACCGTGCATTTTTTTTCAAAATTTATCTCAAATTTTAATTTTTTTCAAATTTTTTTTTTAATAAACAAAATATTTTCAGGTCACATTAAAAACTTAACATTAGCTTTAAATTTTTTGCCAATTTAAATTTTTTACCAAATTTTTTGCTTCAGATTGCTTAAACTGTGTTTTAAATGCTTTGGAAAATTATTGGGATTTAAAAATTTTTGACGTGTTTCTATATCATAAAGGCCTAGCTAGTCACCGGTTATTAGTCCGTTCATATTAACGAGTGTCATGTTGAATCTAGTTGCTAGTTTGTTAGTCTAACTCAACTGATTGATTGCTGATACCAAGTTAAGAAATAAATAAATTTAGTTTAATATGTCACTAATATGTCAAAGAGATCCAGTCAGCCTACCCTGCAACAAAAATCAATAAAAAAACAAATGAAATTCGGTGTAAAAAATACTGCCACATTAGTTGTTTCACCGTTTTTGTTTAAATAAATTTTTTTATTTATTTTTTTAAGTAAATTAAATTAGTAATTATTAAAATTTTTGTCTTTTTTACATCAGAAAAATTATTTAAGGTAAAAAAGTGCAGCAAAGTATGTTGCACTTTATAACTGGTGTAACATTTTTAAAACGATAAACAAATTAGACAAAATCTGTTATCTGCTATTCTTTAAAATAGTAAATTTATCCTATCATTTCAGGTAGGAAAGAAAGAAAAAATAATTGAAGTACCAGATTTTTAATTTTCATCAATATATTAATAATATCAATACTTAAAGTTTTTTTAAAATCTTTTAATCTAATAAATTCTTTTTAAATAAAAATTTATTATTATTTTGTTGAAAAATTTTTAGACTCCAAAAAAAATTCATTTCATTTAAGATCCTAAATCGATCTAATTTTTTCAATTAAATTAGAAAAAATCAATAAAAAAGAATATGAATTTATTGATTCAATTAATTTTGTAATTTTGCTACATCAAAAAATTTCTTACTTTTTTCAGTTACAGTGGTTTAAATAAATTTTTTTCAAGAGAAAAGTCCTTTAAATTTTATACACTAATTTATTTAATTAATTTTACGCGTATAATATTTTTAATTAACAATATTATGAAATTTAAGCACACAAGATTAAAAATTTAATTTTTTTTTTAATTTAAAAAAATTATCATAAACATAATTTAGGTTTTTAAATCAAAAATAAATTTTTTATTTTAGATGTTTCTTTTGTTTAGTTTTTATTAAGTTTATTTGTTCAAGGTATTCCTTGTTTTTAAGTCTTTTGATTATTAATTACTTCAAGAGCGTGATGGCTGATAAATATTTAAAGAATAAAATGACACAACAATGATAAATTATTTAGACTGTAAATATTTTATAATTGCTGACAGTTGTCTAAAATTTTTGTTTAATTCTTATTTTATTCTTATTGAAAGACAAATTTTTTTAAATACAAACAATCTGAAGAAAAATTTAAAAAAAACAGAAGCGATCTTGAAATCGAAACCAATACACTAAAAAATAGAGACATAATTTTTTATTTCTAGGATTTATTTTCACTTATTTTATTTAATTAAAAATATTAAAATCTTAAGCATGTGATTTGAATTTGATCTCTTTAAAAATAATGCAAGCTTATTATAGACGCATAAACTGCCCTTAAATCAATATTTTTTTTTAAATTACAATTTATTCATTTTATTTTCTTTGTTGTGTTTTATTCATTCCCCAAGAGGTGTATTTTGAAATAGATAAATAAATTAAAGGTTTTTTTTTATAAATTATCAAACTCTAGTTAGATAGCTATCTATATCTAAAAGTTTTGCTGGTATTCAAAATATTTTATAAGCTATCAAAATGATTTTTATCAAAAAATTTATTTGCATCTTGTAGGCAAATAAATTTTGATTTATTTGTAGAAAAACAAAATTTGAATTTTATGATGCTAAATTATTTTTTGTTTAGAAAAATTGTCATTACACTGCTAAAGATACATTTAATATTAGTTTTAAAGAAATTTTGCAACGTCTTTGAAATTATTTTTAATTGTATGAAAAACTAAGATAACAAGTTAAATTAGTATTTTTTAGTCATTTGTAATAAACATTTAAAATTATGGTTAGAAACATGTTTTTTATTAATTCAAAATAGAAAATCATGTATTATCAAAAACAAGTTTGCCGATTAATTAAATCAACGATTAAAAAATAAAATTTTAAAAATAAAAAAAATAAAATTAACAAATTAAAAATCTTAAAACCTAATCTACTTTTTAAATAAATCAAGATTATAAAATTCATAGAAAAGCTTTGATTTTAAAATTTTTATTAAAAATTTTCTATTAATTTGGATCAAATATGCAGATAAAAAAAAATATTTTAAGAGTGATTGTGTTTGCTATTACAAATTAAAAATATCGATATGCCATCCTGACGAATGAATATGGCTTTGACTCGGCAGCGATTTTTGCGTTTTTGGCACTCAAAATAATATTTTTTGTTAATCATAGAATTATAACGCTTAATGAAACTAAATTTTTGATCAGGAAAATAGCGAACTAAACTGTTTTTGGCATAGTCAACAAAGTCATCGTCGTTCTTAAAATCATCTTTAATTTCTTCAATAATTTTATTATCTTTGGTCAACTAGAAATCAAAAACAATTAAATTTTTAATTTAAAAAATATATCTTTTACATAATGAACAGCTTTTTTCATGTTAAATCTTTCATTTTTAGGTTTAGTTTCAGTCAAGTCCATCTCTTCACTCTTAAAGTCCTTCTCGTCGTCATGGTCAAAATTACTCATTTCAGAAACTGATTTCATTCCGTCTTCTAAAATTTAAATATTTAATAAAAACTTTATAAAAAAGTCAAAAGTCTACCGCTTGAATTAGTCTTGTATTTCAACTTAATTGAATGAAAAAAATTTATAGGGTTGTCGGGTTCAGATGAAGTTCTGGAAAGATCGTTTGAGATTACAGCTTTATGAAAATTGGCTAAATCAGGACTTAGTTTGAATCTGGCCACAAATTTGTCCATTATATTGACCAGATTTTCAAAGTCTTGATAATTCTCGAATTGGGATACGAATTTGTTGAATTCATTTTCCAAGTCTAAAGAGCTCATTTTTGAAAAATGATCATCACTGATCATAATTTTTAAAAAATTATATTAATTGTTCTGCTTTACTGATTTTAAAATTTGAAAAAAAAATTATATTTGCAAACAATTAGATTCTTTTTAAATTTTAAGTGGATTGTTTTAGATATGAAGGTGTACCAATCTTGCTGTTAAAAATTTATTTGATTCCTTCGATTTTGTTCAGTCCTAAAACTATCTGGATTACTTTAAATGTTTAAATTGATGAAAAAAACATATTTATGCAATTGGGACAAACATTTATTGTTGACTACAAACAAAAAAATTTGAAATCATTTGTTGGTTTTTGGTCAATTTCTTGCTAGTTGGAAAAAGTTTTGGTAAAAATATGCCAACAATTAAAAATTAAAGAATAATATTTTTTTATTTTATTATTTATCATTGAAACAAAAATAAGGGATAGAAACAAAAATTAGGAACTAAAATAAAAAAGATTTTATTGTTAAATTTTTAGATTTATCAATGCAAGTTTTTCAAACAATCATTTTTTGATCATTCATTTGTTTCATTTTAATTTATCATTAATTTAATTAATTTGATCAAAAAAAAAGTTTCATAGTTAAAAAATAATTTTTTAAAAATTTTCTCTAATAATTTTTTTTGAAGTTAAGAATAAAGCAGAAGTCTAACTAAATATTTGCACGCCATATCAAAAGATTATAAAAAAATTTGCTTTTATTTATAGCACCTTCAAAACAAATCTTATAATATTTCTGCTGTTTTAAAATTTCCTCTTCATATGCTTAATAAAAGATGGTATAATATAATAAAATATTAAATTCTTTATAAGAAAATATTTAAAAATTGTTTTTGTTTCCAGTTTTTATTTATTAGTTCCAGTTAAACAATTTTTACTAGGCAAAATTAGTCTTGAAAAATTTGTTACAGTTCCTAAAGTTTTAATCTTTTTTATGGCTTTTCAGTTTACAGTTATGTGAATAAAATTAAATTGATTATGATCAGACAACTTTGAGATTAAGATTCAAAATATAATTCACTTGAACACAATTTAAATAAAAAATAGACAAAAATATTAAGAAAATATTAGAAAATTTCACTTGTTATTTTTTATTCGCAATTTCGTTTGAGATAATGCTTGTTATGGTACTTTAATTTTAAATGATAAAAATTGTATTCAAGAAAGACTTAAAAAATATTGAAAAATTTTAATTCATTAGAAAAATTTACTACTCCTCATAGACTGTTTGTCTAAAAATCGCCTGCTTGAAGTGAAACGTTCTTTGATTTTTACATTTGGAAAATGGTACTTAATTCCAAATATACATGTATTTTTTAAATCAAATATTATCATCTAACAATTTATATATATCATACCAAATTGTATTTTACGATTATTTTAATTTCTGAAAAAAATATGATCTTTTGAAAAATAGATATTATTGATAAATAGATATTAACATGTTTGCTTATTTCCTTTACAATTAATTGCTAAGAGACAAATAAATTTACTACAAGTTTGAAGTAGAATCAGAGAAGTTTAAAGCAAAAAAAATTAAAGCAAAGCAAAATATTTTTTTTAAATTTTAAAAATAAATTGATAATTTGGAAAAAAATTTAAATTTTTAACACAATAAATCAAAAATAGTTCTATTATTTCAAAAAAAAAAGTTAAAAAAACTAAACATTTAGTACTGTTTCTATCAATATTCGATTTATCCTTCTAAATATAAAGATTTTTAAAATTGTTTGCTTTTGTTAAAGATTAACAAGTTATGTTTAAAAATTTTAAGCATTTATTTAAAAAAATATGAAAATAATTTAAATAAAACTGATGTTCAATTTTATAAAACATTTTTTGAAACAGTTTTTGCCCCAAACTTAACCACCGCCAAAATAATATGATCCTTTTTTATTTTAATGATTTGGAAAATGTCACCTCTTTTTCATCGGCCTTCCAAGTTCTTCAACTCAAATAAGATTACATTCAAAGGCATTAGACAAAACATCAAAAAAATAACATAAAATATTGTTTATTAATTATTTAATTTCAATTAAAATCTAATATAAATAGACAACAAAAAATTTTAAAAAATTATAAAAGACCATCGGCAAACTCCTCTTCATCTAGTTCTTTCACTTCATTTACATGACTTGAATTTTTTTGAATAGAATTTTTATTTTCTGGTGCATTGTGCTCTTGGATACTAGATATCCACTCTTTGCTTTTAATTATTCTATTTGCTATCTTCAATGCTTCATTATCAACTGCGTAGCCAAGATAATTCTTAATCAAATTTTTGAATTTTTCATCATCTTTTTCTTCGTATATTTCCAATAGCTCATCAGCTCGGCAAGAAAGAGAAAATCTTTGTTTCATTTTTTCCAGGTAGTTTTTAGCGCTCACCCAGTCATCTTTGCTCAAATGAACCAAGCAAACAGTCAAAATGTATCTAATTATTTGCTCTGATGTTCCAATTTTTTCCAATAACTCCAACGAATTGTCAACCAACTCAATTGCTTCTGTGTACTGTTCAATTTTAAGAGCCAAGTTCACAGCATTTTCATACATGGTCACTATCTGATGGTTTTTGTCCTCAACTTCGGCAACCTGAATTGCTCGCTTGACCAATTTTAGACTTGACTCAGGATCAGTAGTTTTGAGCATACTTGAAAAAAAATTTTCCAAAATTTTTAAATTTTTAATCAAAAATAACCTGGCTCCCCTTTCCAGCAAAATACCAGCCGAGTCACGAGTTCCATTGAGTATCATCAACTCTGCCGATTTGAAAAATGAATTGTACACCAACGAAAAAGACTTTATTTCATTAGCAATAATTCCAACTTGTTCATATTGCCTCAAAAAATAAGAATTAAAAAATTGTATTTATTTGTAGCTTTTGAGAATACTTGGCTGCACTAAAAAAAGAGTTATTTTGCTCGTAGCATTGAGCTGCGTTTTGAAAAGCCTGGATGGCATTCTGAAAGTCTTTGGCTGTTTTGAAACAAGTTCCTGCTTTTGAATAAGCATCTGCTGCAGTATCAAGGTCCGGTTTTCGCTTGAATAAAGACGTTTTCATAGCTTTGGCTGCATCAGCCAACAAATGATTTCCTTCGTCAACTTTTTTCTTACTTAAAGAATCCATTTTATTAATTCAACATCAAAATTATAAATGTTGATGTTTTTTAAAATATATTTGTCATAAATTATTCAAAATAAATTCATCAAATTTTAATAATTTTTAAATTAAAAATTTTAATTACCGTATACCCTTGCGCGGTATTGCATGCAGTTAAACTCAAAATTGATTTTAAGTGCATGCATCCCGTACCATCTCTCCCATGTTAACCCAACCCTATTGATTGACCCGTGCATTTATCCGGTCTCTTTGGTTTTAAGTGCGGCTTTTATTGCTAAGAATTAAAAAATAAAGCTGCGCTGTAAAATAAAATTTGAATTTTTATGCGGCATCTATTATTAAGGACAATAATAAATCTAAACTTAGGATTTACCAAACCTGGTAAAAGATCTTTCATCCTCTAAAAACCATTTGTTCCATTTATTGTGATATTGTTTTTTAATTGAAGCAGACCAGCAAACATCGGCTGGTTGTAATAAATTAGTCATGCGCGGAATAAAATTGGTGACAATACCATTCACTTGCTTTTCATCTTTTACACTCTTAGTCAAGTGACAGGGGGCTGAGTCCAAAAAAAAATTGACCTTTTTAATTTTTTGATAAAATTGTCGATTCTAACTTTATCCATCTACTTTTAAACGCATATCTATGCTGAAGTGTTTGGCACACTTGTTGATACTGTTTCCCTGTTTGTGAAAATAAAGAACCTTAGCTTTATTCTCAAGATTGTAACGAATTCGCTTTAAATTTGGATTTGATGTCTCGTTTGAATCAATACTTGAAAGCACTGAATTTGGATCGACTTCCATTTCTTGTGCTATAGATATGTCAGGCTCCATTTATAAAATTTCATTTTTATCAAAAATAATTACAAAAATATTAAAATACTAGTGTAGCTAATACAATATATTTTTGGACAAGAAAAAAGAGAGAGAATGAAACTAATTTTTATTTACATGCATTTCATTTTTTTTGAAAATTTCTAAGTTTTAAAGCCGCGCTTAAATCATTTTTCATAATTTTTATAAAAAAAAAAATGATTTAAAATTCATTTTTTTAATTTTTAATATTTTCTATTTTTTCCAATTTTAGTCCCAGCGTCTAAACCAAAATCCTAAGTTTAGATTTATCATTGTCCTTAATAATAGATGCCGCATAAAAATTCAAATTTTATTTTACAGCGCAGCTTTATATTTTAATTCTTAGCAATAAAAGCCGCACTTAAAACCAAAGAGACCGGATAAATGCACGGGTCAATCAATAGGGTTGGGTTAACATGGGAGAGATGGTACGGGATGCATGCACTCAAAATCAATTTTGAGTTTAACTGCATGCAATACCGCGCAAGGGTATACGGTAAGCATGAATGTTATTTTAAAAAAATTTAGATAGAAAAAGAATTTACTAAAGATAAAGTAAATAAAATCTAGTTAAAATTTTAATTTAAGCATCTGAAGATTTTACCTAGAAATCAAATTTTTATTTTTATTTGAAATTGAAAATTGATTTTATCTATTTTTTTAGAAATTATGAACTAAAAATTGAAATTTTGTTCTCTTTTTGTTTTTGAAAACTGGATACTTAAAAATTAAAAAAAAATTATTTCTAAAAAAAAAAGATAATTAACAACAGGATATTTAAATTTTGTGAGAATTTAAAATTATAGTTTTTGTCAAGGAATTCGGATTGTTTATTGTTTATTTTCATCCAAATTATCTGAAAAAAAAAGAATATAAATTTTTAATTTTTGAAAACTATCTGAATTTTTAATTTTTGAAAACAGAACCGTAATCTAAGAGCTCGAGAAAATCAATTTGGATAAAATAATCAAAGCTTATGACGTTTGTGGTCGTATTAAGCTGGTTAAATTTTAGGTGAAGTTTTAAATTTAAATTTTAAATTTTAAATTTTTTATTTATTTTAATTTATTTAACATTTTAAATCAACCAGCCTAAATCATGTGATCAGGTCTGACCATCAATTATGCAAACACAAATTATTTAATAAAAATAAATGGTTATATAATTTAAAACTAGTCACATAAAATTTTAAATTAAAATAAATTTCCTCAAGAATATTTCTAGGACAATTAAAACTAATTTTTTTTAAATCCAAATAAATTTAATCATTATTTCAAAAGCAATAATTAAATTATTTCTTAAAAATATTTGATATAATTTTATGATTTCAATTCGATTGGTATTTATGTTTTTTAAAGAATTGGTGTTTAAAATTTAAAAAAAGAATAATTTTTAATTTACGAATAAGTTATTAGATTCATTGATTTTGTTTTTATTACGTTTTATGGATAAAAATAATTAAAAAGTTTTGAAGTTTAATTTTTAAAAAATTTCTAGAAAATCTGCTCGATTATTCTTTTAAAATTTTTTGTCAAAAGATAACTGGAAGAATTATCAAATGATTTAATTTATAAACAAGAGATATTTGAATTTTATTCTGTCTGTTTTGTAAATAATAAAACCTATTCTTTTGGGTCTTTTTTATTCAAAGTTTTTTTCAAAAATCTTAAAAAGAAAAAAAATCTTGCCAAATAAAAAAAATGCCAAAGCTTCTAGTGGGCCTTAACATTTTCTGCAAATTTAGTAGCTGGCTCATCCTCTGCACAAAAAATATACTGATTCTGCATATCTCCGATAGAAAATCGGCTCAACTTTTTTTTTGTACCAAAATTCATAATGCCGAAAAAAATTCAGTCGAACGTTTACATTGGGTTTAAATTTTCATATATCAAACAACACTAAATTTATAATTTCAAATTTTTGATAAAATTTTTCTTGTTCAAGTAATTTTTTTTTGTTCATATATTTTTATATTAGTAACATAATTTAATTAAATTTTTGGAATTAATTTTATATTCAATCTCAATGTTTTTTTTATCACATTTTGTTGTGTTGAACAGGCCTGGAATTTTATCAAACTTTTTGAATAATAACAAAAATATTTGAAAGAGAAAATTATTTAAGTTACCAATTTTTGATCGGCTCATAATATTTGTTCAAATTGTTTCATTTTTTTTCGAATCTTAACTTACTAAGTTACAGGAATTTACAAAAACTTATCTTTTTATAAAATTTTTTCAAATGTTTAAAAATTTTAAAATTGTTTTTGTTTTATTTAATAATTAGCTATTTTATTAATTGAATACAAAATCGTATGTGACCAAATTGGATGCTTCAAAAACATTTGACAGACCTGATAATTTTTTTTTCAAACTAAAATTAATTCAAGCAAGTTAGTGAATAATTCTTTAAAGGTATAATATCTTTTTTAAATATTTGCGTCAAATACAATGGTGGAAAAACTTGATGGATGTGGTTAATTTAATTGACAGAAAATCCTCCTCAAAATGTACACTTGGAATTTTAATTACTCTCAGACAAGACTAATGAATGCATTGAATTTCCTCAGCAATTATCAGTTTTTCATTTTCCGATAACTTTAAAAATAAAAAAATACCAGCTAATTCTAATACGAAAAATAATTCTTTGTTAAGCAGAAAATTGAGAAAATATAGCGGATAATTATACCAAAACATGTTTCTCAATGATAAATAATGGTTTTCACAATGGAAAAGCTCTTCTGGATTCATTAATTTTGGCATTTTGGAAGAAATAAAGTACAAAAAAAATTAAATAATTAAAAATAAGCAACATGAATATCAAAAAAAAGTTAACTTAATAATTATTAATTAAATTTGAAAAAATATTAGCATAAAGATCCAAGAAGTATTTTTAAATCTCTTTTGAAGTTTTTTTTTTATATTTTGTAAAATTTTTTCACTTTTTTGTCTTTTGAGTCAGCAATTTTTTATCATTTTGAATTAAGAAATTAATGTTATTTTGAACAAGTTATGCAATTAAACTTATAAATTGATGAATAATATTTGAGGCATCGTTATACTTAGGCTGTGAAACTAATTCTTGAGTTGGTTGAACAAACGAATTATCTAGCAGATTATTTCATTTGTTATAAATCGAAAAAAGTTAATTTCAATAATTATTTTAAAAAATTTAAAAAAATATTAGCACAATGGTCCTTCAACTTTCCAGAATAAATTCTCATGTGTACTAAACAATTAAAATGGCCGAAATTTTATAATTTATCTTGGAAAATTTTTTTTTAAATTAAATTAAAAAAAATCCTAATTGCTTGAAATAATTTTATATCTCACATGAAAAAAATACATTAAATTAAATTTTTTCGCATAATTAAATAAATTTTTTCAACATCTAATTTTTTCTAAGTTTTGTGACTTGTTTGATGGTCATGTAATTACTGACCAGTTTTGGTCACCTAATTCATTTTACTAAAATTTCATCATAGCTTTTTTTGATAATTCTATTTAGATTAAATTCTTAAAGACTTTACTTGGAATCAATATTTGGACTCTTACATGTTAAAATTAAAATTTTTAATTCTAAAAAATACACTTCCTTTATAACAAAAAAGCTGGATATTAAAAAATTATAGATTTAAAATTGATTAAAAGAAATGATTGAATAAAAAAAAGGGTCAAAAAGCGTCTTTTATTAAATTAATAAAGTTGATCAACAGGCCAGTGCCCTTATATTTAAAACTGATGAACACTTCATTTATTTAAATTCTTTATAAAATTTTAAAAAAACTAATCCAAAATTTTTTGAAAAAATTTAAAATTCAAATTTTAGCTCCAATTTTAAAAAAATCAAATTAATGCTATTGAAAATTGAAAGGTTAAATGTCGAGGGCTTCAGCATTGATCTATATTATATTCAATTTTTTTTTCACCATTATTGATATATGCCATTGGTTCACATAAATTATTGTTGTTCCTTAAATTATATTTCAATTTTTTTGAGTCATTTTTTTATCATTTTATCTTTTAAATTTAGATTAAAAATATCTATACAATTTTTAAATATAGCATTAGATTTTATTAGGCTAAATATTTAGGGTCTGAGATAAAAATTTAATTTTAAGACTAAAAAATTCAAATTTTTAAAAACTCGTGCAATTTTATTATAATTTATCATGAACATGTCGCCCCCCTCCTCTAGCTCTCAATAAATCTTGCATGCATTCTTTCAAATTATAATGATTCATTCGGCTCTAAATATATTAAAAGCAAAGTTTTTCTTTCCGAAAGCATTTATTTTAAAACGAAATTAAAAAAAAAAAATTTCTAAATTACTCAACATGGAAGACATTGTGTTGGTTCAAAGTCAAGACTATGCCCAGGTGGTTTTCGAAGACCTGAACGAAAGCTATCCGGAAAACCAGGACCTGGAGTGTGTGTTCACCCTAAACGAGCTTGTTAGAGTAGAAAACGCCGACTGGGTCGGTATATACAAAGTCGGATTTACCAACTGCAGGGACTTTGTTTGCAAAAAAGAAATAAATGCGGACCAAGTGATTGATTTGAGGGCCAGTGTTGTTTTTAATGCGGAACAGATTCCGCGAGATGATGGAGAATTTTACCAGTTTGTGTTCGTTTCCCAGGCCAAACAGATCCGCGGCGCTTCCATTCCGTTCCAGTTCAAAAAAAGACACTTGTCCGACTTCATCGAAATCGAGGACCAGGAGGCCATCATATACAAATCCAAGGAATCGGCCATGAACGAGACCCTGACTGAAATGAGACATAAAAATGAGCACCTAAACGCCGCTAATGACAGCTATGCCAAGCTTATGAAGGAAAACGAGGAGATCATCGCTTGCCTAAAGGACGAGCTATCCTCCGTTAAGCTTAGATGCCTCAAGCTTACCATGGACAACGACAGACTCACGCACACTCTCAAGACCAAAACAGAAAATCTTAAAAATTTACAAGATCAATTGTCAACATTGGTCAGTGAAAATTCCGATCTACAATCAAAATATGACAATCTACAAAATGTAATAAAATTTTTTTTTAATTTTAAAATTTTTAAAAGGATTGCAATTTTTTCAAAATTTTTTAAGCTTACAGATTTTTTCACTTTATTAAGATTTTTCCATTATTTTAAAATTTTTGCATTGGAAGTTTTATAAAAGAAAGTTATAAAGTTTTGTTTCACGCAGTACGTGAAACAAAAGTCTTGAAAAATTAATAAAAATAAATTTTTTCAAATTTTAAAATATTGAAAAAATCGTAAATATAAAAGAATCTGAAAAATTGAAAATACCTGTAAATTTAAAAAAAAATAGGGAAAAATTTTTAAATAAATTTGAAAAAATCTTTAAAAATGATTTTGTTCTGCAAATGAAACAACTTTTGTTTCACCTGCTGCGAAAGTCGGCAAAATTGCACTCTTTTAAATAGAGAATTGAAAATAAATCGCAATTAATTTGCACAGATTTTGCAGACTTTTGCAGCAGGTGAAACAAAAATTGTTTCATTTGCAGAACAAATTTTAGACCATTTAATCAAAAGTTAAAAAAAGAAAATTTTATTTTTGTATTGAAAGTCTTATATGAAAATTCACAGTGCCAAAATTTTTTCATTTTTTTCAATATTTTTCAATATTTTTAAAGATTTTTTCAATTTATTCAATTTTTTTTTAATTTACAGATTTTTACAGATTTTTCATATTCATTCAAATTTTCAAATTTTTTCAATATTTTTAAAGATTTGTGCAATTTTTTTAATTTTTTTAAATTTTCCAGTTTTTTTCAGATTTTTCAGATTATTTTCTTTTTTTTCAATTTTTTCCTTATTTTCGATTTTTTAAAGATTTTTTCAGATTTTTTAATAATTAAATTTTTTTTCTATCAGGGTCAAATGTTGGAGTTGGAAAAAAAAGTGAGTGAACAAGTTGAAGAATTGAACAAGCTGAGAGATCAGCTGAAGCGCAATGAGCAGATTGTGCTGGACCAGTCGAAAACAATTCAGTCAATAGTGGGCGAAAAGGACAACTTGGCAAACACGGTGACCAAAATACTAGGCGAAAAGGCTGACATTGACACCAACTACCAAAATTTGATGCAAGAGTTCACCATGTGCCGGGACAAGCTGTCAGCTGCCGAACAGTGCAAAGAAATGCTGCGCTCACAGCTTACAGTCACTTGCAGCGAGCTAAAGGAGTCTAGTGAGAAGAACACCGAGCTGAACAATCAAATAGCGGACTATTTGGCCAAGTGCAAAAATTCCGATTTGCACTTGTCCGACTTGAATGAGAAAATCGAATCACTCAAGGCTGGCTATGAAAATAAACTGAACGAAATAAATGGTTCCTACTATGCATTGAAGTTGGCACATTCCCATTTGGAAACTAGACTCAGAGGACAGGACAAGGATGGCGAGAGGCTGAGGCAGCAAAATGAGGAGCTCAAGGACAGAATTAGAGCTGGTGGCAAAGAGTATTCCAAGCTGTTCGAAAAGTACCGCTTGCTAAAGAACAAACAGTTCAACCACGATTTGAATGTGTACACAGACTTGTGCGGAAATGAGCTGGTCATGAAGCGCAGTGAATCAATTTCTACCGATTCGGCCATCCAGGAAAAAAGCCAATCGCGCATGTCATCTGCTGACATTGAGAACACTCTTTTGGACGCCTTGTTGAACTCTTCGCTGAACAATGCGCCACAGAAAAGCACCAGCACAGCTGTAGGGGTGGTTAACATGAGGGAACAGTTTGGCAAGGGCACGCCAGCCAAGGAAACAATGTCCGATGATGGACTCAATCAAATGAGACAAAATGAGGAGTCTTTGGGTCTTAATGAAAATTGTGACATTCGCTCATGTGAATTGTGTGAGTATGTTTTTGCGAGGGATGCCGGTGTAGAGGAAGTCGAACGACACTACAGCGAAAAGCACTACGGACCATCGTGTCCAGTTTGTTGCCTAAATTTTAGAAAGGGATATCCACAGAGCGAGTTTGAAAAACACGTCAATGAACACTTTCCAAATTAGAACATTTTTAAAAGTTATTTATTTATATTTTTTTGGCATAACTTTTATACAAAATGCGCCGAAGCGGTTCTTATGTTTATAGTATTTGAAGTTTTTTTCTTTTTTTTTTGCTCTTTTTTTTTTTTGATGATGATGATGTATTTAAAAGTTTTTGTTATCAATTGTAACGCATGATTTAATTTTTTTTTCCGATTTGATTTAATACTTTTAATTGCAAGTAGATATAATTTTAATAAAACTTTTGAATTTTTCCGCCAATTTTAATGGCAAATTTGGATTTTTTTTTTAAACAAAAACAAAAGATTTCTTTGGAATTTTTTTAGTTTTATTTGACAGAAAACAATTAAAGAGTGCCTTTTGACTTCAAAGACGATTATTTAATTTTAATAAAATCTTTGATTTAAAAAATTTTTTGATTTTCAAATAAAAGATTAATTATTTTTTTTTTTAATTGAAAATTTAATTGAATTATAATCCAAATTTAAATTAAATTATTTTTCATGGTTTCAATTAAAACTAATTTTTTGTTTGAGTTTAAGTATAAAAAAATTTTAAAGTAGGGTTTAAATTTTAACCAAGAAAAATAATTCAATTTAAATTCAAATTTGAACAATATTTCAATTAAATTTTCAACTTAAAAAAGAAAATATTAAGCTTTTATTTTAAAATCAAAACTAGTGTAGGATGCGGTCAGAGCAAACCGGTCAATTTCACGGACGGTTTTTTGCTGTCATTTGGCCGGTCAGCAAAACGGTCTTATTTTTTGACCGCCAGAAAAATACGGACAACATTTTGCGGACGGCCACTTAAATTGTGAAATTTTTAAAATATGAAAAAAAATAATTTTTTTTTTTTGAAAAAAGAGCTTTTTCTAAAAAATATTGTAAACCTGCTTAATTATATTATAAGTTAATTAGGTGAAAACTTTTGGACCCTTCAAATATCTCGATACCTGTAAAATAAAAGTATGTAAACTTCGTATTATTCTTGTAGATCTTTTCAAGCTCTATCTAGTTACGAATCGTCCGACTCCGGAAATTTCTCAGCTGATTAGAAATCGGTCTCAAAAGGGTAATTAGTGAGATAACTTGAATTTTAGTCAATTTAGTAATTTGAACAACGTTGATTTAAGCATGAATTAGCTTCAAATTCTAACACCCATTTTAGCTTTTTGGTTTTCAATCATGACCATGATCATTGAAAAAAAAATTTTTGAAGAATGTTTTTTTTTTCATTGAACTGGCTAATTTTGTAAAAAAGGGGGTAAGTATGGTTAATTTGGTTACACCAAATCTCCCCCAAACTCTCTAATTTTTCACACAATTAACCTTTGAATACAATTCAGCCACCAGTTCAGACTCCGATTCAGACCATAATATTGATAGAAAACGAAAGTGTAAAATCCGAAGGCAAAGAAGAAGCTTTAAAAAATTCATTTTTACAGTTTTTTAAAGGGAAAAATTCAATTGTAGGACCTAAAAAAAAAGAAACACAGTCACAAAAAAAACGATGATTAATCGATGAAAATTGATAGATGAATCATTAATAAGTTAGGAATCATTTCATCGAAATTCATCGATGAAAATTAGAATATTTCATCGGTAATAATCGATGAAAAAATACTCTAATACATCATAATTTTTTCAAATTTTTTCATTAATATTTCAAATTATTTTTAAGAAGGCAATAATAAGCAGAAGTTTCAAAAACATAAGTTTTTTTTTCCAAATTTTTTCAAAGTTTATCTACACTTTTGATTCATTAAAAACATCAATTCACTTTTTCTCAATAGAAAAAATTTAATGTTTTATTTTGAGTAAATTATTAGCTTTAGAAATGTGCTTTATTGTCTTTTAACTAGACTAAAGGCAGCTTTTTGAATCAGAGAACATTGCTAGCAATCCAATTAGACATAAAGTCCTTTGTTAAGAGGAGATCCACTAGAAACACAATTAATTAAGAATTTACACTAATTATCGGCTTTTTATGTAGTTAAATTTCCAGAAGTATTCGATATTTCAGCTTCAAATCTTTCGGCTAGTAGAGTGTGTAATTCTTCTAAACTGACTGAATTTATTATTTTCTTTCTGTTATCCTCATTTTAAAAGTATTTTACGATTTATTCACTTAAATATCAAAAATTTATTTTTTGTAAGGTTAATCTAAAAAAAATTAAAAATTTATTTTTGATTTTGAAACGAAATAAAAAATTATCGATATTTCAAATAAAATTAAAAAAATAAACGTAAATTATTTTTATATTTTGATTTCTTTGTTTGGCTCAAATAAGACCGGTCTTGGTCGTTAACGTAGTTTTTTTAATTTTGGACTGACAAGAGTTAATAGCTGTTAGATCAAATTTAAATAACAAGAGAAGAAGGGATGGTCTGTTGTTGGCTTGTGAAAACTGTGAATGCTGGTCATGTTACGATTGTCTTCCGGAAAAGTTTAAATTTAACGCTTCTTTCAGGACCAAAAGTAGACAGCCGGAAAAAAGAACAAGAGCAATGGTCACCTTTGTCGAAAAACAATCTAAGACAGGTATCTGGACGAGAAAATTAAGTCCAAATTTGAGGTCTTAGCTGCGGCAACTACAAGGAGATATCGAACCAGAAGATTCTGCAGTTCCAGAGCCGGTTGCCATTAAATGCAGCCTGTGCACTCGACACATGAAAATTGTTATTGTTATATTGTTATTATTTGATTCAAATAAAAGTCAACTATTAGAATAAGATACAGGAAGCAGAGATTTATATATGCGAGTAACGAGCCGTTATTTTATTACAAATGTGTTGAAACATTGATGGGCTTTGTTCAAAAAGGGTAGAGGAGGATTAATTTAAATATATTTATGTTTCAAATTGTAAATGTAATAAGATTATAAAATATCAAATAAAAGTAGAAAAAAAGTATTGATAAACATTTTAATCATATATTACTAATTAGGCAATAAATTTTTAAATATTGATAATGTTTTATCTTTTAACTGATTTAGTCTTAATTCTTCTGTTTGTCTTGGAATTAAATTTATACTTTCTTTAATTTTAGTAAGCCTATCGTAAGGAAAAGGAACAATTAAAAAGTCATTTATATTTTTTAAACGCGATAATGCGACAAACGTTAAGCCTAGTGATCTTTCAGATTTTCCAAGATCTATAATGGCTTTTTTAAGTGTCTGTCCCTGGGATTTGTGTATTATCATACCATATCCTAGTCGAATTGGAACTTGAGTTCTGGTAGCAGTATGTGTTTTAGAAAACGAACTTATTGGATTAATCGGGATATAATTTTTTTGTCGGGTTCATCAAAAAGTTGAGGACCAGTATAATCCAAAAATTCGATTATTACTGCTTCCGTTAAATCACCTGGCTTGTAATCTTCTGAGACAATTATATCCTTAATTGTTCCACCTGCACTATTCACAAGTCCTGTGGAAGTCCATATATTTGAAGTTAAGTGTATTTTTGAATTAATAGAGCAATTGAATTAGAAAGACCTGCAAATTGATCACTTTAAAATTTTCTAGCAGCTCCAGAGCTATTGTGTGCTATAATATTAATAATTGGCATATTAAGTTCAGTGAGCTTTTCATTGTTGTACTTTTCGACTTTTTCGTTCTCTAAATATATATTAAAAAAACTTTGATTTGTGGGCAAGTTTATTATTAATTAATTGTAAATTTCATGGAAGATAAAATAGTAAGAGAACAATAATTGTTTGTTGTTTTCTTTTATTTCTTTTTATTTTAATATTTAAGTGATTTTATTATTAAACAAAACCGATAGCCAATAGTTTCGCTGAAGTATTTGTCGAATCAGAATGCAAGGTTTCAATTCTTGAATTGAAAAATCGTTCAGTATCCTAGATTTCCCTATATACACATTTGGTTATTAGATCGTCGCGATGCTCGTTCTTTGCAATAATTCATATTACGCAGCCAAAAAGCCTTTTTTTTCAGACCGAATATAAGGGTAAGAGAAAAGTAATGCAAAAATTATGTAAATTGGTCCTACACCGAATGGTCTTAGGAATTTTAATTGACAAATCTAACATTTAACTCAAAATATAAATTATGAATTAAAAAAGGAAAGAAGAACGAAAAAAGGATTGGACTGATCATTTGATAAAATGAAATTTGTGAATTTAGCTAAAAAAGTAAAAGATAAGTTAAATTAAATTTTAATTAAAATTTAAAAATTTGGAATCAAAATGCATTTTTGATAACTGCGATTTAAATTTTGTATCCATATTGTTCTTCCGATAATTAAAGATGAGAAAAAAAGCAAAACGGATGTGAATAACGTGAGACCAATAACTATTTCAGACACACTTGCAAATATATATGAAAAAATTATACTAAATGAAATAGACAAAACCCATTCAGGGACCCCAAATCAATTCGGTTTTAAAAATAACTCATCTTGTAGCCATGCAGTATTCACAGTAAAGGAGTTAGCACTCAGGAGCTTAAAAAAGAATAAACCACTTTACGCGTGTGCGATTGATGCCAGTAAAGCATTTGATAAAGTAAATAGGGTCATATTATTTAATAAACTAATAAAAAAGATGAATCCACTCGTATGGCGAAGCCTAAAAAATTACTACGAAAATTCGTACGCGTTCGTTGAAAATCAGTGTAAACCCTCACCGATTTTCAAAACGACCGTTGGTGTTAAACAAGGAGGGCCTTTATCGCCGAAACTTTTTTCAATGTACATTGAAGATATTGTTGAGGAAATAAACGAAGCTGAGATAGGCATAAAAATAGCTGATATAAATATTGGTATCCTCCTTTACGCAGATGACATTCTCCTACTTAGTGAAAAAGCCTTAGAAATGCAAAATGCAATCAATATCTGTATTTCTTATGGCGTGAAAAACGAAATAAAATTTAACGCGGAAAAAACTCAGTTAATTATTTTTGGAAACAAAAAGCAACGGTCCACGAATCCACGACTTAACATGGACAATAAAGAAATTGAACTTCATGAAAGGATAAAGTACCTAGGGATTGTCTTGAACTCAAAGAATAACAACGTTGATTTTATTGAAGAAAGAATTCGAAAAACCTTTAAAAGTGTGTTTCAGCTGAACTCCATTGGAATGAATGATCCTAGCTTAAAAATGGAAATAAAGTCCCAACTGTACAAAACTTATTGTAGACCTATTCTGACTTACGGATGCGAGGCAACAAAAATTAATCGGACTCTTTTAAGGAAAATAAAAAGCACTCAGTCTAAAATCATTAAAAAATCATTAGGATTGAGTAAAAGATCGAAAACAACTAACCTCTTGCACGCATTAAACATAGCACCAACTGAAGACACGCTGAAACTTAGAAAACTAGCATTTGCAAAAAGATTAGAAAATAACGTCTTTACCAGAAAATTAGTCAATAAAATAATTGAAGAATCCGTGATTAGTAGAAAAAAGCTAAACAAAAATTCTCTGATTGCAGAATTCAATGAATTACTTGACGATTAACCAAGAAGTATAGAAGAGATCAATGAAAAGGCTGCACTAGAAATGCTGATAAGAAAGAAAAAAATTAAAGATGAAAAAAAAAATGGAATAGCTGAATCTATAAAATATTGCTTAAATAAAGAGTACCCGGAAGAAACAAGAAGAAAAATATTAGAGTTACTTACCAAAGCCTTTTGAAGCAACCA
>QEOQ01000274.1:966155-1061461 GCA_010279815.1 Brachionus plicatilis | reverse complement strand
ATCTAACTTTAAAATTTTTTTTTTATTTTTATTTTTTGTAACTTGATTTTTTTTACTTTCATCACCCAAGTGGTGTTTTTTGAAATAAATAAATAAATAAATTGTTTGTAAAATATTTAGCTATGGCTGTGCTCGAATGAATGGAATATATGATAACATTGTAATAAAATGAATTGAATCAATGGAAATCTTTATTTGAAAAGAATGAAAAAATCAGTTTATTATAAAAACAAAATTATTTTTTTTCAAAAATTGAAAAATTTGAAAAACTAAAATTCGAAAAATAAAGATAAAAATAATTAAAGATTCTATTATTCAGGCAAAAAAAAGAGAAAATTGAAGAGCCTTTCAATAAGTTTTTAAATTTTTAATTGTTCAATAAGCTCAATAAGATCAATGATCTAGCAGTTTTAATCTGCTGATATAAATTTTAATATTTGATAGATGAAATTAAAATATTTAATTAGATTAAAACATAATAAATAGTTTGAAAGAACTAACCTAATAAAATTCTTGGTATTAAAAATCAACAGACTATTTAGTCTGCAGCCGTTTGATCTCTGAAAATTGTATTAATAAGGTTGGAGAGTTTTTGGGAAAATTAATTTTATCTTACTTGATAAACTTCCTGCAATAGAAGATAAATGTAATTTTTTCAAAGATAATCTAATTTTATCGATTGAAACATGTTGCTTTTTGAAATAATCAAAGAAAGAAAAAATCTACTTCTATTTATATTGTATTTGTACATTTCCTTTTCTAAGTTTTTTTTAAAAAAAATTCTTGATTTATTTAAAAGATGTTTAATTATGTGTTTAAATTAAAAAAAAAAGATCAAATTTTATAAATAATTATTAATTGTTACTTATAAATAATTTAACAATAAAAATTATGTCACCCTCCTATTTTTTCATCCGGGCTTGGGACCGGCATGCGGCATAGTTATGACGGCGTCTTCCCCTAAGAAGCACGTGGGACGTTCATCATAAACAGCGCCACTCATCCGAGCACTTTTAATTTGGCTGCGAACTCGGTAACTATTTAGACTAGCTTGGAACCACAAACCAAGCGACAATCTCTTTTAAACAGAGAATATCTTAACTTTAGCACTTCCAAAGTTACGGCTATCCTAAGAGGGTCAGCTGTAAAAAAAGTTCTTGCTCTGCTAAGATTCTATACTGGATGGATGATGGTCCAAGCTAGCGGCACGCTCATATGACAAGACTAGGACAAAGACCCGTAGATTTACTTGTAATACAGCTCTTCTTCAGACTCGTATAAGACCACATTGTGTGGCTGCCACCACCCTCCTCTTTTCTCATCCTGGACTTGGAACCGGCTTACGGCAGAGTTATGGTGCATTTAAATATTATTTTTTTTTACCTCAATTGAATATAATTTTGATTAAAATGTGCAATTGTTTTACTTTTTCTTTTAATTAAAATCTTTGTTTTCTTCGTGTACCTTAAATACAGTGTTGTACTTTAAACCCCGGAACCTGTAATATTTCATAATTTTACGTAATTTTACGTAAATAAATGTAAGATCACATAAAATTACATCAAATTTAAAATTTAATTTAATAAAAGTATGCGTAATTGATGTAATATTACGTAAAATTACGTCATTTCAAGTAAAACACAACAAAAATGCTTACGGCCAAAAAATTGCAATTTTTAAGACGAAAATTTTAGTTTTTATTTTTTATTAAATTTCTCAATTTGAAATTTTACATTTTTTTACATTTTATTACATTATTTTACACTAAATATTGTTTTAAAAAATGTAATAAAAGTTAATTTTGAGTAAATTTTGTTCTAAATGAATAATATTTTTAATTTTTTTTTTGAATAAGACAAACCAACAACACTTTTAATTATAATATTAATGTCCTTAAAAATATTTTTCAGAAAATTTCTTTGAATTTTTTTTTTTAAATTTGCTTTTCTTAACCGATTGATATATCTAATAGATTTTTCTAATGCAAGAGATCGCTGAAACATTACAATTTCTGACTCATTTTTGCACATCAATTTTCTTAGAAATTGTTTTTCTCATGCCAGACCATCTCAATTGGGTCCAAATCTGGTGATCTGGGTGGAGAACGAATCTATCAAAATTGATTTTAATCGCAAGCTTTTTTTTTTTTTAACCACTAAAATTTATGAGTAATACCCATTTTATTGAATTTTTTTTCCAAAAAAGCCAAACATTCTTTTGACTTATGCTTTGGATCATTGTCCTGATGTCAAACAAAGTCATAATCAAAATTAAATACGCCAAAAGGAAGTAAAAAGTTTGCTAATATCTTTTTATACATTTTAGCATTCATGTTATTTTTGAATAGCTTTCAATTTTAACTTTTATTTTTTTATTAAAAAAATTAAATTGAACTCACAGCTAGCTCAGTAACACCATTGAATGATATCCCACCCCAGATATTAATTTTTGAAGCGAATTTTTCAATAGATGGTTTCCTTTCGGGATATGTAGCTTGTAATGTACAATTTTTTGACCGTAAGCAATTTTTATGTTTTTTACTTGAAACGACGTAATTTTACGTAATATTACATCATTTTACCTATACTTATATTAAATTGCATTCTAAATTTGATGTAATTTTATGTGATCTTACATTTATTTACGTAAAATTACGTAAAATTATGAAATATTACAGGTTCCGGGGTTTAGAGTACAACACTATAAATAAAAAAAGAAATCAATCACTGATCTTTCTAAGAATATTTGGGGGATTAATTATCAGAAATTATTAAACCATATTTATGGGTGGATTTATGTGAGATGTTTAATGCTCCTTTAATAACGTGCGCTATTAAATAAAAGAGTGATAGATAGAAACAAAAAATTTCTTCTTCTCTTATTCTTTATTTTCAATACTAAAACTCAACTAAAAAAACATAAAACATTTAAAGCAATCCAGAAAGGCCCCATTAAGTCCGGGGTCTACCGTACGGTGTGCTACACTACCATTTTGAAAATTATTTTAAAATGGCATGAAATTATTTCGATAGGATTTTATCCAGAAACTTTTAATGTCGATAAATTCTTAAAAAATGTGTTTGAAGGTCAAAAATGGCGTCAGGAAAACTTAAATCAAGGCTACAAAAGATTTTTAGTATCTATACCTCGGTCAAATACTTTACTTTGGTACGGTACTTTGGTCCCATTCTATGCAATCTATTTGTGATCAATTTTTTATTTTTTAAAATTAAAGCCACCAATTTCAGGATTGTTTTATTATAAACTGATAAATTAGTCTATTATTTTAAAATACTTAAGATTTCTAGTAACGGTACTGATTCTTAATTTCTTTAGAATGTAGATTAATTTAAAATATCAGAATAAAAGATATATTTTATCAGAATGCTCGACAAAAATATATCTTTCTAAGTAATCTGATTTCCAAAAATATACTCGTTAATTATTTAATTTTTTATTCGTATTCTTTGATATCATCAATAAAAATTATTATCATTTTTTATGATACGCATCATTAGGTTTTTTTTTTGTTATATAAATAGAAAAAAAATTACTTTAAAAAAAAGAAATTATTAAATTTTTATCAACTAATAACAGAAAAACTTAAATTAAAAAAATTAAAAGTAAAAATGCTTTTATTTATTTTTTTAAGATTAAATAAATCCCCAATGAAACTTTTAAATTAAAAGATTAACATGACAATTATTGCTATTACGCATTTATCGCTTTTTAACTTTATTATGCGTTTTAATTTAATCGCCAGTTCCGAGTCTCAATGACTCACCCTAAGTTTTCTCGGCAATTTGCTATAATTCATCTGAAAATAATGAAAAGTTTTGATTTGTAAAGACTTTTTTTGCTTGAAGAATTCTAAAATTTTAGACGAAATTTTATTTTTTTTTAAGCAATTGACGAAGCAATTTTGTTTAATATGCTAAAAAGTACAGTAACAATAAACGCAAAAATTTTATTTAAAAAAAAACGCAGGTTTTTAAATTAACAGAAATAAATAAAAATTCCTTGCGGCAATATTTACATTTAACAGTTACGAAAATTATTTAACTTAAACTTAAAATTTTGAAAAAAAAATCAAAAAAGAAAGACTCAACACCCCAAAGCATGGGTTGGAAAATTGCATTCGACAAAATGAGTATAAAAACTAAAGATAAAATAGTTTTAAATTAATAAAAATGAAAAAAATTGTTTTATTAGTAGCTCTTTTATTTCTAATTAATCATTCGATTGAGGCTTGTACTAACTTTTGGAACGCCAATCTAAATGATCCTAATGTCGACATTTGTCCAAGTAAAATTTCAAATTTTGCTGAGTCACATATTTTTCTAATATGCTGAATTTAAAGTAAGAACATTAAGTGGAGAATTCTGCAAAATTCCTTTTATTTTTGAGGGAAAAGAATACAATCATTGTATTATAAATTATCCAAATAATACAATATTAGATTATGTACCTAAATGCTTAACCTTTTCGGAAAATTGGTCTTCTTGTGTTCAACCAACTGATGCCGTAATCGACTATGTTACTACTAGAAAAAATGGAGGCAGCCATATCAATACAGTGAGTCGCAACGGTGGAACCATGCTTTGGATCTACGGAAAAAGTGAAAAAAAAATTTTTTTTGTTAGTTTTATTGATTTAAAAAAATGTTTTTGATCAAAAGGATTTGCTCAAAATTTATTTGCATTTGCTCCAACTGAAGATAATTCTAATGAAGTAATAATTGTCAATGAATTTAATTCATACGATTGTCCAATTCACACAGACAAAGTGACTTCAACACAAATAACTTGCTACGCTGCGTAAAAAAAAAAAATTTTTATTTTAAAATTTTTAATTTAAACTTGAATTTTTTTTCTTAAGAGCAATGCCTGAAGGAACTTATATAGTTCGAGTAAAGGTAAATGGAAACCTTATTCCATTTGAACAATACATAAACATAGAAAATGCTGATGTAAGAGTGGCTGATTGGACAACACCAAAACTGACATCCGTAGATCCCATCAGTGCTACCCCTGGTTCAATGGTCACTCTAAAAGGAGATTTTAAGACTTTGTGTTACACTCGTGATGAAGACCCATGTGCAGATGATGCAGGTGCCAGAATATCCAGAATTTATTTCAATGGTCAACTTTGCAATCTGATCAATCCAGACACCAATTTGGTCTATCAAAACTTGACCACAGATACCTTGTTGTGTAAACTTGAGGGTCATGAAGTAAATGTGTACAATGCCACTATTCTGGTTTCTGAGGAGTATGGACGTTCATTGGCATCGTCGTCAATTTTCTACATTTCAGCTGACGAGAAAATCTACAATTTTGAAAGCTATGCTCAAATTGATTACCTTAATTATCAAAGTGGAAGCATAAATGGAGGCCTTAAACTAACCATAACTGGAAATCATTTCTACAGTGACCAAGACATACAGGCTGAGATAAAAATTGGAAATGAGTCATGTGAGCTAACATCCTTTATGACAAATAATTACTTTGATTCAACATTGGAATGTCAAGTACCAGCTGATCCGATTTATAATAGAAATTATTTCTATGGAGGCAGAGGCATCAATCTAATTGTGGATAATAAAACAACTGATTTTGATAGTTTACTTTTGTCTTCGCCATCTTTATCCGCAGTTGAATATTTCACAAAAAATATGAGTGTTTCATTTAGTCAAGCAGATGCGGTCACAGTTTGGTTCAAAGCCTATTTTGCTCCATTGAGATCAGGAAGCTACGATTTTCCCATTGATACTGATGGCTATGCCAAAGTTTATCTAAGTTTGACCGAGAATCCAAGTGACATGACCATTGTTTCAAGTAGTAAAGACTCTTCTGTTGATTATTCAAAAGTAGATCTAGAAGCTGGAAAATAGTAATTTTTAAATGATTATTTTTTTGTTTCTTTTTAATTTTTAAATAATTTTTTTTTCTAAAATAAATAGTTATTATATTGAATCAATTGGTTCTTCCAGTTCGGGAACTTTTGATTTGAAAATTAATGCAAGATTCTATGACACAAATTTAGTTGATACAATAACCAGCAATGTTAAAAATGAAATTCAAGAAATAGAGATTCGTTCGACTGAAACTAGAGAAGAATTTGTAATTCCTATTTATTTTACTAAAATATTTGTAGCCAAAAATAATTTTGATTTTTTTTTAAAGACAGGTGATTATTCAAATGTAACTTTGGGAAGTGGAGTTTCTGAAATTCAAAAAATAACTCTCAACTCTTCGTTCAATGTGCCCTATGTTCTTTCATTTGAAGATGTTGAAACAAGTAATTTTCATTAAGAAAAAAAAATGTTTTTTTTTTTATATTAGAAAAAATAATTTTTTCTTTTCATTTTAGTTTTGTTCAATTTTGAGACAACTACGGCACTTAATTTACAAAATGCACTCAACGATTTGCCATCGTTAGGTCCTAATCTAGTCTCTGTTAGCCCAGTTTCATCAAATGATCCAATGGTTAAAATATTTCTTGTGACATTTTCGGCCGATTTAGGCGATGTACCAAATTTGGAGGAAAAAAGTGGTAATTTGATTATGCTAGTTGATGAGGAAACAAAAGGAATTGCATCTGGACAAAATGTTCAAATAACTGTTCAAGGACAACATTCACCATTGTTTAGCCTGACTGAAACAAGTGACAATGTAATCACTAAATAAAAAACAAAAACTTGAAAAATAGAAAAATGTTTTTTCAAAATTTTATTTAAAGATAAAAGCTATTTTGAAAAAGACATTTGGAATACGATGTCCAGTTTCTATTCAAGAAAAAACAGAAAATGTTCATTTTTTAAATGATTTTGAAACATGTTCGAGTATTTTAGAAGGAAATTTAAATGATACCACTTTTTGTGGCCTATGTTCATCTAAAAGCTCAACTCTTTTCAATGACGTAAAAGCGTTTACTACATTTAAATACGTAAATATTTAAATTAAATAAACAATAAGTGGATTTTTTATTTTATTTGTTCAATTTTTAAGCTATGTTTTGCTTATAAACAAAAAATTGCTTTCTACAGAATTGATCTTCAATTTAAGAGCTCAAGCGATCAAATTTATTATAAATCAATTTCAGTAGACACAATAGCAGATGGTGAATGGCATTACTCATGCTTTGACATTGTAACCAATGTTGCTGACAACATTGGAACAGTTCTTATTCATAGGGTATTTTAAAATCTTAAATACCTAAATTTACCTATTTTTTTTAAATACTTTTTCCAAGGCCACATTGTATCCATTTTCTGCAGAAACAAGTTATGTTGACACTGTTTCGCTTAGAAATAATTTACCAGTGGAATATGATGGTAAAAAATTCTTCAAAATTAAATTGTATCTATATTTTTTCTAAAAAAACAAAAACTATTTGATTAGATCCTAGACTGATTACAACAAGGCGATTGTATCCAAATGTTCCAATTATTCCTTCTCAACTAGATTTTATTATTACACCAAATGACAAAACATTTGCTCTTAAATACAAGCCAAACAATTGTCTAAATGGTCTTGATACTATTTCGATACGTAACTTTCCAGACGCTCCAATTACTCGGGTTGAATCTGCCAATCCACCAGTCAATGGTTCTTTTAGTTTGCTATGGAACAGCAAGAATTTTCAAGGTTTTTTTTCTTTTGACCAATTTTTTTTAATTGCTTTATTTTTGTATTTTTTTTATTTAGAAATTGGTGCCAATATTGATGATGAATCACTTAAAAATTATCTAGAGTCAGCAAAAGAAATGGGTCAAGTGTCTGTTGAACGTAGTAAAAATTGTGCTGGTTATAAATGGAGAATAAAATGGCAATCTGGAGGAAGTAAACCACAAATAACAATTGTAATTTTAAAAAGCTTCTAAATATTTTGAAATTGATTTAATTTAAAAATTAAGGATTCAAATTCTTTAACCGGAAATTCTGCACTAATTTCCACAAATCAAATTCAAATTGGACATGCATTATTTGCTCCATTAACTGATAATGCCATGAGAACTTTTCACCAAAAGCCTCAGGTAAAATTTGTTTTTAGTTGCTTGT
Organism: Brachionus plicatilis; assembly: GCA_010279815.1. Taxonomy (NCBI): domain Eukaryota; kingdom Metazoa; phylum Rotifera; class Eurotatoria; order Ploima; family Brachionidae; genus Brachionus; species Brachionus plicatilis. Next base: position 1,053,398 of record QEOQ01000274.1, on the reverse strand, counting down.
TCATAATATCTTAGTTTTTATTTATTTTAAATTATTTTGAATTTTAAATTTTTTTCTAAATTTAAAATTAAGATCACCGTGTCTATAAGTGGAATTGTTTCAAAGTGCTCGGGTTCATGTGATTTCGAATGGTTAAATGACAGGACACCTGTGGTCGAATCAATCAATGAACACAATTCAAGTCTTGTAATTCTAAATGGTTACGGATTTGATCTAAATCCAGAAAATAATATTGTTACAATTGGCCAAACAAATTGTGATATTGTATCTGCAAGTGAGACTAAATTGGAATGTGTTCCTGGCGATGGACCGTTGGGAAGTTATTCTTATAACTTAAATGTAATTGGAAAAGGTTTGGCAAGTTTAATCACAACAGCAGCTAATGCCAAATACACATTTGAGCTTGACGCTTTATCGGTCAGTCCAGCGACAAGTGGAACTGGAGGTGGAGTAATTGTAAACATCACTGGTAAAGGCTTCACCAGCAATACAAAAGTATCAATTGATGGAAACGATTGTCCTGTTGTGGCAAATAGTTATAATCTTATTGCTTGTATGGTTCCATCAAATGTAAATATAAATTTAAATTGCTTAAATTTTAGAAAAAAAAATTGGTATAGATGAGCCCCATTAACCTCATAAATGTATTTTATTAATCAAAAAAATAAAATTTTTTTTTTGTATCCGAGAATACATGTAAAAAATGAGGTTAATGGGACTCATCCATATCAAAAAATTAAATTGAAATTAAATTTAGAAATTTTATTTATTTTTTTTAAAGCCAACCAACACTAACAAAACTGTGGATATTTTAATTACAGAAAGCGGTCAAAATAAAACTTTAATTGGAGCATTTTCGTATGATTATGACAATACACCCCAAGTGACTAGCATATCTAAAACAAAGCTAAGTGTAACAGGTGATCAGACAATTACAATTAACGGAACTTTTTCAGAAGAAAATATTCAAGTTTACATTGGTTCAAAACTTGCCACAATTGTTTCATCCAGTTCTGGCTCGGTTGTAATAAAAACTCCTTCAAATGAACCAGGCTTGTATCCACTGATAATTCCAGTTGGTTCATTTGGAAATGCAAAGTAATTGATTTTAGTTTATTTTCAAAAATTAATTTTTTTAAATTTTTATGTTTTTTATCAAGAACTAACGAACAATTTGAATATGTTTTTTATGTGTCGTCATTTGAGCCCAAATTTTCATCCAAAAGAGGAGGATCACTAATTACCATTTATGGCGACGGATTCAATGCTGATGATTGTTCCTCTAATAAAGTCACATTTGAAAGATATAATTGCACAATTATTAACTGTACTACAAGCTATGTTATTTGTGAGTCACAGGCCGCTCATACTGTTTATGAAATTACCAATGGTGGACATAATCCAAGTAATGTTCAAAACGAAAAAATATAATGACTCATTCTAAAAATTAATAAATTTTATTTTTTTTTTTTTTAAAAGAATGGGGAAGAGGCTACGCTTGGGATCATCCTTATATTGAAATAAACAAAGGAGATGTAGTAACATGGTCATGGAAGCCATACAATGTAGTAGCTGGATTGAAATTTATGGTAGAGCAAATAAAAAGTCCGACTAAAATTGAAGCCGAAGGTTTTTGGAGTGGACCACCAACAGAGACAGGATCTTTTACATTTCAATTTAATAATCCCGGAACTTACTATTATTGGTCTGGTTACATTGAACAGAGCCAAGTAGTTAATTTCCATGGAGTTGTTGTTGTTTTGGACATTGATGAACAAAAAGATTTGGAAATTGAAGTGACCCAAAATGGGATTAAAGCACTCAAGTGTAATTTTCCTTTCTCTTATGGTTCCAACACGTACAATGAATGCACTGATCAAGACCAATCGTTCAAATGGTGTTCTCCATCTGAAAATGCAGATTCAGATCCAATTAGATTAAATTGTGATCGGTCAGGTAAGTCAATAGAATATTATTAATAATATTTGGAATCTTGGGCCACTTGGAGATCTAAAAATTTACACCTTTATTAAAGTTAAAAAGCTTTAAAAAGACCAGCTTTAAAAAGCTTTTGATCTCATTTACTTAGAATTCTGCTCGAAAAGTACATAAAAAAAGTCTAATATGAAAAACACTCTCATTACTTCACTCTTACAGGACAATATTGGTGTTTTTGTTAAAAGCTCAAGAAGTTCTGAACTTAAAACCCTCCTTTGTAAAGTCTCAAATGAGCTATTTCAATGGACAACTGTTTTTCTGTAACATTTCCGATTTCTTTTTCAACTTCGAATGTCATTTTATTAATTTAATTAATTCAACGCAACTTTTTATATGAACGCTTTTTTAAAATTTTAAATACCAATGGCGATATGAGTTTCATTAGTCAAAACCTATTTTTTTTTTATATTTTAAATATTAAATAAACTATTAACAACAACAACAACGATTCACATCTTCTTAAGATTTGGAAAATAAAATTCAATCCAAAGAAATAATGATTAATAGTAAAATTGGTTTCAAAGATGAAAAAAATTATCTTAAATTTAATTTTTTTTTTCATTTCTTAGTTAATTTTGAATATTTTACATCTAAAACTTATGAAATTTTTGAAAATGTAATCAATTTAAAAAATAATAAAATATATAATTTACCTTTAAAAAGTCAAAAAATTTGACGATTAGCATCTTTTGTAAAATCTATTATGAAAAACAGAGTCCAAGATAATAAAATATATTGGACAGGGCATAGTTTTGCAAGACTCATTTTTTGTTATAAAAACTAGCCGTAGATCAAAAAAGTCATTAAAAACGTCTGTTAAAAGCCTTTTTTAATGCTATTCAGAAGGTTTTTAAAAATATAAAAATTTAACTCACTAAAATTAAATTAAAAATCAATTTAATTTCTTAAATTTTTATTTTTCTTTTATTTATTTGAATTATCTTAAAAATCTAAAAATAAAATTAATTAAAATTCAGTTGGAAATCCGATTTAATTATTTTAAAATTGATTTAATAGAAAAGTTGAATTCTATGAAGCTCATTCTTTTGGTCGAATTCCTTAAAAATTGCATTCCAAACAAATTTGTGAAAAACTAAAAATTAATTAAATTCTCCAAGTTATTTTAAAAAAGCTTGTCTTTATATAATTGTAATTTAAGGTAAATTAAAATTAAGATTAAAAATTATATCTTTAAGAAAATGTCCTTTATGAGAGGTTTTTAGATCTACGGGTCATCTTAAGATCATCAGATCATTAAATCTTTTGATTTTAAGATTTGTCAAAAACCTAATTTTTGAGGCATTCTATATTTTTGAAATATTTGAGGCATATAAATTTAATTTTTAATTTTTATTTGTTTATCTGTACCGAGCTAAAGCTTTTTCAGATTTAGGAAAAAAAACAAAAACAAGTTCAAAATTCAAGAAATAAATAAGGTTAAATATGTTGTCAAAAAATTAGACAAAAATAAGATTTGGAGGATTTTTATGATAAAGATCTAATTTAAAATGTTTATTCTTTAATTTATATAATTATTTTTCATTTCGTTCTTTTCTTCATTTTTACAAGCTAACTTTCATTCTAAAAAGTTGAATTTTAAGCAAATAATAAATTAATTGATTTCTTTGCCAAATGTGAGATTAAAAATCACTTTTTTCGAAATAATAAATAAAAGATAGCAGCTTATTTATTTAAAAAAATTTCTTTTCAATTTCATTTTTTAAAGATTCACCAGCTGATACGCTTTGCTCTTCACAAAATATTGCGTCAACAGATTGTGGTAATGTGCCTGCAAATAAATTGAGATTTACAAGTTGTTCGGTGCCAACAATCACAGCAGTGTCTCCTTTTAATGCAACATTTGATTCTGAAATAACTATCACTGGGACAGACTTCAGCTTAACAGACTGTGAAAATGAAGTTTACATAGGTGAAAAATTATGTACAATAATAGCAGTTTCAGCAACAGAGATAAAATGTAAAATTGGAAAAAACAGTGGATTGAAATCGTTTGAAAATCATGCAATCGAGGTCAAAGTAAAGAACAAAGGATATGCCCTTAAAATGGATGATTTTATTGTGGTTCAATTTTTAGCTGTGGCCACCGAAATAACACCAATTATCGGATCTTCAAATGGAGGTGCTTTAATCACAATAAATGGAGACGGCTTTGACCAATCGACCAAAGTTGTCCTTGATAGCTTAGTGTACGATTCAAGCAATTCACAGATAACTTTTGATTCATTCAAATTCATAACATTGGCAAACACTGGTCAACATAATTTGTCCATGTTCACAAATGGAAGAGAAGTTGAGTATTTGACAAGCTTGACATATGAATTTTCTGAAGCCAAAAATCCTCAAATCACATCAATTTCAATTGGTGAAATTGAACAAGAATCAAATTTGACAATAATAGGTATCAATTTTGGCGTGGAACCAAGTGAAATTGACTTAAAAATAGGAACACAAATTTGTCGAACAATTGACTTGCAGTCTACAACCATAACATGTACAATTCCTGGTCTTGAGAGTGGATCTCATATTGTAACTCTAAATGTTAGAACAATTGGTGACAGTAATGAGTTCAATGAGAGAATAACAGGAAAAGCAACAGTCAAATCAATTGTTCCCAATTCTGGAAGTACCAATGGAGGCACTATTGTCAAAATTCAAGGCAATGGATTTACAGTTGGATCAACTGTTGTTCTTGGTCAAGCAATTTGTTTAGTTAAAAATGTCAAAATAAATGAAATTGAATGTGAAACTCAAGCTAATTCTGCTCAACTTGTAGATGTGTCAGTCATGACCTCTGGTGTTGAGCACTCAAGTGTTGGTGTTAATTATACATTTGATGAGGATAAAACTCCAGCTATTTCTTCTGTAGATCCAGTACAAGAAAATTTTAGCTCAAGTCTTCTTACTTTAATTGGTGAAAAGTTCAGCAATGATAAAAATGAAGTTCATGTTCAAATTGATGGCTCTGAATGTACAGTGATTGAATCAAGTTTAACTCAAATTACTTGTCTGCTTGGTGAACATGGTGCTGGCACATATCCAATTGAATTAAAGATTGACTCTGTTGGCTATGCAAATAAGAATTTTAATTTTGGATACAATCTTAATATTCACCATTTGAGTTCAAACGAAGCTAGTCTGGCTGGTGGTCTGCATTTGCAAATAAACGGAAGTGGCTTTTCTGGCCAAAGTCATGTGACCATTTGTGATAATGAATGTGTTCTTTTGAATTTCACAAGCTCACAAATATTTTGTCTTGTTCCATTGGCAAATTCGTCATCTGACAAAGATTGTACCTTAACGATTAATGAAAATGGATTGAGTGCGCAGACAAGTTTTAATTATAGACAAAGTTTAACTCCTAATGTATTTGGTTTGTGGCCAAATCGAGGTGGAACTGGTGGTGGAACTATTCTCACAATTACAGGCCAAAATTTTATGTAAAATAATTTTTTTTATTTAAAATCATTAATTATTTTGATTGACTTATTAAATCATATTTTTTTTCTAAATAAAAACAGACCTGATTCAACCAAAGTTGAAATTGCCAAAACAACTTGCAAAATAATTACCATTAATTCAACAAGCATTGTTTGTCGAACTGGGCCTCTTCCTTATTCATCAACAAAATCACTTGTTCAAGTTTATGTTGACCAAATTGGAAATGCCATAAATGTAACTTTTCTACTCATAATTTAATAATTTTAATTTTTATTTTCTAAATAAAAAAAGGAAGAGCATTTTTTTGAATACATTGATCTTTGGTCTTCAAAATACACTTGGGGAGGAATGGAACTGCCTGGTGAAGGCGATGTTGTTGTAATCAGTGAAAATCAAGCGGTCTACTTTGACACCCATACACCAATTCTCAAAGGTGTTCTTATAATTGGTGGTGCCTTGATATTCGATGACATGCAAGATGTTCATCTTCAATGTGAATACATAATTATAATGTAAGATTTTAAAAATTTATTTTTTTTTTTTTGCACCAAAAAAATCAATTGCCTAAAAAATAATCTTTAAAAAAAAAAATAGCGACAATGGTCTGCTTCAGATCGGAAGTGAAGAAAAGCCTTTTATGCACAAGGCTGAAATAACAATGTATGGCTCGGCTCGTTCAATTGAAATTCCAATATTTGGAGCCAAAGTAATTGCTCTCAGAAATGGCACAATTGATATGCACGGCAAACCAGTTGGAGTAACATGGACACAGCTTGGTCAAACAGCAAGTGCAGGCTCAGATCAAATTGTTCTAAAAGAGCCTGTTGTTTGGGAGGTTGGCAGCGAAATAGTGATTGCTACAACTGGAGATTTATATTCTGTAAGAGAAAGTGAAGTAAGAAGCATCATTGGCAAGTCTGCAGATAACAAGACTTTGACTCTTGATCAGCAGTTAAATTATACGCATTTATCTGTGGAAATACAAGTGGGACAAAGTCCTGATTTGTATACTGTTGAAAAAAAAGCCGAAGTGGGTCTTTTGAGCAGAAACATCAAATTTCGAGGCAACAATGATGATTCGTGGAATTCTTTGAAAAGTGCCACTGCTTGTCCAGAAGGCTTTGATCCATCTGAATTTGCCACACAAACTTGCTACTTGGGAAGATATGGTGACGAAATAGGTTCAAATGAATTTGGTGCACAAATAATGATTCATGCGGACATGGATGCGCCCAGAAACAAGGAGCATGTGATTGCCAGAATCCAGAATGTTGAATTGTTTCATGTTGGTCAATCGTTCAGACTTGGAAGGTATCCGATTCACTTTCATTTGAATGGTGACATGCCAAGCTCCTATGTGAGAGAGTGTTCCATAAGAAAATCGTTCAACAGAGCAGTGAATGTGCATGGCACTCATTATGTGAAAGTTTCGCGCAATTTCATCTACGACATAATGGGTGGCGCTTACTTTTTGGAAGATAGTGTAGAAATAGGAAATGAGTTTAGCTACAATTTGGCCATTTTTGTCAAAACAAGCTCTAGTTTGCTCAACGAAGACTCGACACCAGCAGCATATTGGGTAACCAACCCGAACAACACAGTTATTCACAATTCAGTCGCTGGAGGCACTCACTTCGGCTTTTGGTACAGACTTTTGGACCGACCAGATGGACCTTCATTTGATCAGAATTATTGTCCCAAAAAAATTCCACTCGGACGCTTTTACAACAACACCATTCATAGCTCTGGTCGAATTGGTCTATGGATTTTCCCTGGATACACACCATCGGTTTCTGGCTCTTGCTGGGACTCAAGGCCTTCAGTTGCCAAATTTGAAAACTTGGTTTCATATTCAAATGAGAAAGGAAGCGAATGGGTTTTTTCAAATAGTTTACAGTTCAGAAATTTTATTATATATGATCAATATCATGTTGGAATTGAGACTAAAAATAATGTCTATCATTATCGTTTTTCCAAGAGTATTCAACCTCTTGTAGCAACATTCTATAATGAAAATACAGGTCCTGCAATTATCGACTCCATAATTATTGGAAATTCAAATAGTACAGAAAAATCTTATACCCCGAGTGGATTAGTAGTAGCTTGGGACAGAGGTCAATTGATCAAAAATGTTACTTTCATCAATTTTCCATCTGATTGGAGTCATAGTATGCGAGGACCAGAGATTATCGGAACTTGTGTGTAAGTATTTTAAATATTTTTTATTTTATGAAATTCTTGAAAATTGTTTGTTTGAATCAAAATCAGGGCTATTTGGGCTAATTGAAGTTTATGATCAAAATTTTTACTTAAAAATATCATAAAATTTAATTTAGAGGCACATTTATATTTTTCTAACAGGTTTAACCAAAACCAAGTATCAAAAATAATTTTGCAGTCAGTTAAAATTTTGAAAAGACAAAAATTGGGTGATACAAATTTTTTGTTTTTTAATTCATTTCGTAGTACTTTTTTTAGACTTTAACAAAATTTATCTTAAATTTCTTATCTTCAAATTAAACAAAGCCAATTCGCATCAAATGAAGTTTTGCATTCATTAAAAATTAAGTTAATCATTGAATTTTTACTTTAAAATTTTTTAAGTAAATAATCTTTAGTTTTAAACGATACCAAAAAAAGATCAATCGAATACCAACTCCTTTGCCTTACCTTATTTTGACTTATTATTTAACACTTAAAAATTTAAATGTCCTTCATTTAAAATAGGGTTGTTATTAACTCACAAATGATCACATTGAATTTTTTTTTTTAAGTAAAGTTAATTTTAATGAAATTAATTAAAGAAAATTTTTGTTTAAGTCACAAAATTTGGACTTTTCAAATTTTTCAAATTTTCACCGCATTAAAATTTAAAAATGAAAATTGATATGATATCACTGTGACTGACAACTTTGGCAATATCAATTTTTACTAAAATCAGACTTGCGATAAGTAAAAAAAGTAGTTTTTAAGTAATTTTAAAGTAAAGTCAGTAATTGAACTCAGAAAAAAACAATAAGTAATTTAACCCTTATGGGCCTTTCTAGATATTCTCGTTTAACCGAATTTATAATTTTATTTTGAGCTTTACAAATATTTATTCGGTATGAACTTAAGTTTGATAAAGTTAAACAAATCAATAAAGAGCTGCCACGATCGGAAAAACATTTAAATTTAATTTATAGGCTTTGATAGGATTTCTTAGCTAATGAGTAATAATGAACAGGAACAGATCAACTTTTTAAAATATTGGTTTGAAATTTTTTTTGGGTTATATTACTTTGCTTCTTTGAATTTTTCTTTCTAGTTTTTTAAATTTTTAATAAATTCAAAAATATGTTATTAATATATATTTAAGATGTTTTATTTTATTTGTGGACAAATTTTTTTTTAAAATTTTTATTTCCAATAAATAAAAAAAAAAACACTTAATTTTAACTTAACAAGTTAATATTTCTTTTTATTTTTAAAAATTTTAATATCCAAATCTAAAACTTTAAATGGCTATTTAAGAATTTTTTGCGGTGGTTGGGTCACCAAACTGGAACAATTGAAATTTAACAATGTACAAATTAGAGCCATACAGAGATGGGACTGGGACTTAATCTATGATGATTTAGATGGTAGTTTGACAGATGAGACGAATAATGTCGTTGTCTACAGCAATAATTTCACCATCAATGATCCCAATTGTAAATCAGACAGTCGTTTTGTAAATGGTTCTATTTGCAAGGATACCAAAGGCTGGATTAGATTTTCTTTTAATGAACTAAGACCTGATCTTGTTATGAGAATGAATATAACTAATCAAAATGGTCAAATGGCTTCAAGTGAAAAGTATGCAAAGCGATTGACTCACATTCTTGGCTTTATGAGTGCTTTAGAAGCCAACCAGCATTATTTGATTGAATTCGACCAAGCATTGTATCCAACCAACATAACATACTCTGCTGGATTCTATAACATCGAGCCTGGCAACTGGATTATAATCCAACATCGAATGTGGAAAAAGCCAGATAGAGTATTTTTCGGCAGCCAATTGCAAATTGAATCTTTTGTTCCACTAAGTACCACAATGGACACTGGAAGATGGTATTGGGACAATTCAACTCAACTGTTGAGCTACATATTGAACAACAATAACAACATGAGTCCATTTGTTGACTATGAAGTCCTGTTTGATGCTCATGTCTGCCGATATGTTGGCTGTGAGTTGCCAATTCAGCCAGGCTACAGACTGCCGGTGACAGAACGTCCGCCTAATGCATTATTTTGGTCAGATGTTGAAACTTGGGCATTTGCTGAGCCAGGCTGGGGCGGATATGTGGAAACACGAAGCACTGGCCTTTCCTATCAATTGCCTCAAGATGGTCAAAGTGTAAAAATTCCAGATGGAAAGTATGTGGTTGTTGATTGTGCCATACCCAAATTGAAATATTTACAAATTGATGGAGTGTTGGAATTTGACAATGGACTGAATCATACTTTGAGTGCTGAATTGATATTTGTGAATGGAGGCCAATTGATTGTCGGATGGGAAAATGATCCCATTTTGAACAGTGTTGATATTATCTTGCGCGGAACAAAAGAATCACTCAATTTCTACTTGCCTGATGGACTGAGCAGCATTGGTGGCAAAGGAATAGGAGTCTTTGGTGGTCTTGATTTGCATGGTCGACCAAGACATCCCTCTTGGACAACACTATCCGATTCGTCATCCAAAAACAGCAACACAATCAAATTGACAGTGTCAGTTGACTGGCTGCCAGGCGAAACCATTGTCATCGGCTCCACTTCCTATCATCCAAACCAGACAGAAATATTCAAAATAGTTGCCAAGTCAGCTGACAACAAAACGCTCACTTTGAATTCAACTCTAAAGTACGATCACATGGCCTATGGCGAAACATATCCAAATGGCCAGTCATACTCAATTGGTGCACCAGTTGGTCTTTTGTCAAGAAACATAAGAATAATTGGCGAACAATATCCAGATCAATTTACTCAGCTGTATGGATCAAGAACCATTGTGTCGGACTATTCGACTCTGGACTCTGAGGGCAACCCAGTCTTCTACAAAGGATATGCCAGATTGTCAAATGTGGAATTGGATCTTTTTGGTCAGTTTAGTCGAGGCGACAGTGACGACTACAAATATGGCATTTTGTTCTCCAACCTGGGCGACTACAACTACTCTCGTCCATCGTATGTGCGAAATTGTGCTTTTCACCATGGCTTTGCGGCTGCAGTCGGCATCCTCGAGTCAAACAGCATACCAATTGAAGACAATGTAGTTCATCGAACACTCGATTTTGGAATTTACTTGGAAGGACATTCAAACAATGTGAGAAGAAACATGCTTGTCTATGTGCTTTGGTCATCTTCGATATTGTTTTGGGAAGCTGAATTCAATGGGGAATATTGGGGCGCCATAGACGCTCATTTGGCCAAGTCCGTGGTGCTGGAAGACAACTTTATCAGTGGTGTTGAACGGCTTGGACTGTTCTACAAGGCTGAAGCATGTGATCACTTGAATGAAACAGTCGGAGTCGGAATGAACAATTCTATCAGAGGAAACACTATTTATTCTACTTTGGCTGGGGTAGTTCTTCTTCCGGACTTTTACCACGAAAATTTAACTTGTGTGAAAATAGCTGGTTTCACCATTTACAAGGCTATGCATTGGGGTATTTATTACCAGGGCCCGCAAAGTGTGGTTCTAGATGGAAATAAGTTGATAGACAATTTTGTTGGAGCATTTACTTTTGTGATCAAGCCACCACCAATTTTACATCAGCTGACAAATAAATTTTACACTAATAAAAATTCATTGATTGTTGGCCAGTCCAAAGATTTTAATTGTGAAACAGATGAGCGAACATTTGATTTAAATTATAATTCAGCAGTTCGAATTCAAACTTTTGGTGCAGAGTCAAGCGAACTTGGCAAAATTGGTCTGGTTTGGTCAAATTTTATTGGCGGTACAAATATAGCACCTTACAAGCCTTGGGCAGGCATCAAGACTTTTCAATCAATTGATGGCACAACAAATTTTGAGAATTTGACATTCACTAATTTTAATGCAAAATGTGGCATCAGAAATTACGCAATATCAACTAACAAATTTAATGATGACGGCCAGCACCCAGTTATGATGAAAAATATTCACATTTATGGAGTTGAAAATTCATCCAAAATTTGGATTCATAGACCTAATTTAGATAAAATAAATATCTGGGACTGCATTGATATGGATTGTGATGCGATGAAAAAAGCTCTTCTGAATGATTTAGATGGATCTTTTCTGGGCGAACCAGGTACTGTTATACCTCAATCGGAATTTGAGTGGGGCAGCCAAAAGAGAGGTCTTGGTGATTTTAGAATTCCCAAAGAAATGCTTGCTGCACCAAATGGATCAATGATTCCTCCAAATCAAACCTACAAGTATCCAGGAATTGTAAGAGATGAAAATTTGTGCCAATATATTCACGATTGGCAAGCATACAAATGCCATGGAATTGAGCACAGAGTTTTAATTATTGAAAGCATGGACCCGGATACAATAAGAAGAAGATTGTCACCTGTGGCAATTCATGTCAATGATACTTTTCTCGATTTAATAAACGGACCTCAAGGTAAAATTCTTTTTAAAATTCTCTGAACATCAGGAGGTTTCCGAGTAGCTAATAACTTGGTTTTAAATTTCTACCACGTGACGTATACACTTTTTTGCATGTTTCTACGCGTTTGTAGGGACTTTCCACTAAGAAGTTTTGTAATGCAATCTATTAGCCTAATTCTAATAATTCCTTGGTTCCTAGCTTCTGTTTCTATTAGTCAAATTCATTCATCACTTAATCTCTATCGTTTCCATTTAATTTTAGTATTTTGAAATTGGTACCATTGAAAATATCGCTAAATACAAATAAATGCTAAATATTATTCAAAAGCTTTATTTAAGTTATTGAAAGTTCTGAAGTTCTAATTTATTTATTTGTTTATCGAGCACCTTATGAATAAAAAAAAAAATCAAAATAAATTAAGATAAATTAAAATCAAAATTAAAAAATCAGAATGAAATTATTATTTATTTATTACTTTTCTTTTTCAAGGTAACTTATATTTTAATTTGATCTTAAATTTGGCAAGATTTTTTAGGCACAAAATAATTAAGATTTATTATGAATAGCCTGAGGTTTAACAAAAATAATTAAATGAATTGCAACTTTTTTTAACCTTGAATACTTTCTTTAATGTTCCTACAAAAAAATACAAAATATTGAAGATCAATAAAATTTTACATTTAATTATTGATTAGATTGATTTAAAAAAAAATTAAAGAATTTACTTACAATTAATTTATTTTGTTTTTTCAATTCTTATAAGTTTTTAAATTATTCTTTTTAAATAATTAACCTAATGGATATAACAGGATGTTGCACTTAGTTGCATTTTTTTTTATTTTTTTTTAATTTTAGCGGCTTTTAATTTCTAAATTTTTGGCAAGGTGAAAATAATTTCACATTTTTACTAAAAAGGAAACATTATTTTCATATTTACGGGTGGCCAAAAATGGTTGTCTTAAAATTCATTAAGAAAAAAAATGGTGAACGGACAATGATATAATAGTGAAATTTTGAGGGTTTACAGCTTTTTTTCTCTAGTTTCTGAAATTGATATTTTTATAAAACATTCTTTTAAAAATTAGTCCACTCTGGCCTACTAATTGACCCCTACCTGCGACCTAGGTTGTCCTCATTAATTACCGTATATAAGTTGCGAGTTTTATATATTATTTTGTAGAGAATTTTTTTATGATTAAAATGAGCTATAGATTGTTTTATTCCGTCTAGTTTTCGAGAAGATACAATCAAATAACACCAAAAAATGACCATTGTTCAAATGTAAAAAACTTGGGTGTTTTATGTTTTTATCGAATAACTTTTGATTTATTTAAGGTATTATCTTAAAATTTTGAACACATATATAATTGAATTTAAGCTTTTAAATAAATAACTTTATAAAGTAAAATTTTCTTTTTGAGTCTTGATTTTCAGTATTTTTTAATTTTTAGGGCTATATATCATTAAGTTGAAAATTTCCGAGAAAACAAGGGGAAGTTATTGAATAAAAAACCTGATTTAAAAGCTTAAATTTTACCCTTAATGATATATAAAACTCGCAACTTATATACGGTAATTAATGAGGACAACCTAGGTCGCAGGTAGGGGTCAATTAGTAGGCCAGAGTGGACTAATTTTTAAAAGAATATTTTATAAAAATATCAATTTCAGAAACTAGAGAAAAAAAGCTGTAAACCCTCAAAATTTCACTATTATATCATTGTCCGTTCACCATTTTTTTTCTTAATGAATTTTAAGACAACCATTTTTGGCCACCCGTTATATAAAATATAGTAAAAGTGACATTTTCATTTTTTTAGATTTTTTATGCAATATTTTATAAAATAAAAAAAAAACTCTTCCCAATTATTTAGTTACTAAAATCAGAAATGACAATTTTGCTCAAAAATTCTAAAAATATGAAAATGTAAAAATGTAAAATTTTCTGCATTGTGCCAAATTTTTTTATAAAATTTAATTCAAACTCGAAATAAAACAATCCAGAAAAGCATGGATGAGTAAGCAGAATGTAATTTTTTTTCAATTTAAATCATTATAAAAAATAATTTGATGAAGAAAAATGTTAAATTCAATTTTGTAGGATTTCACGCTAAATCTTTTATTGGAAAATTTATTTTCTATAAGACAATCTTAAATTTAAAATTTTTGTTTTACTTAATTAATTCTATTTAAAAAGACCATGGCTGCTGCTTTGGATACACTTGTCTCGAACGTTTATCTACATTTATGGCAATTATAGCTTCAAATATTAACATTGATATTTATTTGACCAGTTTACCTCCTACTCAATTAAGATTTAGAATTTTAAATGCAGATGAAAACTACAAAGTTAGATTGTCAATGCATTACTTTACATCAAATAGAATTGATCTCTATAAAAACGATCGATTTGTCCAACCGACCAATGTTCACTATGTAGATGGTAAAATGCAATTAAATGATACAACTGGAAGTCTGGAAAAATACATGCCTCATTACAGCAATCAATCTGGAACTAATTTGGCCGTAAGAGAAGATTCAAAAGTGTATTTTACTCTAGGAGGTGGTGATTACATTGATTTGAAAGTGACGCCAACAATTTTTGTCAAATTTGGAGTACCAGCAATTACAGAATCATCATTTTTTAACAAAGAAACACTGGTTCAAAATTTTGCCGATTTATTGGGCATACCTGCGAGTAAAATACGCAGAGTGGAAATAGTGGCAGAGAGTGAAGAGTTGAGAAAACGCAGATCGACTCAAACTACTTTTATTTCTTTGACAATTATGGAGGATCCAATTGAGACTATTTCTCTTCAAGATCAGGACAAATTAATCAAGACCGAACTGAACAATTTCACAGCTTCAATTATCAATGGGTTTACCACTGGAATATTGCAAGACAAAGCCATGCAATTGTTCAATGTAACTCTGTCTGATCTTTTGGTTCAAAAACCAAATTCAAATGGAACTGATGCCCCAATTAAAAAGATAAACAGAATTGTTGTTCAACAAGAAGCAGATAGATGCAAAGAAATGGTACCATGTGAAGTGCAACCTGTTCTAAAAGTTGTTGATGAAAATGTAAGATTTTTTTTTATTTCTTCTTTTTGCTCCTTCAATGTAGTAGTATTTTCAACTTTACTTGCTTTTATTTTGTTATCCACTTTATTTACATTCTCAAAATTTAACAAGTCAAATTTTTCACCTAGAAATTTAGTTCAAAAAGTATAATTATTTGATTTTTTTACTCAATTATTAAACAAAATTCTCAATTTATTAAGTTATACACAAAAAAATTAATGAACACATAATTAAATACAAATTTAATATTTTTAACTTTTTGAAACTTTTTTAATTTTGATTACTTTTTAAAAAAATTTATTTAATTTCTCACCTAAATGAGTTTAGGTGCTTATTTTTTAGATTTTATCATGGAATTGATTTAAATAAAAATACCGAGAAAGACTCTTAAAATTTGAAAAATTAACTGTTAGATTAAATTTATTTAATAATTAATTATTGGAGTCTAAGTCTAGATTTTATTTTTTATGAGATATAGAGAATTTGGAACTAAAAAATTATTTTTTTAGATGAAGATTTTAAAAAAGATTAGGAGACATTTTTTTTTTATTTTCTTTTAAGGTCAAAAAAAAACAATGAGTATTTCATCGTAAAAATAAAAAAGACAAAAATTAAAAAAAAAAACAGTCTTTAAAAAGAATCAAAAAAATAATTGAAAGAAATTTTTATATCTATCAAAAATTAATTTTTATGTAAAAAAAACAATTTCTTAGCACTCTATTTGATTACATGAGATTCAACCAAATTAGAACTTTCCATATTTCGACTTTATGAGTCAAAAATTGAAAACAAGAATCTAAAATTTAAGATTTAATTTAAAAAAATAAATTTCAAATAAGATTTTTTTAACCAAAATAAAGTGATGCAATATAGTTATGAATAATTAAAGTTTATTAAGTGTACTAAATCTTTATATTTTTATTTAATTGGAAAAAGAATTAATTATTAAAAAAAAATAATAAAAAAAAAACATCGAATTCAAATCATTAACTATTAAATTTTTAATTTTTAAAAGGATGATTTATTATTGAACATGGCAAATGAGGAATTTCCTTGGATTGTTGAAGCAGAAATTTATGATAGTGATAGTCCAAGTGCTCAGATCGTTGTTCAAACTGAAGCAAGTCTTGAAGACGATGGTTATGTTAGATTCGAAAATATGAGTATTTCAGAGATAACATCCAGTTTCAAAATTCGGTACAAATTCAAGACTCCTCAAGGCCTCACTGATTCAAACTACACACCACCATCTTTGGCTTCAACTAAATCTCTAAGTTCGTCAAAAGCTGAGTTTTCTTGTATTTCAGATCAATCAAATATGGTAGTTGTAGAAAACGAATTTTTTGATCTAAGTATTTCGGTAATTGATAAATTCTCATCGAAACAAGTCAAAAATTTAGATTGGAAAAATCACACTTGGCAAGCAACAATTGGAATACATAAAATGGAAAAATGCCAAGCAGAAGGTAGTCTACAAGTTGACTCGCTGAACACATCGGCATATCTTGCAGATGGTGTATTCAATTTTGAAAATTTATACATCAACAAAACTGGCATGTATGTGCTCACTGTTTCTCTCAAAACATCCGATGATGATTATTCTTTCACTTGTCTTTCGAAATCAATCATTGTGAGCAAAGTTAAAACTGTCCTAGACGACACCACAATTCCCTCATCTTACTTCACTTTCGAAGGAGATTTCAATGAGTACAAAGATAAAGTTGAAGACATCAAGGCTGTCATGTACAACTGTTATCTAGAAAAATACGGCTTAACTTTAAAAACTCCCATTTCTGTCTACAGTGGCAGTGTTATGGTTAACTTTGACTATCTAGGTAATGCCGAAAATATGACAAAATTTGGTCAAGATGTTGCTGCAGGAATTGAAATTGTTCCTGGTTTGTCACTTGTATCAGCCATTTTGAATGATAGACAAATTGAGATTGAAAAAGCAGAAATAGAAACACCAGTTACTGAGACAATTCAAGAAATTAGCGCCGCGATTAAAATCAGAGAAAATATTTTGGCTCTTTTAGTTTTAACTTTTTTTCAATTTTATTTTATTTATTTTTAGAAAAATAATCTTTTTAAATTGAATTTTATTCATTTAGTTCAAAACCTTTAGAAAATATTTAGTATTTTTGTCTTAATAAAAATTTTGAATTCATTTTCTTGTTTTATTTTTTGAAATATGTTTTTTAATTATAAGATAGAAAACAAATTATTTTTATTCAAAGAGGCTTTTTTTAAGATTAAAATGGCGACTTTTATTCAAAACATGCTTAATATCTAGTTTTTTATTCTAACGGGTGTCCAATAAAGCAATAATCCTAAAAATGTCCCCGATGTTTTCATTTTTTTATTATCTCTATTTTCTTTATTTTTAGTTAAACCAACGAAAGTATCATACTATCGGCAAAAGGATTGACGATAATATTTATTTATTGCACCTTTTTGTCTTTTTTTAACAACAAAATTTGAAAATCAAATGTTCAATTTATTCTCGAAAAGTTTATTTATAAATTTTTAATTTTCCAATTCCAAAAATACCTGACCTGTTAATGACAGTTCTTTAGAATAGTTTTTGTGGCCTAATTTTAAGGTCAAAAGGCAAAATTAAAAATTTAACTTAAAAATTAAAGATAATAAAATTTAATATAATAAATGAATGTACTATAAAATAAATGTCCTACTACTAAAAAAGGTCCAACAAAGTATGTTGCACTATATTGCATTTTATTTTAAAATAAATTTTATTATCTTCAATTTTAATTTACCAAAAAAGGGAGAATTTTTTGTACATTTTGTACTTGAAATTCACAATACCGTTTTGTTTTATGTATCTATTTTCGTGTAAATTTTGGTTTGAATCTATTATTTCTATCATTAATCAAATACTGTTTTATGCAGTGCTTTTAAAGGCGACTTAAAAATTGAAAAATTCTACAATATTTAGACTAGTTCTGAAATTTGGCAAATCTACAACCCAAGAGTAGATACATTTTTTTGATATAATGCCTGATCCAGCAAATTTAAAAAAAAGTTCGGACTTGGACTTTCGGAAAAAAAAAATTAGAGATTGAACTTCTATTTTTTTTTTATGACTTGGACTTTTGGGACTTTTAAAAAACTCTGCTAAATTCAGCAATTATGGTAGAATAATTGCTGAATGATTTTAGAATCCACAAAGATGCCAATGTTGCCACTTGTTGGGCATTCTTCCACTTTTAATTGAATCTAAAAAAATAAAATATCAAAAATTTAAAATTAATTTTAATAAAAAGTATAAAAAGGAAAATAAAAATTTTAATCATTTTAATTAAGTTTTTTTATTTTAAAAATTTTAAAATTAAAAAAATAATCCAAAATTTCTTCTACGAATTATTTAAAATTGTACTTTAGGAAAATATAGTAATTACTTCACTACCGGATCCTCTGATCAACAATGTTCTATTTAAACCATCAGTAACTGCATTAATGTATGAAAAATCTTGTAGAAATTTTTAAAGTTAAAAGGCTTTTAAAAAATCCGAAAAATTTACAACTATAATCTCCAGTCTCTTGATCTTTTGGTGGCGATGGTATATTCATTAGAACTAGACTTGCATCCTTAGATTTGTCTAATATTTTCTTGTTCAATTCAATAGCTGAATGCATTTTTCGCAAGGTTTCTGAATAAAAAATTGAAGTTTCTAATTTTTTTAAATTTATCTAAAATTTATAAATCTTGATTCAGTTTACTTCTAGTTTCATGAATCATATTTAGTGATTTAACTTTATTAAAATTACTGTTTCTTCTGATCATCTCTAAAAATAATTGTGGTTCAGAATCAGCTTCTGAGTTGTCCAAATTTAATTTTTTGATCAGTTCCTCTCTTTCCTGTAATTTCACTGTTTTTTCATAAGTATAGGCCGAAATTTCAGCATCTTTCATCTCTATCACATCCACTTCGGCATCGATTCTCAAATGGTACATATATTTGATGAGATGGTCTTTGATTTGGATACAATTTTCGATTTCTGTAGCAATTGTAAATACTCTTAGTTTACATTTTTGCCAAATTTTGTGATTTTTTAGCAGCAAGGCCGTCAAAAGCAGCAAGCCGCCGTCATGAATAATCCACCACAAATCGATGGTTCCATGTTGAATTTGGTGTTTTGAATCACAAGGCCATTCTTCTACGCCTTTGGTAAAAATCACTGCCGAATGGTTAACGTTACAAAAGCGAAGCATTTCTTTATTATATGAATTAGAATTTGGAGTAAAAATTGTTTAATAAAAATTACGCATAAATGCACAAATATCCAGTCTGTCAGTATAAATGTTACAGTTTTTTTTCTTGGCCAAATCTTTTTTCCAATTTTCTGGCCAATTGATTAGAATTGTATTAGGTCGTAATCCCCCAAGACCCTCATTTTGAATTCTAGAAGTTTTAAATTTTTAGAGGTCTACATAAATTTATCATTTTTTACGTAAATCGAATAGTTAAGAAAAAAAGTCAATAACTTAAATATAAAAAAAAATTAAAGTCATTGACTTTGCTTTGACCTGACTTTTAAACACAACTATGATGCTAATTAAATGTTGCTACTTAAAATTAAATTAATTTTAGTCAAAGAATTCCGGTTTCAGGCTTTCAGAATTTTTGTTCATATTAATGGTTGAATGGTGGAAGTGCTAAAATAGGGTATTTTAGATTTTTCATTTTTATGAGCTTTCAAATATATCATTAAGTAAAATCGACTGAAGAGCTAAATTTTCTAGATCTCTAGCTAACTATCGACGAGTCTGCATTATCATAAAATTATTACGATCCTGAGATATTGGGCTTCAAGTACAACATTCTTTTAAAAGTGTCTTACTTTGCCTGTTATTTTCCAGAGAAGCGAAATTTTCAAAAATTTAGTAACTTGATGATCTTTTGTATTTTTTAGGTCTTTTTTAATTCTATGATATCTGTTTTGTTATATTCCTTTATATTTGGCAAGATTTTTATTTCATGAATACATTTTTTACCTTAGATTTATAAAGTATTTTTTAAAGTAAATTTTATATATTTTTTTTGACATATCAATAATACTTTTAATATTTTAATTCACTTAATTTTTTTTTCAATTTTTTAATCATTATCCATTTATTAATAATCTTTTAATAATCAAAATACAAAGTTTGAATATATTTTTAAATATTTAGATTTATTTTGTTCAATGAAAAATTAATAATGACAATAATTTTTAGTAGAAAAAAAAAATTAAGTGAATGAAAATATTAAAAGTATTATTTATATGTCAAAAAAAAATATATAATTTTTACTTTAAAAAATACTATATAAATCTAAGGTAAAAAATGTATTCATGAAACAAAAATCTTGCCATTTATATTTATATTTTTGTTGTGTATTATAAAGTAAAAAATAATAAATTTGCCAAAAATCCAATTTTTTTGTCTTATTACAACTTAAGAAAATTTTAGAAAATTTTCAAAGATTCGGGTAATAAAAGAATAATTTTTTTAAAAATTAGTACTATTTAATATTAACTTTATTCAAATTTTTAAAAAATTTTCTAAAAACTTTCATTTATTTAGCTATTAAAATGACACAATTATCTTTCTATCTAATTTCTTCAGAAAATAGTTTTCATATACCCTTCCTGAATTAAATTTAAATTGTTACTAAGAAACTGGTTTTTCGTTTAAAGTTTTAAATAATTATTGAAAAATAGTCTTAAAAAGATCGAATTGGAAGCTTGAGTGAAGTTTCAATAATAAATCTGTTTAACAAATAAATTGAAACTCCTTTTTTCAAAAAAAATAATAAAAAATTAAAAAAAATTGAGCTTTTTTTTTTGGCCTTATCATTTTTACGTAATTTTACGTAAAATTACCTACGTATTTTTTACAAAGTAAATTTACGTAAATTTACCAGAAATCCATTTGTCAAATCAACACTGTCTATCCTTTAATTTTAAAAAGAAATTTTATCAATTTTATCATTGCATGTAAAGCATGTTACATTATTAAATATATTTAAATTAATTCAAAGATTAATTTTAATATCTATAGATAAACTCATTGAGTATGAATGATATTTTGAACGGATCATCATTAACTTCAAGATGTTATTAATTTTTTTTTAATTCTTTTTTAAATACAATAAATAAACATTACTTACAAATGACAAATTCCGTCTTCAATGTTTCGAGCAACTAAACAATCACTAAAACCTTTAATTTTGAATTCATCCATTAGTTCTTCTATTTTCTAAACAGATGAATATTTAGATTTTTTTAATCTCTTTTTATGTTCTTACATTTTTACAAGCTTTTGCCAATTGTGAATTTTTTAAATAATCTCCCTGAATGACACTTGCGGTAACAAATAAGCCTTTACCGGCTCTGAGCTGTGATGCAAAAGCGAAACTGTTTGAATTTTCTACTTTAATATCGTAATCTAAATTCTCATATTCTTCATGCAGCGATTCTGGCTTTTGCAAAATGCACTTGACCAAAAGCAAAATTTGTGGACGCCAATTTTTGACATGAGGTGGAGATTCCTCCAATTTTTGAAGAGCAAATCGCGCTGCACTCATCGAAAAACCTTGGATGCCATCACCCCACTCTTTTTCAGCTCTAGTGACACAATTTTATTTTATTTTATTAAGTTAAAAAGTTTCAACTCACCCCTTGAATTCAATATACTTATAAATAATAATAGCTATGAATATGGCAATCAAAGCATAGAACCATTTGACAATAAACATCATTATAAGACACAAAAACAGTCCCAGCACTGACAGGCTCCAGTGATAGTATTTGTATCTAGGACGCCAATTAGGAGTCTTAAGAAGTGTCTGCAAAGCACAAGCCATGTTAACGAAACCATAACAAATCAAAAAAAACATGGTAATTAGTGGTGTTAGGTAGTCCACATTGCCAAGCAAAATGCCACACCAGCAAAAGAACAGTGTCACTATTGAAGCTCTAAGCGGTTCGCCGTGATGACTTTGGGAGAGAGGCTTTAAGAATGGTATGATTTCATCACTTGCAATTGCTTGTAAAAGTCTTGGAGCTCCTGTCAAACTTTGCAAGCCAGCACCGAACGTAGAAAAAAATGCACCGACCATTATAACCCACTTGTTTGGCCATGCAAGAACTGCAACTAATAGTTTCTTGTCTATACTATCTCCAAATTTGTCTCTCAATAGCAAACCATCAACACACGCAGCAAAGGTGAAAACGTTGGACAAATCTTTGGTTAAACATTTATAAAATTTATTTCCTTTATTTGAAAAACTTGCATAAATAAATAGAAGTAATTTCAGTTTTAAAATTTTAGAAATAAAACAAAAAATAAAAATCCTGAATAAAAACTAGACACACTTTTAAAAAGTTCGTGAAATTCTCTACAGGAATATTGGAAGTTTGTTTGGAGTTAGTCATAAAATTGGGAATAAGGTTTTTAAAAATATAAAAAAATTCAATTTTCAAAAAATATTAAAATCTTGAAGAAAAACTTATTGAATTTTCAAAGAGGGCAGAAAATTTCAAACCAAACCAGAGTTGGTCAAAAGTCAAACTTTAAAGTCAGAATCGTTAAAAGTCAAAGTCTGACTTTTACTTGAATCCACTCAAGTCAACTAAATTATTTTCTAATTTTAAATCTTCTTTAACTTAATTAAAAAAATTATGAAAATGAATATTTATATATATTTAAGCTTAAGAAATGTTGAAAATTCCCATTTTTCTTCAGTAAAAAAAAGTGAAACATAAACCCAATTAAAATTTAATTAATTCAAAAAAAAAATTGTTTTATCAATTTATTTTATTAATTTTTAGAAAATTTTCAATCATTTATTTTTTATTTTTATTTGTCTTATTTTTTGAAAATAATCAAATTTTAATTAGGTTTATGTTTTACTTTTTTTTTATTCATTTTAACTTTTTTTCCTGAAGAAAAATGGGAATTCACGAAAAAATTACGTAATTTTACGTAAATTTACGATTTTTTTCGATAAATTTCGTTAATTTATCTTGTAATTTTTGGTAAAATTAAATAAATTACTACTTTTTCATAAGTTTACGTAGTTTTCCGTAGAAATTACCAAAAACATTATGAAAAATCAATACTGTATCAATTTTGAAGTTTTAATAGAGCATGGTATATAATATTATGACACAACTTTATACCAGGTCTAATATAGAAGTTTTGTTTCCATGTTTGGATATCAATGTTATTGGAGAATCCTCTTTAATTTGGGAAAGTGCTGCGTGTCATCTAGAAGATTTAGCTGCTTTAACAAAAAAATCTGAATAATGTAAATGTTCCACCAAGGATGACAAATATGGTCCAAGCGGCTGATATCTCATGGTTTAGAATATTGAAAGCAAAAGTTAATAGATACTTGTCAGATTAGTTCATAAACTCTGGTCATACTTTTACAAGAAAGGGATGACCAGGTTACACAAATGTTACCAACTTGGTATCCGAAATATGGAGTGACTTGGAAAAAAATTTGATTTAAAAAAGTTTCGATAATTGTGGTGTTTTAGATAGCTCAAATTTGCATTCTGTTTTGGAAAAGTTAATTTACGAAAAAATAGAAATGAATGAGTATCTTGATGATGAAGAAGTTAATTTAAATCAGCTGTTTGTAGAAGCAAACGAGTTAGACAACTAATTTTTCCTAAATAAATCTTTTTAATTTTTTTAAACGATTTTCTCAATATTTTTTAGTAATCAATCTTTTTTTATTTAGCTTATTCAGATTCGATTTTTTTTTAAACATTTTTTTCCATTTCAATAAAATTTGCGTTCCACTTTAATTTATATAACATTATCTCTTGAAATTTTATTTTGATACAAGGTAGTTTATCTCCAGAGTTAATAATCGTCTTATGATGAAGCACTACGATAATTTTAAACTAACTTGAATTCTATAAACCTCTAGTATAAATAAGTTAACACAAACAGCACTGATTTTTTTACTTAGAAGCACCAGAAATGTCATTTTAATATCTTTTTTATTATTTCAAATTTTATTGAATATATAGATTTTTAATCATTTAAATTAAGTTAATTTCATCCTAAGATACTAAAAAAATTGATATTCGATTTCCGGTCGGTTTGTCATATTTTTTTAAATCTAAAAATTCTTTTTATATTATAAAAACGGGATAATCGTTTCAGCACATCCTTAAAATTTAACAAACACACTCACTCATTAACACCCCTAAACCTCTGTTCTGCACACTCCAAAAAAATTTTTACACTTTTCTTAAGTACGAAAAACACACTTTAAAAATTTTAAAAAAATTTGAAATTTTCAGTTTTATTTTTGTTAAAAAAAAAATAACCAAAAAAAATGTTAAGGGTGTTTTTAAGTATAGTGTGTTTGTTAGATTTTGAAGATGTGCTGAAACGATTTTTAAGTGTGTTAAAACGATCTATGCGTGTGCTGGTTAGGTAGACCCTTATAAAAACATTAAAAATTATCAGAATGCATACTGACATCGTTGGTTCTTCTTAATATAATTATTGAAATCCATTTAAAGAAACAAAATTAAATTTTTGTTTTCTTAAAATATTAAAATTTGAATTAAAAACTTCTAAATTTCAATTTTTAATACAAATAAAAATAGTAGTTTTTAGATTATGATGATTTACAACATCAATTATGTCATTTTGACATCGCCGATGCTTCTAGTGTTTATTTTATTTAATTTAGTGTACTTAAAAATAATCATCAGAGTTTTTAAAAAGTCAGGTGACCTTAAGTCAAAAGCCAAGACTAAACTTTTATCAAACTTTGATCATAATTTTTAGGTACATTAAATTAAATCAATTAAACACTAGAAGCACCAAATTATTAAAACAAAATTAAATAAAATTTTTAAATTACAAATAAATGACGTGATTAAAACAGCAGCTATGGTTCCTTGTGGAATACTTTTGGATGGATCTTTTAAATCACCGGACCGGTTAGAACCAGCCATTATCCCAGTAACAGAAGGAAAATAAATCCCAATCAAAATCAAAAACGAAGTTAATTCTTTGTTTAAGATTTCTACTTCTGGTAGTCCTTTTTCTCCCGGAAAAACTTCATTCTCATCCAAATAACTTGCTTTGTAATTAGCTTGAATAAATAAAAAAAAATCTTTTTATTTTAAATTTTATTAAATTAATTAAATTTTTACTCAAAATAGGATCACTACTAGACATGCCTGGAATACCTTGTTTTATCTTAACACTGTCTTGCATTTCAAAAAAGCGGCACAAATGACCAAATTTTTTAGTTACAAAATCTTCGACAATGTATTCTTTTTGGTCCTTATCTAGCGCCCTCCTCTCATGGCCATTGATGGCATCGTAATATGGACCACAGTAGGCTTTCCACAAAGGACAAATAAAACTCTCATTTCGATGCGTGTTCATACAGTTTTTTTGATTATGACAAAAACTTTGCTCATCTATAACATAAGATTCGTATCTAATTAGTCTGGTCTCATTAAAGACACAAATACTTTTTGAAAAAAATAAAAAAATTTTTTAAAAAAAATTTGAAAAAAAAATTTACGGCAAATTTGGAGGAAAAAATGCACTTTTTATTACTCCAATATAAATGCATAAAATTGACAAGATAACTGCAATTAAAGATACAGGAGCTAATTTGCTCACAAATTTGATTCCAATAAAAACACAGGTACCAATTATAATTAACAAAAGAGAACCATAGATGCGGAAATTTTGAAATGCATCGGATTGATTTTCGATGTCTCCAATCAAGGTGAATTGCGGAAACATGTACTTGAGGAATATTTCTACGGCACCGACAATGTACATTGAGCCAGCGACAGTGTTGCCCAAATAGAAAAGTATTCCTACAGCTCCACCAAATTCAGGACCTAGTGCCCGTGAGATCATGAAATAAGGCCCACCAGCAGGAACTATTCCATTTGTTGCTATTGCACTGGTTGATATGGCAGTCAGCAAAGTCTAATTTTATTTAATAACTAGAATAATTGATTTAAATTATTAAACTTACACATGAAAAGCAGAGCAAGAGGATGAGTGATGCCTGATAGGCACCAGCAATGCCGACAATCCATGAAGCCCTTATGAATATTATAACACCAAATATATTTTGAACACATGGAAAAAAAACGCCTAATACTGTTCCTAGTTTATTTGTTGGCTAAAATAAAAAAAAATATTAAGTTTTTAATTTTTTCACTGATACAAATTCTTGAATATGAACATAAATTTTTAATTTTTTTTTACCAAATAGCAGAGTTTGTCCAAAGTCAAAGTCTGGCTTTAAAATTGGAGATTTAGGTTTCATTAAAGACAAGATTTTGAAAAAATAAAAAATTAAAAAAAAAAATCAAAAAAAAAATTCTTTAGTCAAAGTTTTGACTTTACCTGAATAAATATTTCATTTAAAGTCAAAATCTAGACTTGACTTTGACTTTTGATCAATTCTGTTTAATAGTTATTTAACTATTTTTATCATTGAAAGAAATGAGCTGATGGTAAAAATAAATTTCTTTATCCTTTTACAAACATTTCACAAATATTTCACAAATAAAAATTTAAAAAATCTTTAACTATATAAAATAAATAGCAAAAAGTTAAAATTTATTTAAATAACAATTAAAAAACCGATTAAAGTAAAACTCGGATATAGCACCCTACAACAACTTGGCGCTGCGACTAAAAGAACCGCGAAGAGAGAAAAAAGTGAAAGTGCAAGTGGAAACAAACAAAGAGGAGTTGGTAGACCAGAGAAAATGGCAAGAAGATAGGAAGTCTGTGAGGAAGATATCGATGTTGAAGAAACAGTTGTGACTACTCGCCTACAACTTTTGCTTACTATTAGTCTCTACCCTAAAATTTAAATTTCCCTTTCTACTAACATTATCCTTGACAGAAACATCATCACCAACTTTTGGTCCAAAATCTTTCATGTGTTTTATTATCAAGCTTTTAAAGTGTTTGGATCGAGGACAACATTTGAAATTTTAGAACCATTGAAATGCTCGACCATCAATTGAGCATCACCAGGACTGTACAAATTAATGAAACATTGGTATTTCTTATGTTACTCATTTAATACTAGTTTAATGCTACGAATTTGGTATTTTATTGTCTAAGTTTTGCTTTCTGAAAAATTCCTCTAGTTTTTCGGCATCATGTTTTCTGGTATATTTCCAATGCAGCATGTATGCAATTGTTCAAGATTCTTTTTTGAAGGATTTATCTTCTATTTTATCATGCTTAGGCTTATTTTTAGGCAAAATGATCTCAATGTACCGAACAGGTCTCAGCAGTACTTTAGCATTGTCAAAATCAAATATAAATGAAGCTGACTTGACCATTTGTTTCGCTGCTTTTTGCGTGTTAAACTCAATGAGACATTTTTTTAATATTTTTTTTAAGAAAAAGTTGTGAATTTTTGAGCAGTTGGTCTTTTATGTCAATTACGGTCTAATAGTCAAAAGCTAAGGAATCTGAAGATAAAGAAAACCAGGAATCGAAACCAAGCGAACCAAAAATAAAGGAAGTGTATGAGCCCGAACAGTCTTTTGGTGAATTGAATGCTTTTCACCAAAAGACGTTGAACACTTGAACATTTCACAAGCTTTTAAATCAACTGAGTTCAAATCGATACCTGATAATGTGGATGATTCAAAAAAAAAAGCGAACCGAACCAACCAAATGAAAATGTCAATGAAGAGTCTCAGCAATCAGTGGCCGACAACAACCAAGGGTCTGAATTGGACGCTTCACAAATTTTCAATTTTGAAGAAGTTACAGAGTTGGAGTGAAAGAAACAAGTCAAAGTTGAAGTTTCTCAATCGGAACCAGAAAAGACGAATCTCAAATAGATGAACTAAAGTAAAAAGTGTACCAAAAAGAAGAAGTCAATGAAATGAAAGGAAAATCGCCAGATAAATGGGACTTAAACTATTCAAAGCTTATTGAATAAGCTTTGAATAGTTTAATATGAACTGAATTATGTTCTATTTATTACTTTTATTTATTATTTTTAAGTTCTATTGTCAAGTTGTTAATTCGAGATTGACCTGCAGTCGTAGTAGACACAGTTTAACGCAGAATTATGTAACTGGATTTAACGCGGTTTGAGGATTGCTGATTCTCTGAGTTCTGTGAATCAGACATCTAAGCGATGAGGAAATCGCTTACTAACAAGGGTGAGTTTGTTATAGGTCTGATTTACTAAGTTAGATCAGTTGTTAAATATTACTCTACTTGTTGATAGATATGATATATTATGGTTAATTAATATATTATATTAATTGGTATTACTAGGCAACTCTAATTAATAGCTTCGACATGAATATGAGTTATATTAATTTGTACGAATTGGAGATGGCATTTAAAAGAAATAGATTTTTGGTTGAATTGTCGTTCTGCTTGTATAAAATAAAACAATTTAAAACAATTCAATATTTTCTTGGTACAATGAATATAAGGAAGTAAACCAGACTACAACAAGAAATTCGAATTTACACAAGAAAAAATTTCTTATATTAGACAATTTCTTGTAAACGAAAATTTTTTTTTTTAGTCTAAGAAACTGAAGAAGAATGAACTTAGGAAGAAGATTTAGTGATCACAAAAAACATTCCTAATTATTTTTTGATCACATAAAGTAAACTAATTATTTTGAAGAATGTGATCAAAATGATCACATTCTTGACTTGATATCTATCACCATATTTTAATATTTTAACAAGCTAAATAGCTTCTTTTTAAACTTATTAGAATACTTATATTATAAGATTTAAAACTAAAGTTTTTTTAATACTTTTATATGTAATTTTTGATTAAACGAAATTTAAAAAACTGGCCAAAAATAACAAACATTTTGAAAAAAAGAGACAAAATTTAAATGATAATAATGTCTTTTTTTTATTTTAATTTAATTAAAAGAGAATTTTCTTTTCAAATTTAAAAAAATCATAGTGAAAATTTTTTCGTCGATAATTTAATTAATATTTGAATAATTTTTTGATAGAGATTATCAATTGAAAAGAAACCATACAAAGTTTAGTTGACATTGTGGGGCAATTTCATTTAATTAAATAATATGAACCAAAAATATTACTTTGGAAGATTGGTCGTTTATTTTGCTCGATGGGATTACACTATCAAAATTAAGTATGCTGCTTAAAAAATTAGCAACTGGTTTCTGATCAAAACCCTTATAAATTAATTTTAATTTTTTTAAAATTTTGTTCAATTTTTAAAAATACCTCATAAAATTCTAGATTTTTTGAAGCTGGATTTAATAATCCATTGACATCATTTTCGACGCTCAAATCATTTGTTTCAGCACTCATTCTGTTTTCTGTATTTAAAATAGATAAACTTTAGACAAAAATTTTCTCTTCATTTAAATCAATATCTCTTGAGAGAAAGCTTGATAATTTGAGTTAAATTTTATTAATCGGAATGATCAAATTTTGAAAAAATTTTTGAAAAAATTTATGTTTATCTAATATTGATTTAGAATAACGTCAAAAAATAATTGTTTTTATTGACAAGAGAGGCATTAATCATTAAAATTTTTACAAATAAAATAATTTTTTAAGATGAACATGAACATTAGATCCTTTTTGTTTTCCTAATAATTTTTTTTAGAAATTAATGCCAATCTAAGATAATTAGAGTTTTTCTTATACTTGAATGTTGCTTGCACTCAAGGCTTATGTTCTAAGATCTATATTAAAATATTACATTGATCATGTTCATCTTAGAAAATTTTTTTAGAAAAGCTAAGTCAAAATTTTCCTTTTAGCTAAAATTATATCTTTATAGACTTTGTTTTTTTTAATGCGCATTTTGACTGAAAAATGTCTTAAGAGTAAGACATTATGAAAAAATTGGTTTTTAAGAAACTTAAAAAAAATTTCCTGTAAGGCTTGTAAATTATTTGATAACATAATAAATAACTTATAATGGAGTAAGCAGCATTACATAATTCAGCTAACTAGAAATATAATTATTTTTTTTGCAAACAAAAATTAGATTTTTTTTTTAAAAACTCAAAAATCTATAGGGTTTAATTCTAATTTTAGAATCATTATTAAAAAATCAGTCTATACTTTCGATTTATTTAAAATTAGAGCTACTGTAAAAAATAGAAAAATAATTTTAAAACAATATATTATTAATTGAAAATTGGTCTTTTAATGATTGCACAAAATTTTCTTTCTTTATATAAAAATTTAGATCAATAAAACTTAGATTGTGTTCGAAGATGCTGAAAAAAATAATAATAGATGAACAATATTTACCACATGGCATGCTTGTTCCATTTGTTTGAAGCCAAAATTTCACATTTTTCTTTATATTGGACGATTTGGTCAAGCATAAAGATGAATCATCATTCATTTCTTTTAATTATTTTTTTGATTTTTTTTAAAGACTATTTTTTTTTAAATATTTATATCATAATCAATTAGACAAAGCAGTCAAATGACTTTAATTTCTTTTCTTTATGCAATTTTAAAATTCGTTTAGTGATGCTAAATTTGAAAAAGAAAATTAAATCTGGATTTTGAGTTTCATGACAAAAACATTAAGTTGTGAAGAACTGGAAAAATATTCAACGCTTATTTTAATTGTTTTTTAGATAAGCATTTAATAAGATTTTTAAAATAAACAATTGATAAAATAAATCACTTCATTTAATGTTTTTTCATATTAGAAAAACAAGTTTTTTTAAATTTCAAAAATCAAGTAAATTTGTTATTATTAGAGAAGAGCCAAAAAAAAACTAGATATTAAGCATCTTTTGAATAAAAGTCGCCATTTTAATCTTAAAAAAGTCTCTTTGAAAAAAAATAATTTATTTTCTATCTTATAATTAAAAAATATTTTTTCAAAAAATAAAACAAGAAAATGAATTCAAAAATTTTATTAAGACAAAAATACTAAATATTTTTTCAATGGTTTTGAACTAAATGAATAAAATTCAATTTAAAAAGATTATTTTTCTAAAAAATAAATAAAATAAAATTGAAAAAAAGCTACAACTAAAAGAGCCAAAATATTTTCTCTGATTTTAATCGCGGCGCTAATTTCTTGAATTGTCTCAGTAACTGGTGTTTCTATTTCTGCTTTTTCAATCTCAATTTGTCTATCATTCAAAATGGCTGATACAAGTGATAAACCAGGAACAATTTCAATTCCTGCAGCAACATCTTGACCAAATTTTGTCATATTTTCGGCATTTCCTAGATAGTCAAAGTTAACCATAACACTGCCACTGTAGACAGAAATGGGAGTTTTTAAAGTTAAGCCGTATTTTTCTAGATAACAGTTGTACATGACAGCCTTGATGTCTTCAACTTTATCTTTGTACTCATTGAAATCTCCTTCGAAAGTGAAGTAAGATGAGGGAATTGTGGTGTCATCTAGGACAGTTTTAACTTTACTCACAATGATTGATTTCGAAAGACAAGTGAAAGAATAATCATCATCGGATGTTTTGAGAGAAACAGTGAGCACATACATGCCAGTTTTGTTGATGTATAAATTTTCAAAATTGAATACACCATCTGCAAGATATGCCGATGTGTTCAGCGAGTCAACTTGTAGACTACCTTCTGCTTGGCATTTTTCCATTTTATGTATTCCAATTGTTGCTTGCCAAGTGTGATTTTTCCAATCTAAATTTTTGACTTGTTTCGATGAGAATTTATCAATTACCGAAACACTTAGATCAAAAAATTCGTTTTCTACAACGACCATATTTGATTGATCTGAAATGCAAGAAAACTCAGCTTTTGACGAACTTAGAGATTTAGTTGAAGCCAAAGATGGTGGTGTGTAGTTTGAATCAGTGAGGCCTTGAGGAGTCTTGAATTTGTATCGAATTTTGAAACTGGATGTTATCTCTGAAATACTCATATTTTCGAATCTAACATAACCATCGTCTTCAAGACTTGCTTCAGTTTGAACAACGATCTGAGCGCTTGGACTATCACTATCATAAATTTCTGCTTCAACAATCCAAGGAAATTCCTCATTTGCCATGTTCAATAATAAATCATCCTTTTAAAAATTAAAAATTTAATAGTCTTAATCGTTAATGATTTGAATTCGATGTTTTTTTTTATTATTTTTTTTTAATAATAAATTCTATTTCCAATTAAATAAAAATATAAAGATTTATAAATTAAAATTGAAAAATTTCCAAATAAAATTTGTATTCTAGTTTTTTTTTCTTTAATTTAATTAATTAAAAAGTTTCATAAAACTTATTTCAAGTGCTTTTCTTTTTAAATGTAACATTTGCTGCGTTTCGGTGCACTTGCATAACTTTATTTTGGTTAAAAAAATCTTATTTGAAATTAATTTTTTTAAATTAAATCTAAAATTTTAGATTCGTGCTTTCAATTTTTGACTCATTTAGTCGAAATATATGAAGTTCTAATTTGGTTGAATCTCATGTAATCAAATGCTAAGAAATTGTTTTTTTTACATAAAAATTAATTTTTGATTTTTGATAGATTTAAAAATTTCTTTCAATTTTTTTGATTCTTTTTAAAGGCTATTAAAATATTTTTTTTAATATAACGATGTAATAATTATTGTTTTTTTGACCTTAAAAGAAAATAAAAAAAATGTCTTCTAATCTTTTTTAAAGTCTTCATCTAAAAAAATAATTTTTTAGTTCCGATTCTCTAAATCTTATGAAAATAAAATCTAGACTTAGACTCCAAAAATTAATTAAATGAATTTAATCTAGCAGTTAATTTTTCAAAATTTTTAAGAGTCTTCATCTCGGTATTTTTATTTAAATCAATTCCATGATAAGATCTAAAAATAAGCACATAAATACAATGTTAATCTTTCATTTAGGTGAGAAATTAAATAAATTTTTTTAAAAAGTAATCAAAATTAAAAAAGTTTCAAATAGTTAAAAATTTTGAATTTGTATTTAATTATGTGTTTATTAATTTTTTTGTGTATAACTTAATAAATTGAGAATTTTGTTTAACAATTGAGTAAAAAAATCAAATAATTATACTTTTTGAACTAAAAATCTCGGTGAAAAATTTGACTTGTTAAATTTTGAGAATGTCAATAAAGTGGATAACAAAATAAAAGCAAGTAAAGTTGAAAATACTACTACATTGAAGGAGCAAAACGAAGAAATAAATTAAAAATCTTACATTTTCATCAACAACTTTTAGAACAGGTTGCACTTCACATGGTACCATTTCTTTGCATCTATCTGCTTCTTGTTGAACAACAATTCTGTTTATCTTTTTAATTGGGGCATCAGTTCCATTTGAATTTGGCTTTTGAACCAAAAGATCAGACAGAGTTACATTGAACAATTGCATGGCTTTGTCTTGCAATATTCCGGTTGTAAACCCATTGATAATTAAAGCTGTGAAATTGTTCAGTTCGGTCTTGATTAATTTGTCCTGATCTTGAAGAGAAATAGTCTCAATTGGATCCTCCATAATTGTCAAAGAAATAAAAGTAGTTTGAGCCGATCTGCGTTTTCTCAACTCTTCACTCTCTGCCACTATTTCCACTCTGCGTATTTTACTCGCTGGTATGCCCAATAAATCGGCAAAATTTTGAACCAGTGTTTCTTTGTTAAAAAATGATGATTCTGTAATTGCTGGTACTCCAAATTTGACAAAAATTGTTGGCGTCACTTTCAAATCAATGTAATCACCACCTCCTAGAGTAAAATACACTTTTGAATCTTCTCTTACGGCCAAATTAGTTCCAGATTGATTGCTGTAATGAGGCATGTATTTTTCCAGACTTCCAGTTGTATCATTTAATTGCATTTTACCATCTACATAGTGAGCATTGGTCGGTTGGACAAATCGATCGTTTTTATAGAGATCAATTCTATTTGATGTAAAGTAATGCATTGACAATCTAACTTTGTAGTTTTCATCTGCATTTAAAATTCTAAATCTTAATTGAGTTGGAGCAGTGCTTGTCAAATATACATCGATATTTAAGTCTGATGCAATTATGGCCATGAAAAGAGAAATTCGTTCAAGGCATGTATAACCAAAACAGCATCCATGATCTTTATTAATTGAAAACTATTTTAGATAAATGTTTAAATAAAAAATTATTTATTTATTTCTATTTTCATAGAGATATTCATCTAGAAAAGCTAAAATAAGAATATTAGATCATTTATATTCAATTAGGAAATTTAAAAAAGATATTAGAAAATCTCTAAGTAATTTTAATTCATGTTCAGAAGTATCTATTCACTTTAATAAAATAAATCATGTTGAAGAAGATTTTTCATTCTATATAGTTAAATCTGACCTGAAACAAGACATTGTTCGAAAATCAACTGAAACTGATCTAATAAACTTTTTCTTAAAATTTAATATACCTATTATGAAAAAAAAATTCCTTAAATTGAATATATAAAAACTCTAAGTTTTTCATAAAAAAATTTTTATCTTTAATTTTTGTTAAATTTGATTTTTTGAATTATAAATAATTTAAATTTAAACATTTAATTTCAATTATGAAAATTCGACATTAATTTTACATTAATTTCAAAAACTTTTTATTGTATATTAATTTTATTCTAATTATCTATTTTTCTAATAATTTAATAATAATTTTTAAAACAATTATTTCTATTATATAAAATATTCCTCTTTATTTATTTAAATTTTTTATTTAAAATTTTTTCTTTCTTTCAGTCTTAAAACCTGAAGAAGGCCATTTGGTCGAAACGCGTCGTGAAAATTTAATTTTTATACGAAAGTTTTTTAAAAAATAATCGTTATTTCTAATTATTAATAAAATTCAAAATGATGATTTTTAAATTATGCATTTTTTTTAACACAATCCAAACCCTAAAATTGTTATCTAACTTTAAAAAATTTATAAAAAATAACTAATTCTAAGGATCAAATCTTTTAAAAAAATTTTCTAATATTCAAATTAATTCAATATAAAATCCTCAAAATTATCCTCAAAATAGAATTATCCTCAAAATACAAAAATCTTGGCAAATTTATTAATTAAATTATCGTTTACCTTGTGGTCCATTGATTAAGTCCAAAAATGTATTATTGACATGTATTGCCACTGGTGACAATCTTCTTCTTATTGTATCCGGGTCCATACTTTCAATTAAAAGAACTCTGTGCTCAATTCCATGGCATTTGTATGCTTGCCAATCGTGAATATATTGGCACAAATTTTCATCTCTTACAATTCCTGGATACTTGTAGGTTTGATTTGGAGGAATCATTGATCCATTTGGTGCAGCAAGCATTTCTTTGGGAATTCTGAAATCACCAAGACCTCTCTTTTGGCTGCCCCACTCAAATTCCGATTGAGGTATAACAGTGCCTGGTTCGCCCAGAAAAGATCCATCTAAATCATTCAGAAGAGCTTTTTTCATCGCATCACAATCCATATCAATGCAGTCCCAGATATTTATTTTATCTAAATTAGGTCTATGAATCCAAATTTTGGATGAATTTTCAACTCCATAAATGTGAATATTTTTCATCATAACTGGATGTTGGGCATCATCATTATCTCTGTTGGTAGCTAAAACATAATTTTTAACACCACATTGTTCATTAAAATTGGTAATTGTCAAGTTATTAAATAATGTTCTGCCGTCGACAGCATTAAAGGTCATTAAACCAGCCCATGGCTTGTAGGGAGCCCCATTTGCAGCTCCAATAAAATTTGACCAAACTAGCCCAATTTTTCCTTGAAGATTAGTGCCAGCACCAAATGTCTCAATTCTTGTAGCTGAATTAAAATTAAGATCAAATGTTCTTACATCACTTAGACAATTAAAACCTAAAGATTGGCCTACAATCAAAGAATTGTTATTTGTATAGAATTTATCCGAAAACTTGTGCAATATGGGAGCAGGTTCTATCACGTATGTAAATGCACTGATAAAATTGTCAATTAATTTGTTTTGGTCCAGAATTATACTTTGCCTGCCTTGGTAATAAATTCCATAGCGCATTGCCTTAAATATGGTAAAACCTGCTATTTTCACGCATGACAATTTGTGATAAAAATCAGGCATAACAACAACGCCAGCCAAACAAGAATAAATAGTGTTTCCTCTGATAGAATTGTTCATTCCGACTCCGACTGTTTCATTCAAGTGATCACATGCTTCAGCCTTGTAGAACAGTCCAAGCCGTTCGACACCACTGATAAAGTTGTCTTCCAGTACCACGGACTTGGCCAAATGAGCGTCTATGGCGCCCCAATATTCCCCATTGAATTCAGCTTCCCAAAATAATATCGAAGATGACCAAAGCACATAGACAAGCATGTTTCTTCTCACATTGTTTGAATGTCCTTCCAAGTAAATGCCAAAATCGAGTGTTCGATGAACTACATTGTCTTCAATTGGTATGCTGTTTGACTCGAGGATGCCGACTGCAGCCGCAAAGCCATGGTGAAAAGCACAATTTCGCACATACGATGGACGAGAGTAGTTGTAGTCGCCCAGGTTGGAGAACAAAATGCCATATTTGTAGTCGTCACTGTCGCCTCGACTAAACTGACCAAAAAGATCAAATTCCACATCTGACAATCTGGCATATCCTTTGTAAAAGACTGGGTTGCCCTCGGAGTCCAGAGTCGAATAGTCCGACACAATGGTTCTTGATCCATACAGCTGAGTAAATTGATCTGGATATTGTTCGCCAATTATTCTTATGTTTCTTGACAAAAGACCAACTGGTGCACCAATTGAGTATGACTGGCCATTTGGATATGTTTCGCCATAGGCCATGTGATCATACTTTAGAGTTGAATTCAAAGTGAGCGTTTTGTTGTCAGCTGACTTGGCAACTATTTTGAATATTTCTGTCTGGTTTGGATGATAGGAAGTGGAGCCGATGACAATGGTTTCGCCTGGCAGCCAGTCAACTGACACTGTCAATTTGATTGTGTTGCTGTTTTTGGATGACGAATCGGATAGTGTTGTCCAAGAGGGATGTCTTGGTCGACCATGCAAATCAAGACCACCAAATACTCCTATTCCTTTGCCACCAATGCTGCTCAGTCCATCAGGCAAGTAGAAATTGAGCGATTCTTTTGTTCCGCGCAAGATAATATCAACACTATTCAAAATGGGATCATTTTCCCATCCGATAATCAATTGGCCTCCATTCACAAAAATCAATTCAGCACTCAAAGTATGATTCAGTCCATTGTCAAATTCCAACACTCCATCAATTTGTAAATATTTCAATTTGGGTATGGCACAATCAACAACCACATACTTTCCATCTGGAATTTTTACACTTTGACCATCTTGAGGCAATTGATAGGAAAGGCCAGTGCTTCGTGTTTCCACATATCCGCCCCAGCCTGGCTCAGCAAATGCCCAAGTTTCAACATCTGACCAAAATAATGCATTAGGCGGACGCTCTGTCACCGGCAGTCTGTAGCCTGGCTGAATTGGCAACTCACAGCCAACATATCGGCAGACATGAGCATCAAACAGGACTTCATAGTCAACAAATGGACTCATGTTGTTATTGTTGTTCAATATGTAGCTCAACAGTTGAGTTGAATTGTCCCAATACCATCTTCCAGTGTCCATTGTGGTACTTAGTGGAACAAAAGATTCAATTTGCAATTGGCTGCCGAAAAATACTCTATCTGGCTTTTTCCACATTCGATGTTGGATTATAATCCAGTTGCCAGGCTCGATGTTATAGAATCCAGCAGAGTATGTTATGTTGGTTGGATACAAAGCTTGGTCGAATTCAATCAAATAATGCTGGTTGGCTTCTAAAGCACTCATAAAGCCAAGAATGTGAGTCAATCGCTTTGCATACTTAATTGTAGATGCCATTTGCCCTTCATTATTTGTGATGTTTGCTCTTAAGACTAAATCTGGATTAAGATCATTGAATGCAAATCTAATCCAGCCTTTGGTATCCTTGCAAATAGAACCATTTACAAAACGACTGTCTGATTTACAATTGGGATCATTGATGGTGAAATTATTATTGTAGACAACGACATTATTCGTCTCATCTGTCAAACTACCATCTAAATCATCATAGATTAAGTCCCAGTCCCATCTCTGTATGGCTCTAATTTGCACATTGATAAATTTTAATTCTTCTAACTTTGTCAGCCAACCTCCGCAAAAAATCCTAGTATAAAAAAGTCATTTTAAATCGATTCATAAAAGAAAAAAAAAATTTTTAGAAGAAAAATTAAAATTGATTGTGAATATTTTAAAGAGAAAAAAAATTATCAAAGAGAAAATGATGAATAAGAGAATTTATTTATTCTTGCAAATTTTTGCATTTAACTTATTAAAAAACTTATTTTCTCTCTTTTTTTTTACTACCTTTTATGTAAATTCTATTTTTTAATTTTAATTTTTGTTATTAGCAATCTCTATTTTAAAACATTCCTAATTATTGTTTCCTCTACTTTTTTTTTCTCTATTTTTATTATTCTTTTTTATGATAGTTCATCGATCAATTATTATGAATTCTTATTAGATTAATTCTTTAATTTTAATTTTTTTAAAGCGAAATATTCATTTGATCGATAAGAAGGACTAATGTACATTTCACACAATCGGATAGATCAATATTTTTTCAATAATATTAAGAAAAACATTTTGAATCTTTGGCCAAAATAAAATACAAGTAAATTTTCAACTTCACTCAAAAGAAAATCAATGAAAAAAATCTTAAAATCTGAATTCTTCGAGACATTTAAATTTTTTTATTTTTTTTTTTATTCGCTATGATTTTTTATTTTTAATTCTCCTGAGGGAGGAGGTTAATTAATTTCAAAATAAATAAATAAATAAAAGTATTCAAATCAAATTAGCAATTTTTTAGTGCAACTAATAATCAAATTATTTTTTGAGAATCCAAAGAAACTTGGCTTTAAAATCTACAAAAATCTGGATTTTTTGCTCCGATTTTTCTTTATTTTTTTTAAAATTCATTTCACTAAATTAAC
This sequence comes from Brachionus plicatilis, assembly GCA_010279815.1. Taxonomy (NCBI): domain Eukaryota; kingdom Metazoa; phylum Rotifera; class Eurotatoria; order Ploima; family Brachionidae; genus Brachionus; species Brachionus plicatilis. The sequence goes on along the minus strand of QEOQ01000274.1, from coordinate 1,014,212 downwards.
GAACAAAGAGCTATTAGGAATAATATTTACTGCTGTTGGAAAGCGGCCAATCGACCACCAAAATAGATGAAGATCGTCTTGATGGCGAGCACGATCAAATTAAATTATTAACAAGTTAATTTTATTTTATTCTTTCATAAAACGTCTTAATATGAAAGAATTCTCGAAACTGATAAAAAAATAAACAATCGAAGTTAAAAAATTTTTGTTTTCTTTTTTTAATTTGGAGGAGCTTTAGAAATAGCATTTGCTCTGATCTAGTTGACCAGGTATTACCATTTCAACAATTGCAAATGCCCTCTCTACTCAAATCTTTGACTTTAAACATAAATAATAAAAATCAAAGAAAAATAAAATTAATTTTTCACTCTTCAAGTATTTGAATTATTTTGTATTCTATCTTATTTTTTAATTTTTATTTATCAATTGAATTAATATTTTTTAATATTACATTTTGTTTTTTTTCTAAATAGATGAAAAAATATCAAAATAGGTGAACAATTTTTAGATTAGGTGAACTAATTTTTCAAAAGACCTGAGAACAAGAATTGTTCCAGTGATAGATAAAAAATAGTTCACCTAGCCAACTAAACCCGAAAACTTTGCTTTTTTCTTTATAAATTTTGACTTTATTTATAATTCGTTTGATGCATTTTAACAAAAAATCTATTTATAAAAAATGGAAAATAGAGTTTTGATAGTTTTTCAAACTACAAATATTATCTTAAGAATCATCATATCACAAACTCGATGTCAAAATTTTAAGTTATTGGCTAAAAATTATTTTTTTATATGAAACATCGCACTTTTTAATGTTATTTCAACATAGGATACATTTTGTAATTAAAACACAAAAAATTAAACCATTTTAATTTCAATTTTAAATAATGTTTCTATTTTAGTAAAAAAAATTTCTCTTAACTCAAATTGTTACTAAAATTCAAATTTCACTTTTTCATTAAAAAATTAAAAAAACTTACAAGCAAGTTCCATGAATTTCAGGACCTCTCATGCAGTGACTTTTATCAGATGGAAAATTAATGAAAGTAACATTTTTAATCAATTGACCTCTGTCCCAAGCAAGGACGATTCCACTTTCAGTTGATTTGGTATCCAAGTTATCAGAATTGCCAATAATGATTGAATTTAGAATAGCTGGTCCAGTGTTCTCATTATAAAAAGTAGCAACAAGAGGCTGAATATTTTTCGAAAAATGATTATGATAAACATTATTTTTAGTCTCTATTCCAACATGTGACTGGTCATAAATTATAAAATTTCTAAATTGAATACTATTTGAAAAAACCCATTCGCTTCCTTTCTCATTTGAATATGAAACCAAGTTTTCAAATTTGGCAACTGACGGCCTTGAGTCCCAACAAGAGCCAGAAACTGATGGTGTGTATCCAGGGAAAATCCATAGACCAATTCGACCAGAGCTATGAATGGTGTTGTTGAAAAAGCGTCCGAGTGGAATTTTTTTGGGACAATAATTCTGATCAAACGAAGGTCCATCTGGTCGGTCCAAAAGTCTGTACCAGAAGCCGAAGTGAGTGCCTCCAGCGACTGAATTGTGAATAACTGTGTTGTTCGGGTTGGTTACCCAATATGCTGCTGGTGTCGAGTCTTCGTTGAGCAAACTAGAGCTTGTTTTGACAAAAATGGCCAAATTGTAGCTAAACTCATTTCCTATTTCTACACTATCTTCCAAAAAGTAAGCGCCACCCATTATGTCGTAGATGAAATTGCGCGAAACTTTCACATAATGAGTGCCATGCACATTCACTGCTCTGTTGAACGATTTTCTTATGGAACACTCTCTCACATAGGAGCTTGGCATGTCACCATTCAAATGAAAGTGAATCGGATACCTTCCAAGTCTGAACGATTGACCAACATGAAACAATTCAACATTCTGGATTCTGGCAATCACATGCTCCTTGTTTCTGGGCGCATCCATGTCCGCATGAATCATTATTTGTGCACCAAATTCATTTGAACCTATTTCGTCACCATATCTTCCCAAGTAGCAAGTTTGTGTGGCAAATTCAGATGGATCAAAGCCTTCTGGACAAGCAGTGGCACTTTTCAAAGAATTCCACGAATCATCATTGTTGCCTCGAAATTTGATGTTTCTGCTCAAAAGACCCACTTCGGCTTTTTTTTCAACAGTATACAAATCAGGACTTTGTCCCACTTGTATTTCCACAGATAAATGCGTATAATTTAACTGCTGATCAAGAGTCAAAGTCTTGTTATCTGCAGACTTGCCAATGATGTTTCTTACTTCACTTTCTCTTACAGAATATAAATCTCCAGTTGTAGCAATCACTATTTCGCTGCCAACCTCCCAAACAACAGGCTCTTTTAGAACAATTTGATGTGAGCCTGCATTTGCTGTTTGACCAAGCTGTGTCCATGTTACTCCAACTGGTTTGCCGTGCATATCAATTGTGCCATTTCTGAGAGCAATTACTTTGGCACCAAATATTGGAATTTCAATTGAACGAGCCGAGCCATACATTGTTATTTCAGCCTTGTGCATAAAAGGCTTTTCTTCACTTCCGATCTGAAGCAGACCATTGTCGCTATTTTTTTTTTAAAGATTATTTTTTAGGCAATTGATTTTTTTGGTGCAAAAAAAAAAAAATAAATTTTTAAAATCTTACATTATAATTATGTATTCACATTGAAGATGAACATCTTGCATGTCATCGAATATCAAGGCACCACCAATTATAAGAACACCTTTGAGAATTGGTGTATGGGTGTCAAAGTAGACCGCTTGATTTTCACTGATTACAACAACATCGCCTTCACCAGGCAGTTCCATTCCTCCCCAAGTGTATTTTGAAGACCAAAGATCAATGTATTCAAAAAAATGCTCTTCCTTTTTTTATTTAGAAAACAAAAATTAAATTATTAAATCATGAGTAGAAAAGTTACATTTATGGCATTTCCAATTTGGTCAACATAAACTTGAACAAGTGATTTTGTTGATGAAGAAGGAAGAGGTCCAGTGCGACAAACAATGCTTGTTGAATTAATGGTAAGTATTTTGCAAGTTGTTTTGGCAATTTCAACTTTGGTTGAATCGGGTCTGTTTTTATTTAGAAAAAAAATATGATTTAATAAGTCAATCAAAATAATTAATGTTTTTAATAAAAAAATTATTTTACATAAAATTTTGGCCTGTAATTGTGAGAATAGTTCCACCACCAGTTCCACCTCGATTTGGCCACAAACCAAATACATTAGGAGTTAAACTTTGTCTATAATTAAAACTTGTCTGCGCACTCAATCCATTTTCATTAATCATTAAGGTACAATCTTTGTCAAATGACGAATTTGCCAATGGAACAAGACAAAATATTTGTGAGCTTGTGAAATTCAAAAGAACACATTCATTATCACAAATGGTCACATGACTTTGGCCAGAAAAACCACTTCCGTTTATTTGCAAATGCAGACCCCCAGCAAGACTAGCTTCGTTTGAACTCAAATGGTGAATATTGAGATTGTATCCAAAATTAAAATTCTTATTTGCATAGCCAACAGAGTCAATCTTTAATTCAATTGGATATGTGCCAGCACCATGTTCACCAAGCAGACAAGTAATTTGAGTTAAACTCGATTCAATCACTGTACATTCAGAGCCATCAATCTGAACATGAACTTCATTTTTATCATTGCTGAACTTTTCACCAATTAAAGTAAGAAGACTTGAGCTAAAATTTTCCTGTACTGGATCTACAGAAGAAATAGTTGGAGTTTTATCCTCATCAAATGTATAATTAACACCATTATTTGAGTGCTCGACACCAGAGGTCATGACTGACACATCCACAAGTTGAGCAGAATTAGCTTGAGTTTCACATTCAATTTCATTTATTTTGACATTTTTAACTAAACAAATTGCTTGACCAAGAACAACAGTTGATCCAACTGTAAATCCATTGCCTTGAATTTTGACAATAGTGCCTCCATTGGTACTTCCAGAATTGGGAACAATTGATTTGACTGTTGCTTTTCCTGTTATTCTCTCATTGAACTCATTACTGTCACCAATTGTTCTAACATTTAGAGTTACAATATGAGATCCACTCTCAAGACCAGGAATTGTACATGTTATGGTTGTAGACTCCAAGTCAATTGTTCGACAAATTTGTGTTCCTATTTTTAAGTCAATTTCACTTGGTTCCACACCAAAATTGATACCTATTATTGTCAAATTTGATTCTTGTTCAATTTCACTAATTGAAATTGATGTGATTTGAGGATTTTTGGCTTCAGAAAATTCATATGTCAAACTTGTCAGATACTCAACTTCTCTTCCATTTGTGAACATGGACAAAATATGTTGACCAGTGTTTGCCAATGTTATGAATTTGAATGAATCAAAAGTTATCTGTGAATTGCTTGAATCGTACACTAAGCTATCAAGGACAACTTTGGTCGATTGGTCAAAGCCGTCTCCATTTATTGTGATTAAAGCACCTCCATTTGAAGATCCGATAATTGGTGTTATTTCGGTGGCCACAGCTAAAAATTGAACCACAATAAAATCATCCATTTTAAGGGCATATCCTTTGTTCTTTACTTTGACCTCGATTGCATGATTTTCAAACGATTTCAATCCACTGTTTTTTCCAATTTTACATTTTATCTCTGTTGCTGAAACTGCTATTATTGTACATAATTTTTCACCTATGTAAACTTCATTTTCACAGTCTGTTAAGCTGAAATCTGTCCCAGTGATAGTTATTTCAGAATCAAATGTTGCATTAAAAGGAGACACTGCTGTGATTGTTGGCACCGAACAACTTGTAAATCTCAATTTATTTGCAGGCACATTACCACAATCTGTTGACGTAATATTTTGTGAAGAGCAAAGCGTATTAGCTGGTGAATCTTTAAAAAATAAAATTGAAAAGAAATTTTTTAAAATAAATAAGCTGCTATCTTTTATTTATTATATCGAAATCAGTGATTTTTAATCTCACATTTGGTTTAGAAATCAATCAAGTTTATTAATTGCTTGAAATTCAACTCTTTGGAATGAAAGGTAGTTTGTAAAAATGAAGTAAAGAACGAAATGAAAAATAATTATTTAGATTAAAAAATAAACATTTTAAATTAGATCTTTATCATAAAATTTCTCCAAACACTTATTTTAGTCAAATTTTTTCACAACATATTTAACCTTATATATTTTTTGAATTTTGAACTTGTTATTGATTTTTTTTCCTTAAACCCGAAGGAGCTTTAGCTTTAGGTATAGATAAACAAATAAAAATTAAAAATAAAATTAAAAAAAAAATTAGAAAAATAAAGAATGCCTAAAATATTAGGCTCTATAAAAATCTTAAAATCATCAAATATAGATTTAGCCGTAGATCCAAAAAACCCTCAAAAAACGCATTTTTTTTAAAGATATTTTTTTTAATCTTAATTTTAATTTAGCTTCATAGAATTCAACTTTTCTATTAAATCAATTGTAAAATAATTAAATCGGATTTCCAAGTGAATTTTAATTATTTTTATTTTTAGATTTTAAAGATAATTGAAATAAATAAAAACCATCGTTCAATTTAAGAAATTAAAAATTAATTTAATTTCGTAAATTGAACGATGACGGCTACTTTTTATAGCAAAAAATAAGCCTTGCAAAACTATGCCCTGACCTAATATATTTTATTGTCTTGGACTTTGTTTTTCTTAAAAGATTTTATAAAAGATGCTAATCGTCAAATTTTTTTGACTTGTTAAAGGTAAATTCAGCAATCACTATCAGGCTATCAAAGTTGAAAAATTTAGATGCATTTAGAATATAGTTAATGTGAAATTTAGCTCTAGACTTGTCAAATAAAATTGTCAAATAGGGTTATTTTTTAAATTGATACCATTTTCAAAAATTTCATAAGTTTTAAATGTAAAATATCCAAAATTAACTAAGAAATGAAAAAAAAAATTAAATTGAAGATAATTTTTTTCATCTTTGAAACCAATTCTACTATTAATCATTATTTCTTTGGATTGAATTTTTTTTCCAAATCTCAAGAAGATGTAAATCTTTTTAACTTTAATAAAAGGTTTAAATTTTTAGATCTCCAAGTCGCCCAATATTCCAAATATTATTAATAATATTCTATTGACTTACCTGACCGATCACAATTTAATCTAATTGGATCTGAATCTGCATTTCCAGATGGAGAACACCATTTGAACGATTGGTCTTGATCAGTGCATTCATTGAACGTGTTGGAACCATAAGAGAAAGGGAAATTACATTTGAGTGCTTTTATCTCATTTTGGGTCACTTCAATTTCCAAATCTTTTTGTTCATCAATGTCCAAAACAACAACAACTCCATGGAAATTAACTACTTGGCTCTGTTCAATGTAACCAGACCAATAATAGTAAGTTCCGGGATTATTAAATTGAAATGTAAAAGATCCTGTCTCTGTTGGTGGTCCACTCCAAAAACCTTGGGCTTCAATTTTAGTCGGACTTTTTATTTGCTCTACCATAAATTTCAATCCAGCTACTACATTGTATGGCTTCCATGACCATGTTACTACATCTCCTTTGTTTATTTCAACATAAGGATGATCCCAAGCGTAGCCTTTTCCCCATTCTTTTTAAAAGATAAAAAAAAATAAAATTTATTAATTTTTAGAATGAGTCATTATATTTTTTTCTTTTGAACATTACTTGGATTATGTCCACCGTTGGTAATTTCATAAACAGTATGAGCGGCCTGTGACTCACAAATAACATAGCTTGTAGAACAGTTAATAATTGTGCAATTATATCTTTCAAATGTGACTTTATTCGAAGAACAATCATCAGCATTGAATCCGTCGCCATAAATGGTAATTAGTGATCCTCCTCTTTTGGATGAAAATTTGGGCTCAAATGACGACACATAAAAAACATATTCAAATTGTTCGTTAGTCCTTGATAAAAAAAATAAAAATTTAAAAAAATTAACTTTTGAAAATAAACTAAAATCAATTACTTTGCATTTCCAAATGAACCAACTGGAATTATAAGTGGATACAAGCCTGGTTCATTTGAAGGAGTTTTTATTACAACCGAGCCAGAACTGGATGAAACAATTGTGGAAAGTTTTGAACCAATGTAAACTTGAATATTTTCTTCTGGAAAAGTTCCATTAATTGTAATTGTCTGATCGCCTGTTACACTTAGCTTTGTTTTAGATATGCTAGTCACTTGGGGTGTATTGTCATAATCATACGAAAATGCTCCAATTAAAGCTTTATTTTGACCGCTTTCTGTAATTAAAATATCCACAGTTTTGTTAGTGTTGGTTGGCTTTAAACAAAAATAAATTAAATGTTGAAAAAAAAAAAATTAAAAAATAAAATTTCTAAATTTAATTTCAATTTAATTTTTTGATTAGAATTCAAGCAATTTAAAATTTATATTTACATTAGATGGAACCATACAAGCAATAAGATTATAACTATTTGCCACAACAGGACAATCGTTTCCATCAATTGATACTTTTGTATTGCTGGTGAAGCCTTTACCAGTGATGTTTACAATTACTCCACCTCCAGTTCCACTTGTCGTTGGACTGACCGATAAAGCGTCAAGCTCAAATGTGTATTTGGCATTAGCTGCTGTTGTGTTTAAACTTGCCAAACCTTTTCCAATTACATTTAAGCTATAAGAATAACTTCCCAATGGTCCATCGCCAGGAACACATTCCAATTTAGTCTCACTTGCAGATACAATATTACAATTTGTTTGGCCAATTGTAACAATATTATTTTCTGGATTTAGATCAAATCCGTAACCATTTAGAATTACAAGACTTGAATTTTGTTCATTGATTGATTCGACCACAGGTGTCCTGTCATTTGACCATTCGAAATCACATGAGCCTGAGCACTTTGAAACAATTCCACTTATAGACACGGTGATCTTAATTTTAAATTTAGAAAAAAATTTAAAATTCAAAATAATTTAAAATAAATAAAAACTAAGATATTATGAACAAGCAACTAAAAACAAGTTTTACCTGGGGCTTTTGGTGAAAAGTTCTCATGATGTTATCAGTTAATGGAGCAAATAATGCATGTCCAATTTGAATTTGTCTTGTGGAAATTTGTGCTGAATTTCCGATTAATGAATCTGAATCCTTAATTTTTAAAATAAATCAATTTAAAAATATTTAGAAGCTTTTTAAAATTACAATTGTTATTTGTGGTTTACTTCCTCCAGATTGCCATTTTATTCTCCATTTATAACCAGCACAATTTTTACTACGTTCAACAGACACTTGACCCATTTCTTTTGCTGACTCTAGATAATTTTTAAGTGATTCATCATCAATATTGGCACCAATTTCTAAAGAAAAAAAATTATTAAAAATCAAGCAATTAAAAAATTTTGGTCAAAAAAAGAAAAAAAAACCTTGAAAATTCTTGCTGTTCCATAGCAAATTAAAAGAACCAGTGACTGGTGGATTGGCAGATTCAACCCGAGTAATTGGAGCTTCTGGAAAGTTACGTATCGAAATAGTATCAAGACCATTTAGGCAATTGTTTGGCTTGTATTTAAGAGAAAATGTTTTGTCATTTGGTGTAATAATAAAATCTAGTTGAGAAGGAATAATTGGAACATTTGGATACAATCGCCTTGTTGTAATCAGTCTAGGATCTAATCAAATAGTTTTTTGTTTTTTTAGAAAAAAATACAAATACAATTTAATTTTGAAGAATTTATTACCATCATATTCCACTGGTATATTATTTCTAAGCGAAACAGTGTCAACATAACTTGTTTCTGTAGAAAATGGATACAATGTGGCCTTGGAAAAAGTATTTAAAAAAATAGGTAAATTTAGGTATTTAAGATTTTAAAATACCCTATGAATAAGAACTGTTCCAATGTTGTCAGCAACATTGGTTACAATGTCAAAGCATGAGTAATGCCATTCACCATCTGCTATTGTGTCTACTGAAATTGATTTATAATAAATTTGATCGCTTGAGCTCTTAAATTGAAGATCAATTCTGTAGAAAGCAATTTTTTGTTTATAAGCAAAACATAGCTTAAAAATTGAACAAATAAAATAAAAAATCCACTTATTGTTTATTTAATTTAAATATTTACGTATTTAAATGTAGTAAACGCTTTTACGTCATTGAAAAGAGTTGAGCTTTTAGATGAACATAGGCCACAAAAAGTGGTATCATTTAAATTTCCTTCTAAAATACTCGAACATGTTTCAAAATCATTTAAAAAATGAACATTTTCTGTTTTTTCTTGAATAGAAACTGGACATCGTATTCCAAATGTCTTTTTCAAAATAGCTTTTATCTTTAAATAAAATTTTGAAAAAACATTTTTCTATTTTTCAAGTTTTTGTTTTTTATTTAGTGATTACATTGTCACTTGTTTCAGTCAGGCTAAACAATGGTGAATGTTGTCCTTGAACAGTTATTTGAACATTTTGTCCAGATGCAATTCCTTTTGTTTCCTCATCAACTAGCATAATCAAATTACCACTTTTTTCCTCCAAATTTGGTACATCGCCTAAATCGGCCGAAAATGTCACAAGAAAAGTTTTAACCATTGGATCATTTGATGAAACTGGGCTAACAGAGACTAGATTAGGACCTAACGATGGCAAATCGTTGAGTGCATTTTGTAAATTAAGTGCCGTAGTTGTCTCAAAATTGAACAAAACTAAAATGAAAAGAAAAAATTATTTTTTCTAATATAAAAAAAAAAACATTTTTTTTTCTTAATGAAAATTACTTGTTTCAACATTTTCAAATGAAAGAACATAGGGCACATTGAACGAAGAGTTGAGAGTTATTTTTTGAATTTCAGAAACTCCACTTCCCAAAGTTACATTTGAATAATCACCTGTCTTTAAAAAAAAATCAAAATTATTTTTGGCTACAAATATTTTAGTAAAATAAATAGGAATTACAAATTCTTCTCTAGTTTCAGTCGAACGAATCTCTATTTCTTGAATTTCATTTTTAACATTGCTGGTTATTGTATCAACTAAATTTGTGTCATAGAATCTTGCATTAATTTTCAAATCAAAAGTTCCCGAACTGGAAGAACCAATTGATTCAATATAATAACTATTTATTTTAGAAAAAAAAATTATTTAAAAATTAAAAAGAAACAAAAAAATAATCATTTAAAAATTACTATTTTCCAGCTTCTAGATCTACTTTTGAATAATCAACAGAAGAGTCTTTACTACTTGAAACAATGGTCATGTCACTTGGATTCTCGGTCAAACTTAGATAAACTTTGGCATAGCCATCAGTATCAATGGGAAAATCGTAGCTTCCTGATCTCAATGGAGCAAAATAGGCTTTGAACCAAACTGTGACCGCATCTGCTTGACTAAATGAAACACTCATATTTTTGGTGAAATATTCAACTGCGGATAAAGATGGCGAAGACAAAAGTAAACTATCAAAATCAGTTGTTTTATTATCCACAATTAGATTGATGCCTCTGCCTCCATAGAAATAATTTCTATTATAAATCGGATCAGCTGGTACTTGACATTCCAATGTTGAATCATAATAATTATTTGACATAAAGGATGTTAGCTCACATGACTCATTTCCAATTTTTATCTCAGCCTGTATGTCTTGGTCACTGTAAAAATGATTTCCAGTTATGGTTAGTTTAAGGCCTCCATTTATGCTTCCACTTTGATAATTAACGTAATCAATTTGAGCATAGCTTTCAAAATTGTAGATTTTCTCGTCAGCTGAAATGTAGAAAATTGACGACGATGCCAATGAACGTCCATACTCCTCAGAAACCAGAATAGTGGCATTGTACACATTTACTTCATGACCCTCAAGTTTACACAACAAGGTATCTGTGGTCAAGTTTTGATAGACCAAATTGGTGTCTGGATTGATCAGATTGCAAAGTTGACCATTGAAATAAATTCTGGATATTCTGGCACCTGCATCATCTGCACATGGGTCTTCATCACGAGTGTAACACAAAGTCTTAAAATCTCCTTTTAGAGTGACCATTGAACCAGGGGTAGCACTGATGGGATCTACGGATGTCAGTTTTGGTGTTGTCCAATCAGCCACTCTTACATCAGCATTTTCTATGTTTATGTATTGTTCAAATGGAATAAGGTTTCCATTTACCTTTACTCGAACTATATAAGTTCCTTCAGGCATAGCTCTTTAGAAAAAAAATTCAAGTTTAAATTAAAAATTTTAAAATAAAAAATTTTTTTTTTACGCAGCGTAGCAAGTTATTTGTGTTGAAGTCACTTTGTCTGTGTGAATTGGACAATCGTATGAATTAAATTCATTGACAATTATTACTTCATTAGAATTATCTTCGGTTGGAGCAAATGCAAATAAATTTTGAGCAAATCCTTTTGATTAATAACATTATTTTAAATCAATAAAATTAAAAAAAAAAATTTTTTTTTCACTTTTTCCGTAGATCCAAAGCATGGTTCCACCGTTGCGACTCACTGTATTGATATGGCTGCCTCCATTTTTTCTAGTAGTAACATAGTCGATTACGGCATCAGTTGGTTGAACACAAGAAGACCAATTTTCCGAAAAGGTTAAGCATTTTGGAACATAATCAAATTTTGAACTATCTGGATAATTTATAATACAATGATTGTATTCTTTTCCCTCATAAATAAAAGGAATTTTGCAAAATTCTCCACTCAATGTTTTTACTTTAAATTCAAAATTTAAGAATAAGATTTGATTTAACAAAATATCAAATAATACTTGGGCAAATTTCTACATTTGGATCAGTTAAATCCGAATCCCAAAAGTTGGTGCAAGCCTCAATCGAATGATTAATTAAAAATAAAAGAGTTAATAAAATCAATTTTTTCATTTTGATTTGTGATTTTAATTTTAATTTCAGAAGTTGTATTTATACCAGCTTAATTTCTCAATTAAAGCTTAGGGCCTGAGCTTTTTTTTTGAAAAATTATTAAAAATCTTTTTTAAGTTATCGTTAAACATTTAAAAAAAGTTTGGAAAGATTGCCTTCAGAGATTTGTTTCGTGCTAGCTTCAATATTACCAGCTCCTAAATTTTTTTCTTTTGTTCTCTTTATAAATAAATTTTGCGCTTCTAAATATTTTACTCAATAGCAATGCCAGAAAAAGCTTTGTCAACAAGTAATTTTGTTTTTAATTTAACTTTTAATTTATTGAAAAAATATTAACATTAACGAAGCCATTTGAAACTTTATGCAAAACACCCGTTATTTAAAAAAATTCGTTAATATTTATTTAAATAAAATAAAAAAATATATTCATGGTCTTTAAAAAATAAAGTAGTTTCCTGGCTGTTGTTCTTTTAAATTTTAAAAACAAGTAATTTCTTAGATTTAAATTTTTGAAAAATAAAAACTTGAATGTCTTGTAATTTTTGATATTTTTATTAATTAGGTTAATTAGATATTTTAAATTTATTTAATATATATATTTATATATAAATTAGCCCTCAAATTGAGGAATATAAAATTAAAAATTGAATTCTTTGTAAAAAAATTAATTTATTTTTTTTAATTATTTATCAATTGAAATGACCTTTTTTTTAGGAGAAGAAAATTTTAAAGTTTCAAAACAAAAAAAAAGGCAAAAAATTTAAGTATTAAGTGAGAAAAAAAAATAAAAAATACAAAAATATAAAAGAGCATCTTTAGATAATTGAATAAAACACATTTTAAAGAATAAAAATATAAAAGTAAAATGAAATTTTTCACACATATTTTTATTTATAATTAAAAAATTAAGAAGAAATTTTACTACGATTTGCGATTCTGAAGATTAATTTTCGCCATTGAAGAAAGAACAGATATCCTTCGATAATTATTTAAATTTTTAAAATGAAATAAAAAAAATTCAAAGTTTTTTTTGATGAAAATAACTTCAAAATATTATGCCCAATTGAATTTATTTGAGGAATAATTTATTGAATTCATTGATTTAATTATATCACTAAGTGATCAATTGTTTGACAGTTGAGCCCAAAATTACTTAATTTCATAAGAAATTGTAAAAATTATTTTTACAATCAAACCAAGCTCAGTCCTTTATGAAAACTAATTCAGCGGTCCAGGCAAAATTCAAAATGTAATGAGAAATCGCTTACATCCATAAATATTATATATGATCAATTTTATCAGATCTTATTATTTTTCATAAAATTTTATTTGAAATATATTTTTTAATTTTTAAATTTTTTATTTAAAAACTAAAATCAATAAAATCAAATATCTATTGAAAATAATACTAATCATTTAAAATTGAAGGGACTCATTATAACAACCCTATCTAAAAATTAACAGTTGACCATTTTTCAACAAATTTTGAATCGAATTCATTGATTTAATTTGAGTTGAATTCTCATTCAATATATTCTAAAGGCAAATTGAAGTTCATGATCAATTGTAAATTTCAAATCAAAATTTTTAGTTTTTGATTTAAATAAAAAGGTATTTTTTATCAATTTTTTAATAATAAATGACTAAACTTTATTAAACATTATTTGTTTAATCTATAATTAGATAGAAAATTATATGAATTTTTTTCTGAAGTAAATAAAATTATTAATCAATATTTTGAAATTTTGCAAGTTGCAAAATTTCAAAATTTTTTTAACAATTGAATTTAATAATTTTTAAATTTAAATAAATATGTTTTTTTTTTTAAAGACAGGGAGAGTAGATTGTTGAAACTCAAAAAATACATAACAAACATTTTTAAGAAAATTTTTGGAGAAAATTAGTTAAAGTAAAAAAGAAGAATACAATAACAATTAAAAAAAATTAAAGAAAATGCACAATGAATTTTCTAGGGAATTATTTTCAATTTAAAATTATTTGATTTTTAAATAATATTCAAATCAGTGTTTATAAAAGTTTAAAATAGTTCATGAAAATGCATAGATTTTTGCGTTTCTCTCAATTTAATAAATAAAAATATTAATTTTTTCTAAAATAATCTGAAAAATTTGAAAAAAACACTACACTTTTTTATGCAAAATAATCTTCTATTTAATTTTTTCTTAATCCCCGCCCAGTTTAATATGACATTTTAAAACATTTGATATTTTTTCTCTCGTAAATAAATAAGCTCAACATTTTTTTGTTTTATGTTTTTATGTTTAAAAAAATTGAAATAGCATTGAAAATGTAAGATTTTTTATATATGTTTTTCAATCCAAACTAAAAATTAGCAAAATCATTTCAATGCATAGTTTTCTTTAGGAAAATTTTAATATCAAAAGCTAAATATTGAATTTTATTATATTTTAATAAAAAAATTGAAAAAAAATTAACTTAAATAATTGTTTCTTGGAAACAATTTTTTGATTTTTTTCTCTTTTTTTTGAGAAGAAAACAAAAAAATATATAACATATTAAACGTAGTTCTTTTTCAATGTGATTTTCGTTATTTAACATATCAAAAAAAAAACAATTTCATTATTGTTTTTATAAATACTTAGGTTTCTTTAATTTTGAATATGCTTGATTAAAAGTCATTTATATTTTATCAAAATTTAAAAACAGGAGGTGTTTTTTCGGCAATCTGAAGTTTCAGATCAATTTTTGATGCTCAAAATGATCAAATCAAACTAAACCTATTGAATAAATTGTTATTTTTTAATTGAAATAATGCAGAGATACAATTATAGATTTAACATACTATGCTAAATAAAATAATAAGCTCTGCAATACCAAAATGCACAATGCAGAATGCACACCATCGAAATAATGCTACTTTAAGTGGATAATTTTTTGTAGACTTTTACAGATTTTACCTTTAGATTTAACAAAGTATGCTAAAACCTAAAATTAACCTCAGCACTAATTGGCATCTTGAAGTTAATGATCAATTCAAAATATCATTTCAATTCGAAGATTTTATCTTTAAATTGAATTGAATTGAAATGAAATGATATTTTGAATTGATCATTAACTTCAAGATGCCCACTAATTCTGTTAAAAAATTAAAATTTATTTAGTTTTCATGTTAAAAAAAAGTTGTGCAAAGGCCAAAGAAGTGAAGTGATTTATTGACCCACTAAAAAATTAATTTAATTTTTTTGTAAAACAATCTAATTAATTAGCTTATTTTGCTTTTAATTTAATTTAAAGCTCTACCTAATTAAAATCATTCAAGTAATAAATAAAATTTGAACCATGGCTCGAAGAAAAGCTGTCCTAAAAGCTCTTGATCTGAGAAACACAGATGATAGCATATTTCTCGTCCAGTGTATTTAGATCATCAGTTAATGAATTGCTGGAAATGTTAAATAAAAAGAGACAGTCTACATTTTCAATTTCTTGAAAATGTGAAAAATGTAAAAAATTTAGATTTTGTCCTTATTCAAATAAATCCATTTTCACATTTAATAGATTTTGATTTTGTGAAATTCAAATACTTAAATTACTTTTTCTCATGTTTTAATAAGACAAAAAATTAAATATCAATAATATTTAAATTGATTATTGGTCTAATTTATTAAAAAAAAGAAAATAATGATTTTATTTTAGGTAATAAAGGTGCAACAAAGTATGTTGCACTTTGTTGGAGTATTTTTTCAAGGATATTTTATTAACTTTGATTTTAATTCATCAAAAAAGCAAAAATTTTTGTTCAATTTGTAATTGAATTTCACAATAGATTTTTATGTTTTTAAAAAGTTTTTTTTTTCTTTCAAGTATCAAGGTTAATCAATAGGCTAGTGCCCATGTTCATAGATGACCGATTAACACTTTATTTATTAAAAATAAATACATTTTTAATTAAAAGAATAAAATTTAAATTTAGTTTAATTGAGTATTAAAAAAAAAATGATTTATATGTTTTTAAATAGTATATGATAGTTAATTTAAAAGAATTTTAAATAAAAGGGTTTTTTAAGACCTTAATGGCACCTTTACGTGTAACGTCAATTGTTTAGTATTTACATGATCATGAGAAATAATTTAAGAATTTTAGCATTAATTTTTTTATTGAAAAAATAGAAAATTCTCTAATAAAATATTTGATCTTACATATTTTTTAATTATTAAAATTTAAAAATTTTGTTGTTATTTTTTACATGAATCATTAATTACAAGATTAGCTTTGTTTAAATCGGCATTAAAAGTCCTAAGTAGTAGAAAAATTTGAAAAATTTCATCAAAATTATTAAATTCTCTTTCTCTTTTAAACAGATAGTACGAATCAATCAATTCAAGTGATGAATATACATGAAAATTGCCACAAGCATACACCAAAAGATATTTATCATCCAAATATACAATTTGATATTCCATTAAAACATCAATGTATAGGGCAGGACTCACAATCAATCGTTTAGAACCAAACAGACTATTTTTTTTATATTCTAAATTCATAATGAAAGGTTTTGATTGATTTAAAGTGACCGTGAAAATTGATTCATTCGATTTTTTAAAATTAAATCTGGAACATTTATTTTCTATAGGCACATAGTCTTCGGAAATTATTTGAGGATACCAATCGCCCAGTATCTTAATAAAATAATTTATTTTTTAAATAATTGCCACAAATAATTACTTGTGTCAAATTAAATGGTTTTTCTGAAAATTTTAGGCAAATTTTTGGTGGAAAAGGAAACTCTGGATATCTAATTGAAGCTAAGTTGGCTGACAATACAAGCACTTCGGAAAATAACAAAATTAAGTACGAATTAAAATTCATTTTTGAATAGAGTGAATTTTGTATCAAACTTAAGCTTTATAACTTTTTTCTAAAGGTGAGGCTAAAATGTCATCATAAAATGTAGAGATTTTAATTTAAGTTGAGTTTATCATTTCATTAAGATTTTAAAATTAATAATAAAAGCATCTTTTCATTAGAAGATTTAAACCTAAATGCTTTGTTTAGATTTAATCAAGGTTTATAGGTTTGAAGCAAAAATTTTCACGTTTTAGAGGTACAGTTTATGATAATTTAATTTTTTAAGTTGATCAACTGGCTCCTAGCTTTAGCTATTATTTTCAAAAAATCTTTTAAAATTTTGTTGATATTATTGTCTATTACAAACTAAATTGTAAAAATTTCACAGTGATCGTTTGATTCAAAAACTAATAATTAATATTCTATAATATAAATTTATTTGATATATATGTTCTGGGTCTGTTAGGTTTTTTAGGTGGCCTGTAATCCACAGCTTTAAGCCCATTTTAACCTAACACGGCCTGTAATTCAAAATACAGTGTGAAGTCTAAGAACAAAAATACAGTAAAAAAAATTAAAATTGAATTAAACTTTTTTACAAACATCGGAATATTTTTTTTGGCTGGCAGACTTATCCGACAAAGTCACTTCCGACATTTTTATTATACTAAACAAAAAGCTTTTAGTGTAATAAAAATTGTATTTGTCAATTAGAAAAAACTAGTCATTAAATTCAGTAAAAAACAAATTTTCATGAAAAATAATTTTTTTTGAATATTTGAAAAAGTAAAAAAAATAAAATTTTATTGAATTTTTTGACGAAAATTGACGTAATTTCGGTAAATTTTTGTAAAAAAAAAAGGTGAAAAATGGTAAAAATTCAACAAAAAAGGAAAAATGGATTTTTTATTATTATTAACAGATTTTATGATTACATATACATTTTCCGTGATACTTTTTCCGCGCGTATTGAAAAAGTATTATTTTTGATGCTCGGAAAAAGTCTTAAACTTGTTTTATTCAATTTTTTATTAAAAAAGATAGTTTAAGAAAATTTTTTATGAATAATGAATAAAAAACAAAGACAAATTGTAGCATAAAATAAGAATTTTCATTTTCTTCCATAATTATGTTATTGTATTCACCTGATCTTATAAAAAAGTTCGAAACAGACTCGAGCCTTCATCGTCGGATGTTCCATGCTGACCAACTACTCTTTAATTCAAAATATATTCCAGCTTTATATTTTCTTTGTTCATTTCAATTTTCAATTTTGATTATATAATTCTTAGATTGAGTGAATGCATTAAAATATTAATTTTTTTTAATTATAATTTTTAAATTCCATTGACGGAAAAAGTTTTATTTTCAATGCGCAAAAAAAGCAACTACAAAGGATTTTATTTTCTAGCGTTTTTTGCTTTTAAACTGTTTGCTGCCTTGTCCCAAGCTTCTTTCAATCTTCTTTCAATAAAAAATCCATTTTTTCTTTTTTGTTGAATTTTTACCATTTTTCACCTAAAAATTAGCCGAAATTTGCATAAATTTTCGTCAAAAAATTCAATCAAATTTTATTTTTTAAACTTTTTCAAAAATTCGAAAAAAAAATTTTTTTTCAAGAAAATAGGCTTTTTTTCGAAAATTTTTGGAATTTTTTTTTCACTGAATTTTACCATAAATACCATTTTTTTAGATTACCATATTTTACGCTAAATATGGTAAAATATCGTGAATTTACCATAATTTACGTAAAATATGGCATCTTGAAGTTGATGATCAATTCAAAATATCATTTTAATTCAAAATGTTTATCTTTAGATATTAAAATAAATCTTTGATTTAATTTAAATAATTTTATTGTAACATGCTTTACATGCAATGTAGATTTAGAGAATAAAAAAAAAATGTAAAAACATTTTCTCAGTCCATTGATAATCGATTTTAATATTTAAATGTATAAACTGATTTTTGTAAAGTTTATTTGAGATAATTTATTTAAAAAGTATTTGTATTACTGTTTTTTTTTCGTTTATTGTAAAACAATAATTTTATTTAATTTTTATTTATTTTATCTTATTTTGGCTGAAGGAGCGAGCTGAAAGAGGTAACACTCAATTAGTGAGCTCGAAGCCATTTAAATTTTTTTTATTAAATTTAAATAAATAAATCTTTAAAAAAAGCATTCACAATTAAATTTAAAAAAGAGATTCAAATACAAAATTCCAAATTAGTAATAAAATGAAAATAAAACTTTACAAAAAATCAGTTAACTAAATTGAAGATCGATTTTATCATTGGATTGAGAAAATGTTTTTTCAAATTTTTTTATTTTCTAAATCTACATAACTGGTTAACCATGTTACATTAAAATTATTTAAATTAAATCAAAGATTTATTTTAATATCTAAAGATAAACTTTTTGAATTGAAATGATATTTTGAATTGATCATCAACTTCAAGATGCCTAAAATATGGTGAAATCAAGCTATCGTAGCAGCACTGTATGATATTTGAATTCGATTTCGATTTATTTTGTTCACTATCAAAATCTCACATAGAAAATTTAATTTCGCCATTTTTATTTATATAGTGATGATTGCTATTAACACAAAAAAAGGTGGAGATTTTTAATTCATATTTAACAAAAGTATATTTTTATGCTTTTAAAATATGGATCTTATTGAGCCATCTTTAAGATCTTATAATAAACTATTTTTCAATAGACTACTCTTTAATTTATCTCGTGTATATGAATCGATTGCCAATAGACACACATTGAAATTGCGGCTACTTCCCAAAAAGAAAATAATGTACAAATCATATCGTTTAAATAAATTAGCAAGACTAAATGAGCTTATCAATTTGAATCCAAAATTTAAATTTGCCACTAAATCCAAATCGAAGCCTGTGATATCTAGTGAATGTGGCACTCAGTCATGTGAACATGAGGCAAGTGCTGAAAAAAAGCCAAGAATTGATTCAACAGAGCCTTGTATTCATTCAATACGAAACATTCTCATTCCCAAATTAGAACTAGCTCAAAAACAAAATAATGTGACTCTGTTATGGAATTTACATGATGAGGTTACCGAGACAAAATTAACAAATGAACATCCATACTTTAAATTAATTAAAGAATATGAAATTTTCGGGCATAAAAAAACTCATGGTGAACAGCAATCACCAAATGAACCCGAACAAATTGACAAAGCAAAATGGCTATCGGTAAATTAATTTTTATTTTATTTTATTTTATATTTTATTTTATTTAAAGCTTGCTAAAGTCAAGAGCAAAACTATTCCCACTCGAGTGGTGCTAAAAGACTTTCAGAAAGGTAATGTTTATTTATTCACAGTTCAAATTATATTCACTGACGATTCAGTTGGAAAATTTGGCAATATTGAAAAAATTGTTTTTGATTAATTAAAAAATTTTTTAATTTTTTTTTTTTTACTAAACATGTTTTTAGGCGTTAATAAATTCATTTTAAAAAAAAATTCTTTTCTTAAATTTTGATTCTAACTTGTTGAGCGAAATTCTTTAGGTAATTTGAGTTGTTTCGCTCACTCGCTACAGTTAGTTGTTAAAAATAGTTTAAAAAAATGACAAATGTTCAAGTTTTACCCAGAAATTTCATAAAAAATACTTAAATTTTTTTCAAAGTCGACTTTGACTTTTGCATACTTTTTAGTTAATTTTTTTATTTTTGACCAACTCTGAATTTCAAAGCTGATCTTTCATCGGAAATTAAACTAGAAAATGAACAAAATTATTCCTTTATTGTAAAAATTTAAACAAAATATAAAAATAAACGGATGAGGATTAATAACATTTATCTGAAAAAAATTGTTGAGACCTAAACAAAGTCTCGCTTTTTTCCAAATTTTTCAAAATCTTGGATTGTATTAAAACTTCCAAACTACCTTCAGATATGGATTTCGACCTCATTTTTAGATTCTACGTATATGAAAACCTAGGTTTAGCCAAAATTTTAGGGGATGTCAAAAATTTATTTTTTTGGCTAGGAGATCTGAAACTTTACAGCCTTATATAAAGTATATCTTATTTAATCTTTTTATCTCAGAATTTTACTCGATTGACATATTTTCTGGTAGAGAATTAAATGTTCTACATTCTGAGCTGGTTATCTTGAAAAAAAAAAATTGAGAATTTTTTCATAAAAAAATTTATTAACTATAAAAATTTTTAAAATCGCTCAAAAAGTGTCAATTTAATTATTTTCTGAAATATTTTCAAATTTAATAAATTAAATGTTAATTTTTGACATTTTTTACATAATTATAAAATTTTGAATTCATTTTGAATTTTCATTTTGAACATTGAGTAATTTTTCTAGTGTTGGGCGGCGGTCCTGAAAAGACCGGTTCTAAACGGACGGTCTAGACCGTTTGAGAGACCGGTCTTTCTAAACGGTCTCAAAAAGACGGTCTGAAAAGACCGGTCTTCCGGTCCGTCCGTCTGATGAGGACCGGTCTGAATTGTAGCAGTCTAGCAAATAGACCAGTCTTTTAAGAGAAAACTAATTTTTTAAATTTTTGTTTTCTTGGATATCTGGTAGAATTTAAATAAAATATATGTTTTATTAAATATTTTTGTAATTAATCTATTTTCATAATATTTGCTAAGACTACATAATTTAAGATAGTGTGATAAACCAGTTGAAAAAATTTTTTTCTTTTAATAATTAAAAAATTTCCACTGAGAGTGGATTCGTACTCAGATCATTATTTACCAGTCGAAAACTTACACTCCCATCTTAAGTTTTTTTTTTTTTTGTTTACTATTTTAAAAACTTATTTGTTATGACTGAATCTTTTCAGTTAAAAAAATAATTAAATTATATATACAGTACTGACACGACAAGTGGAATTTACGTAAAATTACGTAAATTTACGAAATTTTTCGATATTTTACGTAAATTTTCGTAAATTTACCTTATTTTACTTTGGCCAAAAATTTGAATTTTTGAAAATTTTTGAAAACTGGGTTTGATAAAAAAATTCTAAGCTGTTTAATTTATTATATTTAAAAAGGGAAAATCTCCTCCAAAGTCACTAGATTTGAATCCTATCGAAATGATTTGGAATGAAAAGAGAGAATTTGTGAGAAAGAGAAATATTCAAAATGATGAGGAAGCAATTAAAGAAATTTTAGAGTTTCAAAGAAAACTTACTCCAACTAAATGCTAAGCATACATTAATCATTTAAAAAAGGTATATTTTTTTTTAAAAAAGATAGTAAGAATAAAGTAATAATAACAAAGGTAATAAAAATCGTGATTAAAAAATGGAGATTGGTCAAACTGCTAGGTCAAACAATGTCTTTGAAAAGCATTTTTTCATTAAATAAAATTAATTTACAAAATTTTACTTATTTACCATATTTTACAAGAAAAAAAGTCAAAATTTACGTAAATTTTCGATAATTTGCTTTTTGTCAAAAAAGCAATAGAATCTCTAAAATTTATTTTTTTTTTGATTGAATATTTACCAAAATTTTCAAAAATTCGGCCATTTTTGGCCAAAGTAAAATAAGGTAAATTTACGAAAATTTACGTAAAATATCGAAAAATTTCGTAAATTATATATAAGTAATTATATATATAAAATATTTTTTAATATAATAATTAATAATAATTAGAATAAAATATTTTGGTCAGACCGGTCTGAGACCGGTCCAAGACGGACGGTCTGGACTGTTTAAATAGACCGCCTGTCTTTGGACCGTCCGTCTAGACGGTCTAGACCGTCTGTCTAGGGAAAAAAGACCGGTCCTTCAGACGGACGATCGGTCACGGTTAATCGCCTTGTGTTATTTTATATCACCATGAATCAACTTTTAGAAGGAAAATTTGAAGGAGTTACTGCTTCAGAAGATGTTTCATCTGATTCTTCAACAACCTCTTTTTTTTCAGCCCAACTTCCAAAATTTGAGATTCTACTTTGGTAAAAGGCTGACTTAAGTGGCATTTTTAAGTAACCAAAAGTCTTAAAAATTAAAAAATAAAAAATGAATAATACAAATAATAAATGATGTATTTTAGATAATCATCATTTTTTTAAATTATAAAATTATTTTATTGACAAATGTGGAAAAGCCTAATTAAACAACCACCAGAAAAAAAACCTTATCGAGAACGAAATCTGAAAAAATAATAAATTTTAAATTAAAACTAAAAAAAAAAATAAATTTAAAATGAATCAAAAAGACTAAAATTTGAAAAACTCTCTTAAATATTTTTACAAATTTTAAGATAAAAACGAATTAGATGAGAGCTTTTCAATAAATTACAGATCCAGTCCATATGATAAACAAAAATATTGAGAATCGTTCTAGTCTAAATGTTTAATATAACTTAATAATAATTATCCGAAAAAAGAAAATGTTTAGTTTTAAAATGTTATAAAACCTGATAGAGATAAAAAAAATTTACAAAAAATTAAATTAATTTTTTTAAATATTAAATTTGACACACAAATAGAATTTTTTATTTAAGAATATGAGTAATATTCTTGTCAATTCAAATTTTTGATCTTTCAAAAAATTTTAAAAATTATTTTGAAATAATTTAAATGATTTTTATTACATAAAAAAACTGCTAAAAAATAGCTCATTTTTTTAATTAAACATCACAAAATTTCAATATTTCAAATATAGTTCATCTTTCATCAGAAGAAATCGTAATTATTGGAATCAGAGTATCAAAAGATTTAATGAACAGGCATTATTTACCAAATTTCTTTGAGTATCATGATAAAATATATTGCCTAAAAATAAGTTTTAAAATATTTTAATAAATAATTATTAAATAACGTCAATATGCAACCAGGAATTAAAGTCTCATTTCTTGACAAATTTTCTCCTCTTCAGATTTTATACATAACATAGAATTAAAAAGGGTATAAAAACACTTTTTGTGAGAAAAATAATCCAAAATGGAACTATCAATAGCATCTGGTACGAAAAAGACTGAAAATAAAGATTTGGACATGTTGAAATTTAAACCAGCAACACATTCGACCAACTTTAAACACTACAAAAATAAAATTCAGCCAAAACATTCAGATCCAATTGATTTCACTTCTTTTATTCAAGAAAGAGTTGACTTTTCTGGTTTCAGTGACTTCCACACTAATGGTTTTAACAACAAAATACCAAAGAAAAAAATCAAATTAAATAATTTTTTTTGTTTTTGTATTTCAATAATTAGCATGGTATGTATTGCTCTGATAGTAACCATAATTATTATTACTAATAATAAATCGACTTTAAAACAGTCAAAGAATGTTACTGCTGCTGTAAGTTCGGCTCGGACCAAACAGACAACTCTCTTTAAATTAAGTACATATTTAGCTTCTTCGACTTTACTACCAATTCAAGAAACCTTGGCCATTAGGGAAACTAAGTCTTTAGAAACTACCACTATTTCTAAGACAAATTTTACTACTGGTTCTTCTAAATCAACTTCAGACCCGAAAAATTTTTCCAAGACAAATTTTGCTACTCGTTCTTCTAGATCAACTTCAGACCCGACAAATTCTAGTACTGTTTCTTCTAAATCAACTTCAGACTCCAAAATTTTTTCTGAGACAAATTTAATTACTGGTACGGCTCCGAACTCCACAACTAGTTTTTCTATTTCTACGAATATTTTTTCATCAACTGTCAATAAAGTAAATTCAAAAAGTACAAATATTATAAAGAATCAGAATTTCACTAATGCTTTGATAATTCAAACTTGTCAAGATGGTTACACTGGTACTAACTGTTTGGATGGTAAATAAATTTTTTAAATTTTCATAATTTTAACTTTTTTTAATTTTTCAATTTTGTGAACCACTGGCAATATTAAAAAATTTTGAAAAATTTAAAGTTGAATTTAAAAAATACTATCAAAAAATTAATCTTAATATCTCCATTTGCAATTAGCTTATTTGATCACAACATTTAATTTAAAACTTGATGGAATTTTTTTGTTTTTTTCCTTTTAAATTAAACAAATTCTTCTTAAAATTTTTTAAAATTCAACTAAATTATTTTTTAAATAATAATGGTGTTTCTTCACTTCACCTAAGTTAAAAAATCATTTGGTCAAAAAATTTTACTAGAAATTTAAATTTTTCAATCAAAATTTGTATAGAAGAATAAATTTTTTTTCACGAATTTTTATTTAGAATGTGGACTAAATTACAATTTCGATCAAAGTACGTCAGAAATACAATGGTCATCACTTGTCTCCATTCATTTTAATTATTCTTTTAATTACCGATTGAGGGATTCCATTCATACGGTTACCTATTCAAAAAAATGCACCGGATCATTGATAAGCAAAAATACGGTTCTTACAACAGCTAGCTGTTTGATCGAAAAAGTATTTTTTCAATATAATGGAGAAAAATATGTCCATGTCGTTATACCAAATCAATTCTATGGCTCTTTTAAATCAATGTATACAATTTTTATTGTTGAAAATAATTTTAATAGAAGTCAAGTTTTTATGTCGAGTTATACAAAGGTAAATTTGGTTTATTATTAATTTTATTTCATAAAATTACGCCTTGGCGATGAATTAAAAAGATTAAAAAAAAAATAAAAAGTTGTAAATGACATGATCTCATGTCAAGTAATTTTTGTAATAAAAAGATGAAAAATATGTGTACAAAGAAATTAAAAAAACGAATTATTAAAGTAAAACTTAGCTGTTTCTACAACACAAGCAACGTAAGATTTGATCTTCAAAATTTTCCACTATATCCAAGAGAAATTTCAAGATTTTCAAATTTAGAGAAAAATTTTAAATAAAAAATTAAGGAAATTAAAAGAAAATAATTGAAAATAGCATGCAAATAGCTAAGCATTATTTGTTAAATGAAAGATTTTTTTAATGCTTATTTTAAAGAACATTTTTGACATGAATAAAAAAGAAACTTTAATTGATAATTAAGTTTTTCGTTTTATAAAATGAAAATCTTTATACATTAACTCAATTCTTTATTTTTTTGTTTATTGAATAAAATTTTCGATTTCTTCATTTTTTCTATATTATGAACTTAACCATGGCAATCGTCTTCAAGTTTTTTTCGATTTCGAAAGAGTATGAGTGCTTTGATGAATTTTCTTTTTACCATATTTTGCATTACTTTGCATTTTTTTTTCAATTAGAAAAGACCCTAATGGTTCTAGAAGGTTCTTTTAAGTTAAAAAATTCTTAAAGAACATTTGTAATAAAAAAAAAATTTGGATCTTTAAGAATATTTAAGGTTCTTTTATTAATATGTCTCTTCAAAAAAAATTAGTTTCTTTGATACTTTTTGATTCTGTTTAATTAAATTAAACAAAATTTAAAAGAAACTAAAAAACTCTAAAGACCTAGTCAATCCATAAGTAATGAAAAAAAATTGATTCTAAAAGAACTTTTTCTAAAAGATTTTGTAATGGTTCCATTACAAAATCATTGAAAAATTAATTAATTAATTTTGAAACTTTGAGGTACCTTTTCATTATAATTTAATTTTTTCTGTTTTTTATTTATAAATTAGCTAGGTAATAATTGGTTTTTAATTTTTTTTTAATGCCAAATTTTTTAGAATATCTAAAAGAGTCTTCAAAAAATTTTAATAATTAATTTTTTTAACTTAGCATCCAAATTATGAAGAAAACAGTAAACTCAATGATATAGCGATAATTAAATTAACTACTGAAGTGAATCAAAATAAAAATCATTCCCTGTTATGTTTGCCAAAGAGGTCCGATCAAATATATCCAAAAATTGATATATCTGAGGCCAATGTGATAGGTTTTGATTCAAACAGTACAAATACTTTGCAAGATGATGTTAGAATAGCAAAATACAACAGTTTTGAATGCTTAAATGTGTCTCATATTATTGATTGGGACCGACAGATTTGTACGATTGATAATGCTGCAGAAAAGGATTTGTGTGACTTTGAATATGGATCTCCTTTATTAATTAGGGAAAATTTAAATGGAAAAGAAAAGTTTATTCTTGTTGGAATAATCTCAAATAAGAGTTCATGCGATGAGACTTCACCAATCGGGTAAAATAACTTATAAACCCTTTAACTATCAATTCTAATTTTTTTTAGAACTTTTTCAAGAGTTAGTTATTTTACAGATTGGATTTATGGATTTCTTTAACAAGAAAAGCGATGAGAAAATCTCGTTGTTGGGATCTATTGAAAATTTGAGACGTGATGTTTATCGATAAACTGTTCAAAAAATAAATTTATGACGATTTTTGAAAATTTATTTTTATAATCATTTTTTTTTTAAACATTTAAATTTTTTAAATTTTTTATTTAAATTTAAAAATGTATTTTATTTTTGAACTTTGTGTCGAGGACTTTTAAGAGTTTATGAGATTAATATATTCTTAATAGCTAGTAAACAACAACCCTAGTTTATAATTCATTTATTAATATTTTAAAAAATCGAAAAATTGAATTTTTACAATAAATTGAAAAAAAATTTATTAGAGTTAGTTCTTTTTTTTTAGATTTTATTTGAGTATCTGTATAAAATTAGCAACTGAAGTAAAATTAAAACCATAATTTAATAAAAATATTTTAATCTGATTGCAAAAATATTACCGTAAACCTTTGCCCACTACTCCAAGAACAAACCCCAAATTTTGCTTTTACACTAAGAGTAAGCGCGAAAGTTCGCTTTTATTCTTAGATAATCTTTGAATATGTTCTAGAACAAACTTAAAGAATTTTTGAACAAATTTTGACAATAAAAAAATTAAAAAAAAATAATTAGTTTATTGCTAAAAATGCTAACTAATAAATAATTATGTATAAATTGCTAATTTATTGTAAAAAAATACTAACTTTATCTAAAAAATAATAACTTTATTGTAAAAAATAATTACTTAATTGTAAAAAAAAATCGATAAAAAATTATAAAATTTATTAATTTTAAATATTTACATTAACAATTTTTATTGCCTTACTTATGCTATAGCAGCATTGGCTTTTCGACCACGTTTAGCCTTCGGTTCGATTGAACATTTTTTGTATTTATTTGGAATTTCAACTAACTTTTTCACTACGGCTACTATGATAACAAAAATAGTTTCTTAGATAATAGCTGCAGGTACAGCTTGAACATACCCAGGAGTCTTTATTAAATTTTTTAATCCTAACATTTTTAAATAAAGCAACCAGCTGGTCAAAATCGTTATTAAGCTTACTATATAAGCCTTTTGCATAATCCATATTTAGCTCATCTTTAAATTCTTTTTTTGTTAAAAGAAAGGTTGTAGAATTTGGTACTTTTTTAATTACTCGATCATTAACTGTTAAGAAACTTTACGCTAATGACCAACCTTCACCACTAATATCGTACTCATCGCAAAATATTTTTTCTTTTACTGTGTCCATTGACCAGTTACTGACAGTAGAATAAGCATTGGTTAAAAATACACTAAAGTTAGTATTTTTGCATATGTTATTTTTTTAGCAAGAAATTAATTATTCTAAAAATACACAATTTGTTCTTAATTAATGCAATTTATTTTTTTACAATAAAGTTAGTATTTTATACATGCAACTAATTATTTTTTAGAGTGTAGTAATTATCGTCCAATAAATTTAACATACAATAAAACTTTATTGGTAAAAAAAAATCTTAAATTTGACTTAATTATAGTAGAATTTGAAAGTGAGCTTTGGGCTTTTACGGTATAAAAAAATTTGGCCTTTCCAGTGTTAAATCAACCTTACAGAAGATATAGACGAGGTCAAAATTTTCTTATTACTGTAACTTCTATTTACAAAATAAAGCCTTAATTGTACAAAAATGACCATCAAAAATAAAAAGATGACAAAAAATCCCATATTAAAAAGATTGTCAATAAAAAATCTCTTTTCTTCATAATCATAAGCTAACACATCTCTCAAATTATCCAAACTTCCATTAATAACTCCATGTTTAATGCCCAATATGTGACACATTAGCGGATACACGTCAACACTGAACGCAACAGTTTTCTGAGTATAATTCTTTTTAAAAGCCGGCCCTCTGGCCACAAAAACAGGATGCATACTCAAAACTTGATTATCTCCTCCATGATCCCCCTCTTTAAAATTTTTAAATAAAAAAAATCAAAAAAAATTAATAAAAAATACTCCATGATTTCCAATTAAACTTAGATCTATTTGCTCTAAAGGTCTCGTAGCCCACATCACCAAACATAACTATGGGTCCAATTCGATGGTTGTGTCTATAATTAAACCTGGCCGGTACTTGGTCCTGCTTGAAAACATTGTAATGTGGTATATTCTTCAGACTATTGTAAATAAAGTCCAAGTGGCTTAGATTTTTTGGAAAAATATTAACTTGTGTCAGACCACCATATATATTAAACAAATTGACATCAACATAATCGCTTAGATCTACAGATTTGTTGTAGCTGGCAGTGTCCATTCCATGATCAGATGTTATAATAACATTTATTGTGTCCAATAGGCCCAAGTTTTCCAGGCTAATCATCAAATATCCAACTAAAAGATCAATTTTTTCCAAAATTGATTTTATCTCGTCCGAATAAGGACCAAATTGGTGGCCTGTTTCATCTGGCTCCGGAAAGTACAGCACCCCAAAGTTAATGCTTTCGTTGGCAAAAAGATTGACTATTCTGTCCACTTTGTCGTGCCAATCTAGCTTGTTGCCATAGTCCTCGCTGTAGAACACAGTCTGATTGGCGAATGGCACATTGGCGCTGGGAAATCCACCCACTATGGCGCTTTTGCCCAAATAAATCTGATTTAGGATCCAAATAGGCATGGTAATTTCATTTTGAGCAAACCATTTTGTGTCGTTGTCCTTGGGTCCGAAAGCATAAAAGCTTTCGTTAATTATTGGATCAAACATTGAGTTGGCAACGATTCCATGGGTCTCTGGGTAAAGACCTGTGGCCAGTGTCACATGGTTCGGAAAAGTGACTGTGGTGAATGCATTTGTGAGGCCGTTTTTTACACGGACTCCGTTGTTTAGAAAATATTTATTTATATAGAATAGATTGTGAGTGTCAATGTAGTCATGCCGGAAGCCGTCAAAACTGATTAGAATCAATTTAGATTCGGTGCAAATTAGTGGTGACAAAAAAAATAGTAAAATACCTCTAAAATTTGTCATTTTTTTCTAAATGAATATTTTGGGGGCTTAGATATTTTTTTTAAAGGTAAATCATGTGAATTGTATTATGGTTTTTTAATTATAAATTAAGATAAATGATATCCAAGCAGTCAAAGTTGTCTTACAAAATAATTAAAATCTTTTGGAATTTTTATTCATTTGACATGATCCAAGTTTAAAATATTCAAAATTTGACATTTAAAATTTATTTATTTTAATTTAAATTTTTAAAAGTAAAAAAAATAAAATTTTCGATTGTCATTTACGTTTGTTCAATGCCTAAAGTTATTTGCAATTTATTTTGCAACGAAAAAAATAAGATAAACAATTTATTTTAAAATAATTAAATAAAATTTCGGTCATCTTTAAGTCATTTTGATTAATTGAAAATATTTTGCTTATTTTAAAAATTTATCAAATAAACAATTTTTTTTGTTTAATCCAAGGAAAAATTAGTGAACAATTGAATTTGTCTTTTCATATATTTTTTTAGAGGAATTAATGGTCACATGATAAATAAAATTTTATTTTTTTATTTTTTCTGTTAGATTTATTTAAAATTGGTAACATACATTTTCTTCTGACCACTTTGTTGCATTTTTTCTTTTCTGGTCACATTTTATAAAAATAATAGAAATACGACCACAAAAAAAAACTCTTGGTCACCAAGTCGACATAATTCTTCTGTTCACATAGAACGTGACCACGTGATCACACAACAGGCGAGACCCAATTTTTAATTTTTAAAGAATTTTTAAATTTTTATTTTGAATCGGCGCATTAATCTAAAAATATGCATCATTGACTTTTAATGATGATGTATGCTTGCTTTGCATCAATTTTTTTAAATAGCCGAAAAAATACTTGCTGATCCGTAAAAAAATTTATACTCTTATTAAAAGTTTTAAAGCTGTCACTTAGGAAGTGTCTTGTCTTTATCTTTTTTTATAATCATTAATATTTAAATATAATCTCTGACTCGAACTTTTTTGTGGCAATTCCAATTCAGACTTTTTTGGATTTGTAAGGCTAAGTACCTTTAAAAATTTTTACTTAAAAAAAATCAAGAATGAATAGATTATTAAAAGGATCTATTGATTTTCTAGTTGATCATTAAAATTAAAAAAAAATTCAATTATAAAATGTCTTGATCATAAAACTAACCTTGAAAAATAAATTACTTAAATAATATCAACAGTAGATCACAAAATTGACTACACCATTTTAAATTTATTGTAAAAAATTTATTAGAAGATATTATTTTATTTTAAAAAAATTGATCAAAAAAAATCAAAAGTTATTAAATCGAGAATTTTCAGTATTAATAAATAATTGAAAAAATATTTAAAATTAATTTTTCAGAATAATTATGTGAATACATTTTTTAATAGAAAATTTAATTTCATCAAGCATATATTTTTTTCATTAGCTAACAATTCTATTTATCAGCTATTATTTTAGAAAATAATTAATTACACTTTTTTAAATATCATGTCCAATGGTATTCTTACCGTAATAGCAGGTTTAAAAAAGTAGTTTTTAGTAAATATTTACAATTATAACTTCCTTTGCTTTTATCAATCTCAATCCACCAATTAGGGGCTATATCTTTAATTAAGATTATCCATATTTTAATGATATTTTTACCGTAAATAAAACAAAAATTAAAATAAATAAAAAATATTTAATAGTAATAAGAGCTTATCAAAATAAAAATATCAAGGAGAGGGGAAAAATTAAATTATTTAATTATTTAATTATCTGATTATTTTAAATTAAATTATATTTTGAAGTTTTTAAATTTTTTTTTATTTAATTTTTAATTCCATAATTAGCTGAAAAATCTGAAAAATAAATATCTTGATCATAATAATCAATCAATTGCTGATATTTTGCTTCAAAAAAGAGTAATAAGCAGCAATTTATTTAAAATCAAAAATATTTATTCATTTTTCAAATGAAATAGCTACAGGATAACCCAATACTACCCATCTTTTCAGCCTAATGAACTAAAAAAAAAATAAAAAACGAAAATAATAAAAAGACAAATACAAAAATTTTTGACTCTTTAAATCTGGATCCTACTAGAACACTGCTCCCAAATTTTGGAAATTTTCTGACTCTTCACTTTTTTACAAAGCAAAGATAATTTTTAAAATCTTTAACATGTCATTTTGAGTGAAATTTTCTGTTCTGAAAATTGATTTTTTTCATTTTTTTTAAAAACCTGGCCCCCAACTGACTTTCATTTTTCCAATAGATGGTTTCAGTAGCTTTGCAAAATGTGTCTTTTTGCCAGATAAAAAAAAAGACACATTATTGATAAAAAATACAAAAATTATTGATCAAACTAAAATAAAAAGAAACGTTACTTTTTCGATTAATTTAAAATTAATTTTTTTTTAATTATTTCATTAAAATTGTGGAAAAAAGTTATAAAATTTACAGGGAAATCAAGCTAAACAAGTTTTTAAAAAAGTCTTGTTTTTTTGTTTTAACAATCAAGTTTTTATCAGACGGCTGAAAGGAAGGACTGAGCTTCGTTCCAATTTATATTTTAAAATTAATAAAATAATATATTGATAGCCTTTTGTTTAGATGAAAATTTAAAAATCAATTTAAAAAAAAAAAAAATTGAATTTTTTACAATTAAAAAAAATTTAATTTTATTTAAAATTAAAATTTATCAAAATCTAGCTAATCTTTAGAGTTTGAAAGAATGATAAAATTTTCTCAAGCTAAAAATGATTGATAGATAGCTTAAAAAAAACTTTGGCAATTTTTGCTTAGTCACGATTAATCAGTCCAATTTTTTAAAATCCGAAATCGCCAATTATCAAGTATATCTAATTTTTTTATAATCTCCCGGAGTGCGACCTCGGTAAATAAAAAAAAGTATCCAAGCGTGTCTCAAGCCTATAAATTGGTGCAGAAGCCAATTTAAAAAAAAAAAAAAACAAAAATGATTTTTCCAATACTATCTTTTCTCATAGTCCAAGGTCTTGTACTGTGCATCGATGACAAGATTGGTCGCCAGGAATTTATCCGATTTAAAAGTCTCTACAACAAAAAGTACAGAAATTTAATTGAAGAAAACCTACGCTATCAGCTTTTTTCACTACAATTGGATCGAGTGGTCAGGATAAACACAGACTTCAATAACAAAAGATCCACTTACAAGCTGGCCATAAATCAGTATAGCGATTTGGCATACAATGAATTTTTGTCAAAGCGTTGTGGGCTGATTGTGCCAAGTTCAATGGCACGCTCAGCTCCCGTAGCTGAGACACGAAAAAAAAAGCTAAATGTTGGCCGCCAGATCGCATCATTTGACTGGCGCGACACAGGCCATGTCGGTCTAGTCAAAGACCAATTTGACTGCGGTGGATGCTGGGCGTTCGCTGCAACAGCTGCCATAGAAACCCAATGGTCAATGTACTATGGAAAGTTGAAAAATTTGTCTGAACAAAATTTAATTGATTGCACTGTGGGCAACTACGGATGCAATGGTGGTGTAATGCAGTTGGCTTATGATTATGTCAGAAAAAACAAAGGCATAAATGATGACTTAAAATATCCATATGTTGGTGCTGGTTCAGCAACATGTCGCTACAAGGCTGGCTTTCCGGCAGCTAATGTGTCCGGATATGTGCAGATTGAAAAAGGCAATGAACAACAGCTTGAAACGGCTGTCAGGGAATACGGACCTGTGTCGGTTGGCGTTCATGCTAGTCCTGATTTTATGATGTACAATGGAGGGGTATTCAATGGGTCGGATTGTACCAATACTCTCAACCATGCAGTTGTGGTCGTCGGATTCAACAATGTTCATCAGCCAAACTTTTGGATTGTGAGAAATTCGTGGGGCTCTTGGTGGGGTGAGTCAGGATACATTAGAATGCTGAAGGGTTCTAATATATGTGGTATTGCCAATTTGGCAACTTATCCAATTATTGTTTAAAATTTTTTTAATGTCAAGTTTAAACAAATTTGTTTGAACTCTAAATTTATTTATTTTAATTTTTAATGTTTAACTAAAAAAATTTTAAATAAACTTTTAATTTAAAAAAAAATCGTGTTTTGTTAAAAAATTTGATATAAATTTATCGATGATGTATTAATTCATCGAAAATTAATAAAATCAGACAAAACTCATGGAATACAATTTTGAAGAAAAATTTTTCATAGAAATAGAATTTTTTTTTCATAGAAATTATTCTAAAAACTTTAATAGAAAAATTTAAAAATTAAATAAATCAAAAAATTTATTTCACGAACAAATTTTAAATCTATTTACATTTTATTAACTCTTGAAATAAATTTTTTTCAATTAAAATATTCGTTTTTTGTAGATTAAAGGAAAATTTTAAATACTTTTTTAATTTTTTGTCCATGAAAAATAAGAAAGATTATTATTCTAAAAAAAAAGATGATTTTTTTTCAATTATTTTTCTATTTAATCCCTTAAAAAATTCTATGAAAATAAATCTATTAAACAATTATTCTACGAAAAAAAAATTCCATAAATTGAAATTGAACCAAATTTATC
The DNA here is from genome assembly GCA_010279815.1 of Brachionus plicatilis. NCBI lineage: Eukaryota > Metazoa > Rotifera > Eurotatoria > Ploima > Brachionidae > Brachionus > Brachionus plicatilis. The sequence continues at coordinate 979,751 of QEOQ01000274.1, read as the reverse complement.
AGTGTTTTTTTGTTTTCATAAAAATAATTAATTGTTTTTTTTTAATATTATAAAAACTTAATTTTAAATATTAAAAATTTTGTTTAAATTAAATAAATGTACTTTTAATCAGTCTACTACGATACGACCTAACCCCTAGCCTGTTGATTAATTTTGAAACAATAATAAGAAATGAAAAATTTTAAAATAAACTTTTAATTTAAAAAAGTTTCGTATTTGTTAAAAACTTGAAGCTTCTTGATCTTTTTAAAATTCTTGTTTAGCTGAAGCTCCTTCAGATAAAAAAAATAATAAAAGTAACAAAAATTAAAATATGATATAAAAGAAAATTAAAATATACAAATTGAAGGCATTCTGAATTTTCATACAAAAATTCTAGTACAAAATTTGAATTCTTAATAATTTAATGGATTTTGTACTACAGATTTTTCTTTAGGTTTTAAAAGGTGAAACAAAAAATGTATCATTTCAGTCCAATTTAAAGATAAAAGTTATAGAATTATTTGGCAATAAATTGATTATTTTTAATCAAATTATATGTTAATTTAGAATTGAAAATTTAATTTTTTGCTATATTTAATTTTCAATTACGGAATATTCTAAAACACTAAAGCCTATTTTTGTCGATTTTCCTGACCCCTTGTTATCTCAACTTCAAATCAATATAACAGGGCACAGTTACTGTTACATTCTTATTGTTTTCTCCAAGCCAATTTTTTGAAAAATAACATATAAAAGCAATAACTTCAAAAATAAAGGTCTAAATTTAGGAGTATTTTTTTTTCTATAAAATTGGTTTGAGTTATCATTTTTAGTTTTGGTATAAACCGAACTACTGAATTTCGTAAGACTTGAGTTTTTGTTTTTAAATGTGCAGAATTTATTTAAGATAACTTTAGAGGCATTTGTTGGCATCTTGAAGTTGATGATCAATTAAAAATATAATTTATAATCAATGAGTCTATTTGTAGATATTAATATTTATCTTTGAATTAATTTAAATAAATTTACATTTGTAGATTTAAAAAATAAAAAAATAAAAAAAATTTTTTTCAACTATGGTCAACCTTTTCCTTTTCTTTAGTAAAATTATTTTTAACATTAAATTTTTTTAAAAAATATCACTAAAAAAAAATTAACTGAATATATTTTTGATAGAATTAGGATACATTTTACATGATTCTTAGAAAAATTGGTGTAATTTTATGTAATATTACGTAAAATTATGCAATTTACAGCTTACGTAAGCTTACACTTTTTCAAACACAAAATTTAATGTATCTTACACTAAATTGAGATTACTTTTTGAGATCTTACATATTGAGATTACGTTAAATTACATCAATATCTGTTAGACATGGCAAATTCGATTTCGCCAAAAAAATTATCATTTTTGCTCTTATTTTTTAAATTTTTGATAAATTTTTATTACTTTTTAAATCAAAAATATTTTTGAATAATTTCTAACAAAACCTTTTAATTTATTTTATTATTTGTTGTAAAGTTTATCTTTAACTTTTTATTTCAAAAGTATTTGTATCTAGCATTCAAAAATTAAAATTTAAAAATGAAACCCAAATATTAAATTCCAAATATAAGTAATAAAATGAAAATATCCATCTTTTTTGTAAAGAATGTTATATTAAAACTTTTAAAATTAATCTTAAGATAATCTCTTAAAATTGAAATGATATTTTGAATTGATCATCAATTTTAAGATGCCCATTTCATCTCATTGATTTATATAGATTAGGTCGTGATTTGGTGTCGCTTCCCCTCTTAGCTTCATATTGCTTCAGACAAGATGGTATTAAAAAAAGATTGATTCATCTTAAAATAAATAAAAATGTGGCTAAAATACATTAATTTTTCTAGAAAAAAAAAACGATAAAAAAGAAAAATAGCATTTGATTTTAATCAAGAAAATTTTATCTTATCTGCTTTTTTTTGCTTATAAAATGGTGTATTTTAACCACATTTTAATTCACTTATCATTCTCTTTTATATTTATGAATTATCTTTTTTAAGATTGTAAAAGTATTTTTGTTTGCTGAAAGAGCTTTTTGTGATCACTGGTCCGGAAAACTTGTGGAAAACTAACTTCGCCATTAGCATTTTTTCTTCAAAGCGTGGAACTACAAGACCGGATCGACAAAGATACCTTATTTGACATTATATTTTTTTTTGAGATTTTTTTTTTATTTTCCTTTTGTATTAAAATTTCAAATTTTCTAAATGGTTAAAATTAAAATAAGAAGACAAATTAAACTCCTTTTTTTTTACTCAAAAACCTATCAAGGTCAGATCAAAGTTTCTCTTCTAAAGCTATACTTTTATTATTAAATAATTTATAAAATTTTCAGGAAATAAATTAAATTTGTTTAAATTTCCAATTTTTTCAGATTTTAAGCCCTTTTTCAAAAACAAAATTTTCTGGTTACACTTGTGAAAACTCGGCTGAATTTTTGCTAATAAATTATAATGGAATCATAAAGATTATAATTTAGAAATATTTTTTATTTTCCGATAATTTTTTGTTCAATTTTACAAAAAATTAAAAAATCTAAATTAAAATGGTAAAGTAAAATTTTTGAAATGACAATCTAGAGAATTTGATCAAATATTCTTTGTTTTAATTAACATTTAATTTTGAGATAATCCATAAAATTTTATATAATTCGAATAAAAGACAAAATTTACTTAAAAATATAAAAATAATGTGACATTGTGAATCTTAGACAAAAATTGAATGTTTCTTCAAATTTTTTAGTCTATTCAAAAATTTGTAATAATGCACAGTACTATTTATGAATTTAAAAAAATAAAATTAAAAAAAGCTTTAATTTTTAATAATTTGAGTTTTGAATTTTAATAAAAAATTAAATAATTAAAACAAATCATTTACTGGCAAATTAATTGTTTTTCTGTTCAGTGTATACTGGCGAAGGTTCAAATTCAACCGTTCTCACCACGTTCTAGACCAGTTTGGAGTTAAAATTGTTTAACTTTTTCAATAGTAAAAGAAATCGCAATGGGAGATGTCATAAAAATTGTTTTTAAAATGTTAAATTAAAAATTGAAATTAGAAAAAAAAATTTGGAAAAAAATTAAATTTATAATTGAAAAATAAATTTTAATTTTATGATATAAAAAATTTCTTAAAAAAAATATATAGTGTGGTTTTGCCCTCTTTCTTCTCGGGCTAATGGTTTTTTTGTTACTCAAGAACTTCAATATTTTATTGTTAAAGTCGAATTTTGTAATGCCATTTTTTCCATTCGGATTGAATAATTTTTTTGCTTTCGTATTTTAAGATTCAAAGAGTATAAATTATTTATTGAATTTAAAAGTAACTTTAAAACTTATTAAATTTTCATTACGATATACAGTCAGTCTGCGGTTATATCACTACATACTTATATCCCAATTTGGATTTATCCCTGAATTATTTAAGAACGGATTTCTTCTAAGCAAAGTAAAATTTTTGATCAAATTTCAAGCGCTCAATCTTGCTCAAAAATTTTTAGATGCGCAATTAAATTTCATCGCAGATTTTTAATTTTTTTAATATTTCAAAGCTTTATGTTTAAACTTTTGAAAAAGGATTGTAATTTCTAAAAATGCAATGAAATTTAATTGCGCATTTAAAAATGTTTGAGCAAAATTGAGCGCTTGAAATTTGATCAAAAATTTTACTTTGCTTTTCTTCTAATACATTTACATTAAAAATAATGTTAAGTTAAATCCCCTCGAGATATCCCCAAATTTACTTATAACCCGTATTTTTGAAAAAAATTATTACATATACACAATAGTAAATAAGCTACACTTTTATCACAAAAAAATTTATTGTAAAAAAAATGAGCCGAAAAAAGCGAACAACAATTTTAATTGAAACAAAAATTGCTATTGTTAAATAAAAATTAAAAACAGATAAAAGCGATGATGACCTTGCTACAGAGTTCAAAATTGACAGGTCAACTGTTAGCAAAATAATAAAAAAAAAAAGAAAAATATCTTAACTATAAAGCTGAAAACGGACCAGCCAATAAAATTTGTAAATAAATTCCGAAAATTTGTTAATTATTTCTATATTTTATAAAATAATTTGTTTTAAATTACCCTAAGTGAATTCGTTTTGTTTAAAAAATCAATTAAATGTAAATAAATTTTGGTAAAAAAATATTTTTTGGTTTTATCCCAATTCATTTATATCCCCAAATTCTTCTTGGACAAAAGGGGTGATATAACCGCGAACACACTGTAATTGAATTTCTTTTTAATTTAAATTTCATTAATTTTACTTCAATTTATCAGAAAAACTGAGACCAAAAAAAATTTTTTAAAAATTAATAGATAAAAAAATGTTCTTTAACGTGGAAATTTTTTGTAAAAAAAAAAAAAATTTAATTCGTCTGAGTCCAATTTGTTAATAGAGGAAGAAATAGCTAAATTATTTTAAAATTTTTCACCGAAATTTTCTAAAAAATATCAAATACATCATTTAAAGTGCTGAACGCAAATTAATCATTTCAAGTCGCTTTATCAAGTCTGAGTTTTTGGCAAGACGCAAAATTTTTCCACACACCCCAAGAGATTTACTTTTAGATCAAATTCAAATATTATTTTACCAACTTTAAATTTAAACACATTCAACCATTCCCATTCTAAAATAACCACCACAATCCCAAGCATATTTATCTCAAAATGAAGCACTAAATCTTAATTAAAGATAAGAAATACATGAGATAGAAAAAATTTAATAGGTGTAACAAAATCTAGAAAAAAAATCATTGTATATTAGCCTTTGTCGCTGGTAAAACTTAAGAAAATTTTAGGCGAACAAAAAAATGAGGATTATAGTCAAGTTCTACAACAAGCAAATGCTGATGAATTTGAATGACCATGAGTTGCATGAAAGCATTTTCTCCTTGTGCCTCGAAGCCCTGAAGCGCATGCACGAAGAGAGAATTCTTACCAAAAACATCACTCATGTACACATCTACAAAGACCCGCACATACTCCTTTATCCCTATGACAAAGTTTTCGAAGTACTTGATAATAATGATTCTGTATCGATAATTTTAAGTAATCAGGAATAAAATATTTTTTTAAAAATTAACTAAAAAAAATTTTTTTAGACGAAAATGTCAAGTACCACAGTCCAAATTACTCACTGCACTTTAATGTCTCCGAAGACGAATCTCTTGAATTGGACGACACCAGAGAAATGCTTTATTTGAATGGATGCGATCTGTGTATTACCGACCTGGTCCGTCTTGGAACTGGAAAATATAAAATTGGGGTATTTAAAATTTAAAACCTACGTTAAGAAAATTCTTAGTTCTTAGAAATCTTAGATCTTAGAAGTTTTCTAAGAAAAAAAAATTTTTAGATTCTTAGATGTCTATCTTCTAAGAACATCTAAGAACAACTAAGAATTCTTAAATATTTTTTTTAAATGACAAAAATGTTCTTTCTTTTTATACTAAAATAGAATATATTTGAGCAAATCAGATTCTTCTTTTTTTAAACTTTACTTTTTATAACGTTCGACTGTCTTAGATTAGAAAAATTTATTACTCCAATTTTGGCGCAAAAATTAGAAAAAAATCTCAACTTAAAAAATTATTATCCTCTTTTACAAAATAATCACAAGCATCAATCAAAAAATTGAAAATTCTTTTTTCAGATTGATTAGTGACGATACTCAACTAAGAATAAAAAACTGATGATGATAATGATGATAATTTCACTAAAAAACTCAGGAAAAGTTCATTTTAATTTTTTATCTCTTTTAATTAATCACGTTATTTAGTACATAATTTTGTTTAAAGTTAGAATATTTTGTAAAAGAGGATAATAATTTTTTAAGTTGAGATTTTTTTCTAATTTTTGCGCCAAAATTGGAGTAATAAATTTTTCTAATCTAAGACAGTCGAACGTTATAAAAAGTAAAGTTTAAAAAAAGAAGAATCTGATTTGCTCAAATATATTTTATTTTAGTATAAAAAGAAAGAACATTTTTGTCATTTAAAAAAAATATTTAAGAATTCTTAGTTGTTCTTAGATGTTCTTAGAAGTTAAACATCTAAGAATCTAAAAATTTTTTTTTCTTAGAAAACTTCTAAGATCTAAGATTTCTAAGAACTAAGAATTTTCTTAACGTAAGTAAATTTAAAGGCTTTTTTTTTTCTTACTGACAAAAAAAATATTTTTCCACTGAAAAATTTATTAATTAAAAGTGACTGATTGTATTAAATTTAGACAAAAAAGTTATTTTTCATTTACAAAAATTTCATATGAAAAAAATAAAAATTTAGTACTACAAAATAATTAAAACAATAAAAACATAATATAATTTTTTTGTTGCATTAAAATCAGATATGAAATTTTGTTCGATAGTAATTGTCAATTTTTTGAAAATTGTTTTGTATTTTAATTATTAAAATGGTCATAAAAAATTTATTTATTTGTCATTTTTAAATTTAATGTATCAATATTTAATTTAATCAGTTTAAATAATTTAATAATATTTTTGTCAATTATTTATATTATTTGTCACATAATAATTAGTTTTTGGCAGAAGGTTAGATACACGTCAAATTTAAATTATAAAAAAAAAAATTTTAGATAAAATTAGTTTGTTCTAGACTTAAAAATTAAAAAAATTAAAAGAATGGAATAATTTTTGGATTTTAAACAGATTTTGTTTTAGATTAAGGATGACACATGGAATTTGGTCAGAGAGTCAAGAAAAGTAGTGGATGATATGCTTGACGGCAAGTCCTGTGTTTATGGTATCAATACTGGCTTTGGAAAATTTGCAACCACTCTCATTCCGTCTGATCAATTAGAGTAATTAAATATTTAATTTTATATTTTTTTGTATAGCTTGTTTAAAATTAAAAAAAAAATTGGGGAACGGACATAATCTCGAAAAAAAAAAATCTCGAAAAGTGAAAATCTCGAAAGGTAAAAATCTCGAAAAGTGAAAATCTCGAAAGGTAAAAATCTCGAAAAGTTAATTAGTCGTTAATCTCGAATAAAAAAATCTCGAATGAAAAAATCTCGAAAAGTTAATTAGTGTTTATTCTCGAATAAAAAAATCTCGAAAAAAAAGCCTTATCAATTAATTTTTAATGCTTCACATATCCCATCAATGAATAAATCAATCCGATCTTTTTGATAATTAGTGACTAGTTGTTTGATACATCTATCCTTTTTTTTTTGAATTCTTGATTGACTAGATATAGTTTCACCACTTAGAACTTGAATTAGATCAGCCTCCATGTTACTTTGCTCCAATCTAAATTTATTAGAGATTAATAAAAAATTGATTTTTTTAATGAAATATAGAATAATTGATCTTTATGAATAATTGATCTATATGAAAAATAGAAACAAAAATATATTTAATACAAAATTCAATGTTAAAAATTATTTTCAAATATAAAGAAATTTTACTAATAAAAAAGTTTGATATATTTTTAAATTTGCAACTCTAAGTTATCGATTAATTCAAATTGTAAATCTGTCATCGTAAATTTTGATAATTACGAAACTTAACAAAGACAAAATAATTGATGAATTAGCGAGGACTTATTTTCTTTATAAACAGAAACAAGATTTTGGTAGAAAAAATTTTCAGCTTTTCATTGATTGTCTCTGCAGTCTTAATGATTGAGATTGCTAGGTACTTTAGAAAATAAATATTTAAAAAATTTGAGAACTCTTTACTTCGTGAATACTCAATTTTTTTCGATTAACAAACTAGATTCTGAAAGAGAAAATTTTTCGCTATCAATTAGCACTATTTGCAGTCAAATTGATTAAAGTTTGAGATAGCTAGGTACTTTAAAATTAATAATTATCAAAATTTATCATAACATATCTTATATTAAAATTAATCTTTAAATTAATTTTAATAATTTTAATACAACATGCTTTAAATAATTAAAAAAAATGAAAATGAAATTTAAATATTAAAAAAGAGTAAATAAATTAAAATTTATAATTCGATTAAATCAATGGGCTAAGAAAATGTTTTTTAAGACTATTTTAAATTTTTAATCTAGATTACATAAAAAGCATGTTATATTAAAATTTTAATTAATTTTTGAATTAATTTGAATATTTAAGGATAATTTCTTAGAATTGAAATGATATTTTGAATTGATCATTAACTTAAAGATGCCATGCTAGATAGGTAAAGTATGCAAGATTAAGTTTTGTATGAATTCTATTTGATTTTTTAATTAAAAAAACAATTTCTTTAAAATTTAAAAGAATTAAAACTAATTGCATGCTATAGTTTTTTTTTTAAAACTGTGATATTCTTAATATGATAAAAAAAAAATTAAAAAATTTGATAAGTAATAAAATTTACATCTGATAAAGCTGCAAAATTTCTCAAAAATATAATTTTTAATAATCTATCATATTTTATTCTAAATTTGAAGAAAGATACAAAAAAATCAAAAGATTAAAAGTGATAAGGCTAGCCTAGTTTTCAAATAAGTTTAAGAAGTACATTTTTCAAACAGATTTTGAAAATAAAAAATTTTTTTTTTATTTAATTGATAAGCTTAAATTGTTTGTGTTTTCTAATTTGAAAAAAATAGTTTTTCTTTGGATAATTATTGAATATTATGATTTTTCTGGTTTATTTTAAGATTAAATAGGCTTACAAAAAATTGTTTTTCTTTTTTTTTTTTTGAATGAGCTTAAAATGCACCAGCAATTAATTAAATAAAAAGAGATCTTCTTATTCTCTTTTTTGTTTTATTTTAAATAAATTTAATTCTCATAAAGAAAAAACAAGCTCTGATGGACCAAAACATGTTCTGTAAATTCTAGCAACTGATACATTCTCTTTATCACCACTTAAAGTTAAGTTGGATTTTTTAAATAATATAAAATCCCAAATTTACGCAAAATTTAGTTAATTTTACTATTTTTTACAATTCTTATTTTACGTAAAAAATAGTAAAATTACCATTTTATTGCGTAAATTTACCATTGATCCTATTATCATATCACTGCTGTTTATCAAATTAAATATGTAATAAAAGTGGCCTCAAAATTGACTCAAAAATTTTAAAAAAAAATGAATTTTTTTTTGGTTCATAAAATTGACAACGTAAATTTTAATAGTTAATTTCTAGATCATGTGTTCATATTTTTAACGGGATTATTATTTCAACACAATAAAAAAACTTTTCAACACAAATTTAAACTGATCGTCACAAAATTTTATCTTCTCAGCACAAATTTTAAAAAATAGTGAAAAAATTTTGAACACAAAAAAAAATAATTTAGTTTAAATTAAGGGAAAAAAAAACTTTTCAACACAAAATTTATTGAATAAATGCTGAATTTTTTCAAATCTAAAATCACAAAGCTTATTGATAAATATAAAGTATGTTTTTAATCATTGTTTTATTCTCTCACGTACCATTTTTCAGAATATTTAGCTCTAACTTTTTTTGGCTTGTTAACAAACTGATCTTTCTTTTTAAACAATTCTTGTAAAGCTAATAAATGTGAACAATTTTCTTTTTCTTTCTTATAGTCTTTAAAGTTTTTTTTGGCATTTTATCCTTGGTGAGGTAAACGATATTTTTTCGATTTCTAAGATTCATTCTTAGACTGAATTTGGACAAAATTTTCAAAACTAATTTTAATAATTTTAAAAAAATTTGAAAGCATTTCTTAAGAAATTTAAACAATTGAAACAAAAAAAAAAATTGTGTTGTAAAGCTTCTTTTGTCTTTAATTTTTGTGATAAAAAATTTTCTAAATTATTTTTTTTTTGTGTTCAACGATTTTTTAGAAAAAAAATTTTTGTTTTCAAAATTTTTTCACTATTTTTCAAAGTTTGTGCTGAGAAGATAAAATTTTGTGACGATCAGTTTAAATTTGTGTTGAAAAGTTTTTTTATTGTGTTGAAAAGGTAGACTTTCTTTTCCTTTTTAACACAAAAAAATTACCATTCAACACAATTTCAAAACGCTCAGCACAAAATGATTTCTTCTCAGCACAAAAATTAAAATTTGAAAAAAATACTTTTAGCACAAAAATTAAAAATAAAATAAATGTATTCAACACAAAAATTGTCTGGCTTGTTAAATGGCTTGTTGGGAAAATTTAAAAAAAATTTATTTAAGAACTGTTATAAAGTTGAGCTTAACAGTAAGAAATGTTCTTGCAAGTTTTTCACTAAATTAGGATATTTAAAAAAAGGACCAATTTTTCAATAAACCTAAAAGAGGTAGAGCAAAAAATGCGGAAGATTGGCATCTTGAAGTTTAGGATCAAAAAAATCAGATCAAATAGTATTTTTTTTATAACTTTTGAATGGTACTTGATTAAATCTCTCTGCAAAATACTAAATAATGAAAAATACATGCTGAATATTGTATGAGGCTCTGCAAAAACTCTGCATTTAAATTGCGCTGTCAAATTAAATACTTTTTAATAGCGTGCATTTTGCTGCAAAATGCAGAGTTTTTGCAGAGCTTCACACAATATTCAGCATGTATTTTGCATTATTTAGCATTTTGCAGAGATATTTAATTAAATACCATTCAAAAGTTATAAAAAAAATACTATTTGATCTGATTTTTTTGATCCTAAACTTCAAGATGCCGGAAAATTGGTTTTCTAGAGACTAATTTTTTTAATATCTTTTCTTTAAGCTTCGAAATTTACTTTATTTACCTAACTTCCACTTATAAATATCATTAAATAAAATTTAAAATTAAAAAAAAATTTATTTTTTTTATAAATATTTTTGAGTTGAAAAAAAAATTTCCTTTAAGAATTATTTTCAAACACAATTTTTTTGTGTTAAATGTTTTTTTTTTTAAATATAATTTTTTGTGCTGAGAAGAAATCGAATTGTGTTGAATGTTTTTTTCATTGTGCTAATCAGAAATTTATTGTGCTGAAATAATATTCCCCTTTTTTAACTGTAGATTTTTTTAAAATAAATTATGTGATCAGGTGGTCAAACCTTTGACCAGACCCAAAGTCTTAAAAAAAAAAAATCTCCTTATTTAAAGAAATTTTTCTCATCAAGACAATTACAGGTAAACCTAATTCGCTCTCATTCATCCGGAATCGGCGACTACCTGTCAACAAAGCATGTGCGCATGTTAATGGCACTCAGGATCAACATATTGGCCAAAGGCTTCTCGGGCATTTCAGCCGAGAGCTTGGAAACTGTTGTGAACGCCTTTAACAAATCGTGTTTGCCACTGGTGCCTGAGCAAGGAACAGTGGGCGCCAGTGGAGACCTGGCGCCGCTCAGCCACATAATGCTGGGTCTTCTGGGCGAGGGAAAAATGTGGTCTCCGTCGACCGGTCTGGACGACGCCAAAGTCGTTCTGGAAAGACACGGCCTAAAGCCGCTGACTCTGAAGCCCAAAGAAGGTCTGGCGCTCATCAACGGAACCCAGATGATCACTGCATTGGGCGCTGAAGCTGTAGAGAGGGCTAAATATCTGGCCTTGCAAGCCGACCTGATCGCAGCACTGACTGTCGAGGTTCTGAAGGGAAATGTGGCTCAGTTTGATCCAGACATCCACGCTGCTAGACCGCATCCTGGCCAAATTGAGGTGGCGTCCCGCATGCGCTCTTTGCTCAACTCTGATGTGTTCGAGTCCAAGTGCTATGCCTCTTGTAAAAATGACCGCAAAGTCCAGGACCCGTACACTCTCCGATGCATACCCCAAGTGCATGGCATAGTGGTCGACACAATCAATTTTACCAAGAATGTGATAACCACCGAGATGAACTCGGCCACCGACAACCCCATGGTTTTAAAAGACAGACATGTTTTGATATCAGGCGGAAATTTTCACGGGGAATACCCGGCCAAAGTGCTGGACTACTTGGCGATTGGAGTCCATGAACTGGCGAACATAAGTGAGCGCCGAATTGAAAGATTGGTAAATTGTGCGTACAGCGAGGGCCTGCCATCATTTCTGGTCCAAGAAGGAGGCATCAACTCGGGCTTCATGATCGCCCATTGTACCGCTGCGGCACTCACTTCAGAAAATAAGGTTCTGTGCCATCCGAGCTCGTCGGACACCATATCGACTAGCGGTGGCACTGAGGACCACGTGTCCATGGGCGGATGGTCGGCTAGGAAGGCTCTCAAGGTCATAAACAATGTGGAGAATATTCTGGCTATTGAACTTCTTGCCGGATGCCAGGCACTGGAGTTTTTTCATGCAAATGGGTACACTACTACTGAGCCTCTGGAGGCCATTTACAAAGTGGTCAGAAAGTACATCAAGCCGTGGCAAAAAGACCGCTACATGTCACCTGACATTGAGATTGCTGCAAGTCTAATTCAGTCGAATAAAATTTGGAATACGGCTAGGCCTTTTATTATGAAATATTATCAGGCTAAAAATATGCTGCCAAGTCTTTCCTCATTGTTGGATTAAATTTAAATTTGAATTTTTTTTGTTAATAAAATTTTTAAAAAAAGTTTCAAGCTAAATTAGTCACTTTCAAAAAAAAGGGCATAGTGAAATTCAGAGTTGTTTAAAAGTCACAAGTCTCGAGTCAAATCCAAGTCCGGAATTTTTTTTTTTTTTCAAAAGTCCGACCAAAGACTTAAATTTTTTTTTAAATTTCATTCAAAAGTCCAAGTCCAGGCTTTAAAATTTTGAATACTGAAGAAGTAATTTATGATAAAATTGCAAGAAAATTCTGATACATGGCAAATCTTTTGCATTAGACAGCCTAAGAGTAAATGAATTTTTTGATATTTAGCCTGATATAGCAAATTTGAAAAAAAATTCTGGACTTGGATTTTTTTTGGGACTTTTAAACAACTCTGGTGAAATTTCATCCAAAACTTCCAATACAAGGATATAATTTAAATAATCTTTTTTTTATCTAGTATGGTAACCAAGTGTAACCGGGTGTCAAATTTTTTTTTTATTTCATATTTCGCATTTTGTTTGAAAACTTTAAAAATAGTCACCCAATTTCCCCGATTATTTTAGTCACCTCTTTACCTCCGGCGGTTGATTGTGTGAGTTCCTAAGGGGTTAAATTGCATAATATTACCCTAGTTAAAAAATTTAAAATGCTGGGTAAATAAAAAAATTTCAATTCAAAAATTGGCGAAAACATATTATCTATGTTTAAACAAGCTTTTTAAGCTGTCGTTTTGTACGGACAATTACATTGAAGTGAATGAAAAATTAAAATAGATGGGGATTTTTGATCTCCATTATAGAATAGCAAAAAACTATCAATTTTTGTTTATAAAATTTTTATATTTAGAAATCTACCAAATCTAACAAATGATTTTAGATTCAATTATGAAAGGAAGATTAGTTATGATTTAAGAAACAAGAATCAATTGATCCAACCAAAAGTATCCAAAAAATGTGGTGAAAATACATTTAGTTATTTTTTTACTAAATTTATTAAAACTTTTTTTGTAAATGTTTTGAATCATAATTAACCACTTATCGAATTTAAATATTTTGTATTGAAAAATTTGAATAGCTTTGTAATTTCAAGCATAAAAACTTTTGCTTAGTTAAATTTTTTTATAAATTTTTTGTA
>QEOQ01000274.1:848387-966120 GCA_010279815.1 Brachionus plicatilis | reverse complement strand
TTTAATTATATATATTGATTTTATATATATATTTGAACCAATTTTGATAGTTGATTCAAACAAACGATAGAAAAATAACCATTAGAATTTTATCAAATTATGATGGATAAGAAAAAGCTTTATTTAGTTTTCGTTTTACTTTAATAAATAAAAAAAATATAAAGTTTAGTTTGTTAGGTAAGTAAAAAACCAGACTTGTTTTTAAGTCACAAGTCTTAAGTCAATGATTTAATAAATCCATATTTGATACCAATAAAGTAGTTGCTTCCGAATTCCTGGCTGTTAATCTTGACCTATGTGGTCTGTTAATGTAACCAGATTATGAAAAAATTCTTTCAACTGGTCCAAATGAAGCAGAGATTGATAAAAATTTTTGTGCAAGTCATAACTTTGACTTAAATTTTTGTGAATTAGACTTAAAACTGTGACTTAAAAACAAGTCTGTAAAAAACTAAGATATAAATTTTTTTTTGCTAGGTATTATTTATTGATTTTTCTAGGTATATTTATTAAAATTTTATGTTAAAATAATAATTAGTTAGGTAAAATAAAACAATTGCTAAGTAAACTAAAAATAACCAAAAAAAATGTCTTTAGTCTCATGAGAGCTTGCTTTGCCTTGACTGGACGACGAATGCAGAGGTTTATCGTCATCATTTTGACTCATATAATTATTTTTACACCAAATTTCAAGTTCTTCAAGGCTTAATATTTTTTTTGCAATTTTTTTTTTTGAATCTTTCTTAGAAAAATAATTTCGACTTTTTGGAACTTTCATATTTTGTTCTCTTAGTAGCTCTAGAATAACATTAGATTTTATTTTAAGTTTAAAAAATTCAACTATGTTTGCTATTACTTCGGATGACGTTTTTTTATCAACATTGTCTAAATGTGTATCCTGGTTCACTGATTCATAAACCAACAAAAATTTTTGATAATTATTCTCTTAACTAATCCACTTTGAGGTCAATTATGCTGATCTAATTTGATAAGTTATTTGAAAAAATAATGATTAAAAATATTTAAATTGAACAAAATATTTAAAATTAAAAAAATTTTTTTTAAATAATTTTAAAATTACTCATTTCTACCAGAAATCACTAAGACAAATTACGCCTAAAATCGTAATATTATCAAGAAAACTCAGATTAAGGCACCACTGCAATTAGGTAAGTGTTTTTTTCTTTTTTGTTCAATTTTTTATTTTGGTCAAATTTTAATGAAATAAAAATATTAAAAGCTGAATCATTTAATTTTAAATTCTAATTTCCTTTTTTTAGATGAATTAGTGTAGATTTTTGCAAGATTTGTGGATAAATTTTACTTTGAAAATTTAAAATTTAAAATATTCTTTGACTATTTTATTTAAAAAAAAAAATTTAAATATTCTATAAAATAAATATACACAAATAATTATAGCTAATTTTAATAAAATTAAAGAAAAGAAATAATTTATTCGATATTATATTTGTTAAAAACGGAAAAAATAATTATTAAAAGCAAATAAATATAGAATACAATAGAGAATTTAGTAAAAGAAAATATGGTGTTTGCCAAAGACGCTGACATTGACAAATACGAATTTGACGGATCATCCTCATTCTGATCAGAATTGGAATTTTGGTCGATTTTTTCGTATCTAAAAAGACTATTTGACAACACATCGACATAAATCTTATCATGATGATGACCAAAACGGCATATGTACACGCCAGCATCTTCCAATTTAGCGCTTTTGATTACCAGTGTTGAAAAGGCCTGATTTTGATTTAATATCTTTCGTTCTACCACATGACTGTCAGAATGGTCATCGATGCGTTCTTTGTGCTTGTACCAATTTATGTTGTGCAATCTAACATGATCGTCTGAATAGCATCTCAACTTTAGAGGTTCATTCTGAAAGACTGAGATTCGATTCGGCTCTGCTATCACTTTGGCTTGATAAAATAAAATTTTAATTAATAAAATCCATTTACAAAATTAATTTTCAATGGCCTATTTTAAGACAAATTTTTTTATTTATTTGTAACAAATACTTAAGTCAAATCTGATTTTAATCAGTATTAATTAATTAAATAAACTATACTTGAGAGGACTTTAAAGACCTTTAGAAAATTAAAACAATAATTGTTAATGACCGAATTTTTAAATGAAAATGTTTATGCGAATCAATTCTTAGGTTAGGAATTATTTTTTGGAATTTATTATATATTCAAAACTTTGAAAAAAAATAAAGAAAATTCACCTAAAAAAACATGTGAAGTTTAGCAGAAAAAAGAAATTTTAAAATTATTTTTATGAAATTTCATTCATATTTTTTAATTTTTTTTCAATTTATCGAGGTTATAAATTTTTTACAAATTTTTTTTTTTAGAAAAAATTCAAAAATTTAATTTAATCTAGATTTTTAATCAGATATTTAAAAATTTATTTGAAAATAATTTGCTTTGCTCTTATAAGATTAAACTATTTTGTATAAGATTAAATGTTAACCCGAAAAAAAACTAATATGTCCTATAGCTTTTTCATTCAAAAAACAAATAGTTATATATTATTTTTTAATTGAATTTTAGGTAAATTTCTGTATTTTTTGGCATTTTTTCGTCAAAAAATGTTGAAAAAAAATTTAAGAGGAAAAAAATAGATCTTAATTTTATTAGAAAAAGCCTTCACTATAGAAGTACCATGCATTATTCGTGTTTTTTTAATTCATAATTAAAAAAAATTAAGTAATTTTAGCGAGTAAAACCTTTTATTTATAGAAAAAGATAAAAAAAACAAATTTTTTTCCAATTTTCCATTAGATACAGAAATTTACATAAGCAAAAAGATCAAGAAAAACACCTTTTTTTTTTACTTATAGTATTACAATGTTTATGTTAACACTAATGCAGCAAAAATAAAAAAAAATTATTGATTTAAATTAAATTAATTAAAAATTTTAAGAAAAATAATATAAACACTTAACAATTGGTTGACTTTTTAATCTATCGTTTTGTTTATTTATATCTTAATTAAAAATAAATAAAGTATCTCACGATTTAATCCAGTAACATGATAAAATTATAAAGTAAAAATCATCTTTTTTATCTTTTATTTAAATATCTAGTAGAATAATAATTAAATCCAGTTAATTCTATGCCATATTAATTTGTCATATGTTTGACTAGCACAAGAAAGAACAAAAAAAATGACATAGATGAACTAAATGAATTGAAGTTTGATGCTAAGTTAATTTTTAATTATCTAAAATAATAAAAATAGGCCAAAAATTTTTTTTACCGTTCTGAACTGCCTAAGGTATTTGCCTGAATTTTAAATTGACTTAATTTGATGCTAATAATATAAATAAGGGAATATATTAAGAATTAAATGGTACTATTTTCAATATAAAGTTTGGTATTTAAAATTTAATTAAAAATTTTATTTTACAGTCCGTGGTCAAATAATAAAAAAATAAATTATTACTCGTAATTTTTAAAAAATAAAATATATCTTTTTTGAAAGGAAAACTTACAATTAAATCATAAATTCTAAAATTTAAAATATTCTTCAAAAATTTCGAATATGCTACTGATTAATCAAACAAAATAACAAAATTATTTGTTTTATTATTTTTCCACCTTTTATTTTTTTACTTAAAAAGGTCAATATTATTTAGACCAAAAAATTGACACTGGAAAGTTGAAATAAAATTTTCCAGTCAAGTGGTTAGAATAATACCTGTTAATGAAATAAAAATTATTAATTCCCCTAAAGTGATTCTATTTTCTAAAACAGTATGAGATAAAATTTACTTTAACGTGTGTTTTCCTTTCCTCATCCTTGTCATCAACTCTTCCCTATTTTTAAAGTAATAGAATTTTTATTTATTTATTTGAGAATCTGGCAAATTAATCTCTTTGAGAAAAAAACAGTATATTGATTAAAATAAAAGTATCAGACTTTAAAAAAATTAAATTAGAGATATATTTTTTTCGCTAATGAGCAAGATAGCAATTACAAAATTTTGCTGGAAAGATAGAATTTTTTGAGTTAAAACCTCTTTTGTAATCTTTAAATCTGTAATCATCTGATCAAACATTTGGCATTAAAAAAATTACCAAGGAGATCTATTTTTTCAATTAAAGATAGTAAAAAATATAGTTTAAATTTTTGTGAATTAAATTTTAATTGAATTTAAATTCTCAATATTAATGACATTTTTGCCAAAAAAAAATTTTTTTGAAAATTTTTTCAAAAAAAATTTTCTCACGCTGTAGAATGCTTTTATTGAAAAATGGATGAGTTGGAGAATTTGTTTTACCAGATAAATCCAATTTATGTTTGATGAATTTCGACTTTATTAATTCAAGATAAAACAAATTAAAATTAGATTAATTTTGACAAATTTTGACATTGAAGACAATAATCAAATCAAATATTTTTTTGCTTCCCAACGATTTTAAATTAAAAAAATAACAATTTTATGAATAAAATAATTTTTTTTGATAAATGCATTTTGAGGTAACATTAGACCATAATTTTTCAGAATTTAATGGCTTTAAATTTTTTCCTAAATCAGTTCTATTAGATTTAGCCAAATATTAGAGTTATGACAAATATTAGACTTATGTTATAACATTTTCAACAATTCCATTGCTCTCACCTTTCCTTTGGAAATGATCCGAAGATCTTTTTGAAAAATTCTTAAAATCTTTAGCGTCACTTTTACATTCGTGACCACATCTCGGACTAAAGATTTAAATCTTTTAAAAATTAATACAACCAAGTTGGATTAGTTCAGTTCTTTTGGCCCAGAAGATGATTTATAAAAAATTTAACTTTTCTCTTATTCTTTCTTTTTATATTTTTCGTGCAGAACATTAATTTACTTCTCCTGATGAAGTTTAATTTGAATCGATAAATAAAAAAAATTCGATATTTAATATTAGTCATTGAACATTTGTATTTAATTGTAAAATTAATGATACTAATGATAACAGATCATTTTTTTTATTTATTACTTCAATATTTCAATAAATAAATCTTCAGTTTAAAAAAACCTATTAATCAAATGTTAAAAAAAAATTTTTTTTTTGAAATTTTGAGTTTTAAAGAAATCCCTGTTAAATTTTTTAATTTAAATATTATTGTATTTAAAAAAATCACGTTTTCAATTTATAAATAAACTTAAATTAAACCTTAAATAAAAAAAATTAAATTTTTCTTCTATTTAATTTAAAAAGAGAACTAAATTAAGCCTTTAATTTTGAAAAAATAAAGAAAAATTTTCTACAAAAAACTCCCTATTAAATTATATATTTTTTTTTAATTTTGATGAGTAAAAATAAACAAATCCAAAGCTCAAACTTACTTTGTAGCTTTAAGCAGTAATGGATCGATTTTGTTTGGAACGAGTTGAGTTGGCATTGGTAACAAGCCTCGTCACTTTTGCCAAATTTTCTAATTTCCAAATTCCAGTTTTCCAAGTCACTGCTAATCTTCTCGTTGTCAACTAGTACCCTGAAGCGTAGATCATTAACAAAATTTTCCTTGTTTACAATCAACAAGTTGCGTATGTGATTGCAGTTGGCGTCTTCACACTGATTCCAAATCACAATTGTCTGAGACGTTCTTTTGACTGCACATGGCAAGTGAACAGTTTCGTTGGCATGAACCGTGAAGTTTTTGGACTCAGAAACAATGTGGGACTCTTGGGGACTGGCGCGTTCAATAATCATACAGTTCAAATCCGACAAAGCGAACATGACTAAAAAACAAACATTCAATTTCATGGTTTCCTCGGCTTCCAAGTCTCCTAAATCAACTGAGTAGCATATTTTAAAAAACAAATCTCTAAAAGAAAAAAAAAGAAGCCCAAGTTTATTTAACCTTGTATTTATTTTTATGTTCGTGAAAAAAATTAATTAATAAAATCAATTTTGAATTTTTGTTTATTTAAAATCCTAGTTTTAAATTTAATTATTGACCCTGATATAGATTTGTAAAATTTAGAAGCGTAGACACACTAATTTTGTGACATATTCGATTGGGATTAGTCAAATGGTCTAATTGATTTGAAATAGAGAAAACAAAGATTTGGGTTAAATCGAAATGTAAAGAAAAGTTCTCTGACCGAGATACAAAAATCCTACAAGATTTCCATACACTTCACAGATCAGGCTTTTATTTGGTGATAAGATAATTTTTTTAACACTTTACAGGCCTAATTAATTGCCTTTGAGATAAAATTGCGGTCAAGTATCAAGCTACCATTAGTTGTTCTCAAGCAGCGGTGATTACTTTTTAATCTAGAAAATAACCCGGAACCAAATTTACTTTATTATTGAGACATTAACAAGGACATGTTTTTTTATAGTTCTCACCACTATTGTTTCTTTATCAAATCTTTTTACAAAACCAATAAATTGAGATTTTAAATTGATAAACTTTTTTATTTAAGTCAATTAAAACTACCTTAAAATTCATTTAAACAAAAAAACAATTAATTTAATACTAGAAAAAATATTCCTAAAATATAATCTGTTTTTTTAGATGACAAAAAAACTGATAAGCTTTTTTATTTAAGTCAATTAAAACTACCTTAAAAATTCATTAAAATAAAAAGAAAATAATACTTAGAATAATCCATTTTTTTTTAAATGAAAAATATTAAATATATTAAATTTTTTTTCTTAATTTAATTTGGTTGATCGACAAAAAAAATTCAATAATTAGGATTTATATCTCTACCATGAAGGCGATGTAAATAAAAAATCTCTAAAAAAAATTAAAAAATTTTCTTAATAGTTTTTTGAATTATTTTAAATATTTTCTCTTCTATCAAAATAAATAACATCATCTGGAATAAAAGTTAGATGAAATAGAAAAAAAATTTAATTGTTTGTAATTAACTTTTGGCATAAGTTATGAATAAAAAATACTTAAATTTTTATCAAAATTTATTTTGAAATTTTTTTCCGAAAATAAAAAAAATTTTTTTAACAAAATTTTCAAAAACAACTATCGAATTTTTTAAAAATTAAATTGTATCTTAATTAAACAAAGTACTTCTAAACCCTTGTTTGAAAGTACATAGACAAGAAAAATTAATTTTTGAATTTCTAATTTAAAAAATTAAAAATTTTGCTCTATTTCATTTTGGAATTAACTATCTAAAAGAGGGTTAAAAAATGAATTTCTTTTTTAATTTAAAAAAAAAATGCTCCTTAATAATATTGATTGGTGCCATTTTCGCATGACTCTTTTTAGATTGTATCAGTCAAACAAGGGAACAAAATTTTGAAAAAAAAAATTGAATTTAGATAAAGAAAATTTACCATAAGGGAAACTGTAAAAAAATGTTTCACAAAAATTTAATATCATTTGAATTTAAAAATTGTATGATAAATATTTGAAAATGTCGATTTAAAAAAGAATGACTTTTTTTAATTTTTTTTATATAATTATTAAGTCATTTTATTTAGTCCATTAATTTTTAATTTTTTACGAAAAAAACACAGAATGAAATTCTGGTAAAAACTTTAATAAAGATTTCTTTACAAAAAATCTAATTCAATTTTTTCAATAAAAAAATTCTAGTTGAATTATTAATTTTTTACTTGTTTTGAGGAACACTATAACCAAATCACTAATTTTATCTGTAAATCAGCGATAAGATAAGAAGTCGGATATTTTCGTAATTTATACTAAAGATTAATAATTTTAGCACTTATTCATAAATGCCATTTTGAGTAGCTATTCAAGTGATGATAAGATAAACTAGTTCGAGCCAGCTAAACGCTCTTAATGGAGTTTGTGCCGAGCCAGAAACAAAGCCCAAATATTTACCTTAATTAATTATTCCTTTTAGAAAGTAATTAATACTCTCAGAGTATTTTATTTAAAGAGCACCACTTGAAATTTAAATAGATTGATGTGTTTTAAGAGATTTACATTGATTAATCGATTGAATCGATGTAGACACAAATATTGGCTAAATGTTTATTGTCGGAAATGGGCACTATGTCAAGCTCAGCGGGATCAACACTCACCTAAGCGCAAGTTAATGTCAATTAGATAAATATCGATTTTACACTCGAATGATTTTCGACGTGCAACAGGTGATTGTGTTCACATTTATGTTGCCTGACAGTTGTACTCATTGACAAACAAACTTGGGCCTATACAAACATAAACAAATTGATTAAATTAATAATAAATAGTTTTAGAATTGACAAGTAGTTTGCTCGTGAGTTCAGAATTCGTGATCAAGACAATTTTTTGCATTCAATTCTAATCATGATATTCTAATTAGTTGACAAGCAAAATCAAGATCTTAATCTAAGTTATGCAAAATGTTCTACACGACATGATCTTACAATCGATCAGTTCTTTTTTCTAAAAAATTTAATTTGAAAATTTAATTATTTTTTTTTCATCAAAATATTAAAATATTTAAAATATTTAAATTATTTTTGCTTTTGACTAACAGATGTCGTTCCAAAAATGTAATTCCAAGTATGTTTTTTAATAAAAAACCTTTAATTTTATTTAAAGATTTAGATTAAAAAAATATCAAAATTTTCGAAGATTATTTTGACAGAATTTTGCAAATTTCTTTGGAGAATTTTTAAAAAATTTTTTAGATAATCTTTAAAAATTCTTCAAAGCATGGTTCACTGACAAATGAAAATAAAATTTTTTTTTGATTTGTTTAAATTTAATTGTGACATAAAAATATGATGATAATATTTAATCAATCGATTCAATTCTTAAGGCCTTTTTAAGAAAAATATTTTTAAGTGTTCTCCCTGTAATAAAAGAAAGTCTGGTGTATAAATAAATGATTTAATAATTTTTTACTTCTTTTTAATAAAAATTATTTTTTATGAAAGGTTCTCTTTTTGTTTGCTTTTTTTTTTAATCTCGATTTATATTTTTTCTACCTTTCTTCTGACTTAAGAATAAAATCTGACAACTTTTTTTTTTTTAATTCTGAAAGTATTTAAATTATCAATTTAATTATCTTAATACAAATCTCATTTTTAAAAAAGTTTTGTTGATTCACGACATCCATATTCTAAGAATGCTTTAGATAATCTAAAAATTAAAAGAGAATATATTAATATTAAAATAAAAAATTTAATTCCTCTTATTGGACGCTAAATTTTTTTAATAATAATCTTGAACACCAGTTATCAAATGAATTTAAAAAAAAATAAAATTTATTTTGTTTTGATACATGGATTCTTCTTAATAAATCAGTAAAAATTTCAATTTTTTTTATTAATAAAATTTTACACTTTTTGGTCAAAATTTATGGACTTTATAGTTAAAAAAATTTTAAACTTGAGCTCAACAATTTTTTCAGAATTTTTTACGGATTCTAATTCTGCAAAAAAAATTTGAATTAGGGGGTGAACCAAGGGCGAGATACAAATAAAGTGAAAAAAAAAGTTCGTCTCCGTTTAATTTTAATGGTCAAAATTTATATTTTTAAAAATCAAATGAATACATCATTTTGTAGCTTAGAAAAAGAGCTGTACACCTGTAATAATTAAAAATGTTTACAAAATAATTATATTTTTAGAACAAAAAGTAAAAATTTAATAATTTTGGTACCAAAAAAAATTGTCATTCCTAAATTTCCATAAACAGAATAAGAATTTGTGGTCGAAAACGTTAAATTCAGACAGTGATGTAGTTTTGACCTGCACCAAAGATTATCTTATCATTCTTTTTTTAGAGATTTAAAAATAAATCAAATACTGATAAAAAAAATCCGTAAATTTTTTTATGACGAAATTGTCTAATATTCACGCGAAAAAATATCAAATTAAATTTGACAAGAAATTTTAATAAATTTAAGTTACAAGAGGTTGTATTGTATTTGAGTATTTTTTATTTTCTATTTGTCCTCATCAATTACTGTAGTTTTAATCAAATTTATTTTATAAAATAATCAACCCAAGTTCTTAATCAATTAAAACAATTTGCACAAAAAATGATTTAATAATAAATTTTTAATCTTTAAATAAATAATTGAAAATATCTTCCAAAAAAATGAATAATTTTTCTGATTTTTTTGAGAGGGCTAATGATTAAATATTTTGTGTAAATATTACACAAACTGATAAACGAATATCATGAAAAATAGATAAGACTATTAAAATACCAGTTGATATGAGCTTATTTTAAACACAGACATATTTTCTATGAGATGAGATTTTATCAAAGTTAAAATTAATTCTCGCCGCTGTAGAAAAATCTGATTTGACTTTAATTTTTATTTGTATCTAGCCTCATTATTTTTAAATAAATGTGCTTTATCAGATTTGACTTAATGTTTATATCAATTTAGTAAATTACTAAATTTACGCCAATCCATAATTGATAGATAAATTTAGACTTTTCAATAAAAATACTTTCTGTTCAGAAAAAAATTTGTCTCAAAATTACTTATTATTTACTTTTCATTGAAAAATAATTAATTTCGATTAACCTGTTTTAGAATTACTCAGTTAGTGCTTAATTTAATCTTGATAAATAAATATATTAATATAAACAAATAATAATAAGAAAATTATTTTTTGTTCGAGTATTTTCTTCTTACTTTCTTTGTTAAATTAAAAAAAATAGTATGTTTTGCTCTAAAAAATATTAAATTAGACATTAAAACTAAATTAGCAAAAAATGTGAAACATGCTTGATTATCAATATTTTGTTTTTTTTTTTAAATTGAATTAAATTAGACGATTGAAGGAAAATATTTTTAACGAAAAAAAAATTGACGATGAAAATCAATTTAACTTTAATCTCCATAATTCTTTTACCTTCTTCCATTTTATCCATTCTTTTTCTAAAAAATTTTTTTTTAAATAAATTTTAATTTTAATCAGATGAATTGAATTTTAAAATTCATTAAGTAAATATTTCAAAAATGTGATACTTTAAAAAAATCCTAATACCTAAGAAATTCTTGCCTCTAAATATTTCTTTTCTTAGGTTATTCATAAGTTCTTACTCTAGTGGTTTGTTATGTCATTTTATATTCTCAATCCGGTTTATCTCTTTATGCCGACCCTTATGAAGATTTTAAGAACGAAATCTCGCTTTTTTATTAAAAAAACTATATTATTGAAATTAAACAAGAACTTGAGTTAAATTAGATAAATATTCTGTCATTAAAAAATAAAGTTGAAAAATAAAATTTTTATTCAAAAATACAAAAGGGGATTGAAAACACTTCTCTTCAAATAAATATCTTTATAGTTATATTATTAAACTAAGACCGTTCCAAAAAAAAATTATCTGAAAAAACAATTAATTTCATAAGAACCCGATGGTTCAATTTTCATTAAAACAAAATTTAATCAAGGAAAGTGAAAAGAATTTTCGTATTTTTAGGTGATCAGTTAGTTCTGTGTTTAAATATTTTTGTCTGGTTCTTGACAATTACTTATTTTTTTTTATAAAAACTAAGCTAAAGCTTCTTTAGAATAAAATTTTAAAAAATAAAATTAAATTAAAATAGTATACAAATTAAAAAAGAAGAAAATACACGAAAAAAATGGTTTAATATTTTAATTTAATTTTTTTTTAAATGGATTTAAAGAATGACAACTTACACATCTTTTAACATCGGAGAGTTCATGTATTAGTTAAAAATTAAAATTTTTGGATTAAAATTTCGATATTTTAGTGTCGTTACATCATAATTAAAAGATCTTCAAACAACAGCAGTAACTCAGCTAATTAAGGAATCTGAAATCCTCCCTTTTATAAAAATCGCCTCTCTTTTATAAATAAAGGAAAACAATTCAGGAAATTTGCAAAGAAATTATTTTAATAGAAGAAAAAAACTTAAAAAAGCTGTATTTTGTTGGGTTAATTTATCAAAAATTTTTAAATTAAAGAAAATAATAAAAAAAATGCAAATCTATCTAATAAATAATCTACGCAATTTTTCAAAAAGAGTCATTCCAAAAATAAATTTTCTCTTTTAACTCTAATTACTAACAAAAAATAAAATAAATAAAATTAAACTTTTTTATTAAAACGATCATTCTTGTTAGAGATTAAATTGATTTCAAAATGATAAAAAAAATTTCTCATAGCTACATGATATTTTTTATGATAATAAAATGATATTTGTATTTAGTCTTGATAAAAAAACAGTTAAGGGAAACTTTGATTAAAAAAATATTATCAACCGTCATAAAGCGTATTATAAAGCCGTTTAGACCCGATAACTTTTTATTTCATTCAAATTATTTTTATTGTGCAGTTAATTTTGAAATTTAAAATTACAGAAAATTTTTTAAATTTACCAAATAAAAAAATTGAAAAAAGCTGAAATGAAAAATAAATTGTTATCTTGTTGTAACTCATTTTAAAGCTCTAATATCCGGAAATTGAAACTAGAAATTTTGTTTCAAAATATTTTTTTTATTTCCACTAAAGTAAATTAAAATTTAAGAGAAAACTCGTTAAACGAAAACAAATAATAATTTTAAAATTTTTCTTTTTACCAAATACCAACCTGTCTTCCCAAAATTATTTTTTTAAAAAAATTTAAAAAAAGTAGCTTTAAGGTTCTAGAATTTTAATTGTATTCACAGATCTCAAGGAAGACATCTTAAAAAATTTTCATATATTCTGAATTTGTAAAAAAATACTAATATCAAAAATTTCGGTTTTTTATTTATATTAGACATGTACACCTTTTTGTTTATGCTCCCGAAACCCTATGTGAATTTTACCTTTCTGTCAGAATTAATTTATTTTTATTTTATTAAATTCGAGTCTGCATCAAATAATTTTTTTTCAATTTCTTATTTCCTTTTTAAAAGTAATAACACTCATAAACATTTTGCCTAAAAGAGGGACCGAAGTTTGTTCCAACCTGCCTGAGTGTGTAATATTTTTTATAAATAATAATCAAAGGGTTGTCTAGCGACTGAAATTGAACTGCTTTCTAAATTAACTTTCCAGTTATATCGACAAAGATATCGCTACATTATATTTTTTTTAAGCGATCATGATGCTTTAAATTTTTAATTTAATTATTCGATTATAATTGACATTAGTTTTCTCAAAAACTTTTTTTAGATTCGATCACATATCATTCCAATTCAAAGAGTTGATCTTTAGATATTAAAATTAATCTTAAAATTTTTTTTATTTAGATTATTTAGCCCATTCAAAAGATCTGATAGTTAAATTAATTAAACAAGGTTGTGATTTTAAAAGTTTCATGAATATGTCGTAGTATAGCTAAAAAAGATAGAAGTGATCTCCTTTGCTATAAAACAAAGTCCCTTTTACCTAAAACAAAAATTAAAATTTTTTAATACATTTGATTAAAATATTTCAGTGCTAAATTTGATTGTTAAATTGATTGTTAAATTGCATTTTGTGTTTCTTTATTTAAATTTTTATTTCAACTGAAAAATGAAAAAATGAATAATAATTTTGTTGAATTAAAAAAAAAAAAATTAACATTTCTCTTATATATTTATTTAAAAACTATAAAATTTTTTGTCTTATTATATTTTCTTTTTTTTTAATCTTATAACTTTACATCGCCTTCAAGGCGTTCATTGAAATAAATAAATAAAATAAATAAAGATTCTTTTTAAATGATAAAAATGGAATCTAGTATTTTGAAAAATAAGGAATTAATGGTGGTAAATAAAATTCAGAAAAATATGGGCTCTTTATTTATATTAAATTTTACTCAGATAAGTGTGATATCTTTGGATGTTTGAGTTGTAAATTTACCGAAAAAAAGTTTTATTTGAAATATAAAAAACTTAATATTCCATTCTTGAGTGACTCAAATTGTGAATCGATTGGAATGGTTTATATTATTAAATGAAAAAATTTAAATTTTTTTTTGTATAGATGAATCATCTAGAAAACCTAAAATAAAAAAATTAGATCATTTATATTCAATTAGGAAATTTAAAAAAAGGATATTTGGAATCTTAATTCATGTATAGAAGTGTCTATTCACTTAAATAAAAAAAAATCATGTTGAAGATGATTTTTCATTCCTTTTAGTTAAATCTGACCTGAATCAAGACATTGTTCGGAAATCAACTGAAACTGATCTTATAAACTTTTTTTCTTAAAATTTAATATATCTATTATGAATAAAAAAAATCCTAAATTTTAATATATAAAAACTTTAAGTTTTTCATAAAAAAAAATTTTATCTTTATTTTTGGTTAACTTTGATTTTTTGAATTGTAAAATTAATTTTCTAATTTTAAATATTAAACTTTAATTATGAAAATTGGAAATTGATTTTATATCAAATTTAAAACTTATTTTTTGTATATTAGTTATATTCTGATTATCTTTTTTTTATAATATTTTGAAAAGCATTTATTTCTATTGTATAAAATAAAAAAAATTACTTTTTATTCGAAATAAATATTTTTAAAAAAAAATTAATCGTTATTTCTAATTATTCAAAATTAAAAAAAATATATTTTCCATACAAGTATTACAATTAAAAGATCGATCTTTCCTACAAATGCTTTCGAAATAAAATATTTATTTTATTTTTTAAATATACACAACATGCAATGCTCACGTTACATTAAAATTATTTAAATTAATTCAAAGATTTATTTTAATATCTAATGATAAACTCTTTGAATTGAAATGTTATTTTGAATCAATCATCAACTTCAATGAGACATTTTTTTCCTATGAACAAATGAGAATTGTAATTAATTAGGGTTTTTAAATTAAAAAAAAAATTTAAATAAATGTTTGCTTCGGCCAAATTACTAAATTGTCATTTCTTAAACTATCTTTTTTTATTTCTTCCAAATCGCTCTATTTATTCTAAAAATTTTCTTTTTTAATCATCAGCCAAGTGTTGAAATAAAATTAAAAAAAAAAATAAAAACTCTTTTACTCATTTGCCATCTATATTTTGAAAATTTGTCCATAAAGCTCAATTTAATTTAATAAATACAAATGAAGTTAATTTGAAAAAAAAAAAAATTAAAATTAATTTGTATATCAAAAAAAATTTACTCATTTGTCTAAATTAGACAAAAAAAGTTTAAAAGCCGGCAATTTAAAAGGAATCATTCACAAATCATTGATGCATTCTGGACTAGATTTCTTAAATTTCAAATTAAAAATCACGAATTAATTAATCCGAAATGATAAGATAGATCAAGTGACCTCAAATAAATGTGGCTATTTGCGCTAAAAGCATCCGAACGAAAACCAACACCTGCTTTTATATTTCTCTCTCTCTAATGGCCTAAACTCGATCTCACAAAACCAGCTAAATAGCTCAAATATTTGATATTAAATAACTGCTTACTTAGCTTTACTTAACTTTAGGGACTTTGTGCTCTTTATTTGTTCTAATTTGTTTATTCCTGTCTAAGAGGCCAATTGGTTCTGCCCCTATCCCCTGACAATTACTTCTTCTTAATTAGACCCTAAAAACGACTTGTAACTAAGAGTCAACAAAAATAAAAAAACTCTTATTTTTTCCTTCTCAATAATCCAGTGATCTATGTGAAATTACTTTTTTTTGCTTGAAAAACAAAATTAAAAGCTTAGCAACGATCTGGCCATGGTCTGTGGGCCATTTGACTTGTGTGCTAAGAGAAGAGAGCTGATCGTTTTTTAGAGCCAGTCAATGGGGGTTAATGTAAAGTAAATAGAGGTATTAATTTTGAAGCTTAATTGTTTGACTCCTGGGGCTGACTATGAAAATCCAGCCTGTGAGATAAGTTTTACTACAGTGAAGAGTGCATCGATTTGGCTCGAGCTGATCTGATCAGTCTTAGGGTTAGAGTTTTTTATCTGCATTTGTTCAAGCTTGTGGCTTATCTATGAAATCTTTTGACAACTCTCAAATGTTCAACACTCTCATCGATCGGTCTGAAATGATCAAGTGATCACTGAAAATTATTGTTTGCAAATCTGCTCGCAAAATTCCAATTTAAAATCTAGAGAAAAAAATAAATAAAATAAAGAGAAGATAATTAATTCATTGAGAGTTTAAGTTAATCTTTATTTAATTTAATAATTTCTAGTCGATTTGAAAAATTGAGTCTGTCAATATTGTGTCCGATGCACATAATACGCCAATTTTGGATATTGATTAATCTCAGTTCGGATAGTCTACTAGGATTAGAGAACTTGCTGTCGCTCAAATAGTTTATCCTCAATTTAAATAGCCTTTGTTTTCAATAATTAAAAAAGGATCATCTTCACTTGTTCATTTCTCTATTTGTTTGATACGCCTTTTCCTCAAACTAATTTAAATATTTGCGCTCCAAAAAATTTCAAAATTTATCTCCACCAAAATAGCCCTCTCTCTAATTCACTAATTAACATAGTCGAGCAAACCTATTAGAATTGATTTGTTCTCTCAATGATGCTCGATTGAACAAAAACGGTACAAATTGTTCAGTCACTATTCTTCGTTGTTTACAATTCAATAGACAGATTTTGAAATGCTATATGCAATTAAAGAGTGTGCACACAATCCCATCTTAGGACTAGTATTACGCTGTAATTAGACTAGGCCTAACCGACAGCTATAGCAGCCTTCCCAAACCATTTTAGTCACTATTTCAAATTATTTATTTTATTTTTTATTTATTTGTTTATCTGTATGCTCCTTTAGAAAAAAAATATATTTAAAAAAAATTAAAATACTATAAGTTAAAAACGTTATATTGAAATAAAGAGAAAAAAAATACTATGAAAAAAAAAGTCTAATTTAAAATGCTTGATTTTCTAATTTCAATAATTATAATTCATTTTTTTCTTAATATGTGAAAAATTTTTTTTTTTTTGTAAAATTAAGTTTCTGAGAGTTCAGGAAAAAAGGAGGAAATTGTAAGGTAGCAATTACACAATGGAGTTGGATATTCGATATATCTTGATTCGAAACCTTCTCTTTCTTCTTCCACGAGTCTGACGACCAGTGGGACAGAATGACTCAATCCTGCCCTAACGTATCTCTCATTCAACTCAAAAAGTCGATTCGAGACTGTTAGCAGTTTAAGTTTATTGAAGGCTTCTAGGTGCATAATATTGGAGGGGTAATCATATTTCACTTTCAAAATAGATCGAACTGCTAAAATTGAATAACTTGTATTTTTTTGATGCTAGTTTCTGAGAATGAATTTAAGCAAGGAAATGAATAATCTATTATTGATCCTATTTACGTCCAATCGGAACTACTGATGGGGGAAGACGAGTCCAGGAGTGCACTAGCTTTCGTCAACACAGAAAAGGACCTGAGAGTCACGTTTTCACGTAACTTGAAATTTCTATTCATATTAAAAATCAAGTAGAACAGAGCTACAGGAAAACTCGGCCAGTTGAAAAGATCATTTAGATATTGGACCATAGATGCATGCAGGACCCTCTATTGTGCCTACTTAAGACCCCACCCGGAATACGCCGCTGTTGTCTGGTGCCCCCCGAGCAAGAAAGATGCAAAGATGCTCGAGCAGGTGCAGAGAAGGGCCACCAAACAGGTGCCCCGTATTAGAAACTGGCACTACGAAGACCGTTTTGCCGTCCCTAGACTAACTCCCCTTCATGAGCGCTGTGTACGTGGAGACCTGATCCAGATGTTCAAACTCATCAAAGGCATCAACGAAGTGAGCTGGGTGAGCCCCCCGGTACCCGCAAGTTTACTATCCCAACCCGGATCCGCCGGAGGTATCAGAGGTCATGCAAGAAGACTTTCCGGTCAGGCCTCTACCAAATGTCTTCAGAGGGCAAACAAATTCACCAACAGGATAGTCAACGAGTGGAACGCCCTGCCAGCTACAGTCATAGATGCCGACTCGGTCAACAAGTTCAAGAACCGATACGATGCCTTCTGGTCCAGTCAACAATCATGAACAGGAACATTTATTTATAAATTTTTTCTTTTTACAGCTTTTTCTATCTGTAATCTTAACTCTTATTTTGACCTAAAAATTTAAACAGCATTCCTTTTTTCAGTACTTTTCTATGTGTAATGTGCAAGGTGCTACCACAGGTGACCTCCTAGTAGGCCACCTCGGTAAGCTAGTCTTGCTGTAGCTTATATATATTATTATTATTATTATTAATGATTTGTAAAGAATACTTAATGTTTTGGATTTTTAGCCCCATTTCATATTTAAGAGATATTTTATTTTATTAAGTCTAGAATTACAACGTTCTTTTAACTCATCCACCATAGGACCAAATGTTAGTTTTGAGTCCAAGGTAATACCTATAAATTTAACTTTTGTTTCACAAGGCACTCGAAAAGGGAAAATATAAAAGAACATTTATTATCTTACTAAAAAAAAATAAAAATATTACTGTAAGCTTAGAAACCACTGAGTCTATTGCTTTTTACAAAATCAAAAAAAAAATTTTTTTGTTGTAAAGTTATCAGCATTTGAAGGTTTTTTAGCAAATAAAATCTTTAAACAGATTTAAAAAAAATTGAGTATTAATAAAATTATGGTCTTTTTAAATTTATGGGTTCTTTTCAAAAATTAAACTTTAGATTATTGCCGTAAATCTTAAGGTCAGGGGTTTAATTTTTTCATTTAGAAATAATAAATATGTCTCTTTTATATTTATTCTTTTCCAGTGCCTTTTACTCCGACCTGACACAGAGTTGATAATCAATTATTACCCAGTCGAAACCAGTGTCCCTTTTTAATGATGAAAAGAGCTTAAACATTCGTCCCGTGCTACAGAGATATTTTGAAGATTTTTCCACCTTCAGCGGGTATACCCGAATGGTTTACACACAAACCATTCGGGTATACGGGCTATTATTTTCAAATAATAGATGATGTATTTTTTTGTTTTTAAATAAACATTTTTATGCAAAATCGAACTAGTGTGAAAAAAGTGCTATGATTCGAAATTTATTTAAAACCAAAATGTTTAACTTTTATTAATTTGTAAAGTTGAAAATTCCTTTAAAATAAAAATTTTACTTTAATTTATTTTAATTCAGTAATTCGTTTTGATCATTGTCTAAAATATAATAAATCTTGAAATTTCTAATTTAATTTGAACTGATTGCGTGAAAAGTGAAAAAATTAATTTTTTTAAAAGCAAAGTTTTTATGTTTTGATTTACAGTATGTTACAAAAACTGAAAAATTAATTATTTTATTTATCTAAAATTGTTTATTTATTGAATTTGACGAAAAATTGAGAGCAAAAGAAAAAAAAATAAAAACACTTATTTGTAGATTTTTTTTCTCTCCAATTTGATATATCACACTCGACATAAAAATATAATTAACTCTTAAATATTTATTATCAAAAATCTTTCTATAAAAATAAAAAAATAAAAGTAAGTTTATCTATTTATATTTTTTTTTTATTTTAATAAAAAAAAAATATTACCCTAAGCTTAGGAACTATTAATGAAAATAAAAATCTTAATTTGCCAGAATAAAAATGAATACTGGCGCTCCGTTACAAAGCCTTAGAGGGACAATAAAAAAAATGGACACAAAAGACAGAAAATTTAACTTTTAAATAATTTTCAAATAAAATTTTTTTTTATCATCCATGAGTTGTTTTCTGAAATAAATAATAAAAATAGAAGTAAAATCATGAAAATTATTCATCTAAATGACGTATTAGTTATT
Organism: Brachionus plicatilis; assembly: GCA_010279815.1. Taxonomy (NCBI): domain Eukaryota; kingdom Metazoa; phylum Rotifera; class Eurotatoria; order Ploima; family Brachionidae; genus Brachionus; species Brachionus plicatilis. The sequence goes on along the minus strand of QEOQ01000274.1, from coordinate 946,481 downwards.
GATGATTCTTCTTGATTAAGTTATGCTTGAAAAAAATACGCACACATAAAAAATTAAGTATTTAAAAAAAAAAATTGTGATAAAAAGTTTTCTAATTTTGTTCAAGTTTAATAAAAATATCAAGTTTTAAAAAACTTGAAGGATTAAGGCGTCCGTGGCGCGGCTAAGGGAATCAGATTCATTAAAAGACATAATAAACCTTAATAAATTTTGATTTTTAGGTTGAAAATCAATTAAATTATGTTCAGATTCATTGTTTTCGGAGTTTTATTTTTCTATTTAAAAAAATTAATTTAATTTAGAATATTTTTGGATAGAATTTTTTTCTAAACATTCAATTCACAGAATTTTTTTTTCAAAGGATAATTATTTCTTATAAATTATTTATTAATTTTTCTATGAATTGATGCATCATTTTATTCTCATATTGAAAAAATATAAATATGTATAAAATTAACAATTTCTGTATTAAATAAAATGAAAAAATAATTAAAAATTGAAAAATTTTGAAAAGTCTTCAATCATAAAAATCAATTTTAAACAATTATAACGATTTAAAACACTTTAGATTGTAATTTTAGATTTTTTTTAATGAAAATGCAAATTTTTAAAAATTTGATAAAAACAAAACTGTTACTTTGAAAACATGTGAATTTTTTTATTGTTTTGTTTTTCATTAACAGCTTAAAATAGTAAAAATAAGTAAAATTAAAATAAAAACAAATTTGAAGTATTTTTTCCTCTCTAAACTGTTATTTCACACTTAGTATAATTCGCTTTACTAGCTCAAGAATTAAAATTGAAAAGCTTCTTGAAAAAAAATTAAAAATACCGTAAACTCGTGACCATTACTCTTGGAACAATGTCAAAATTTGGGTTTATTCCACACGAAACTAATACCACCGAAACCATGTTATAAACTTTTTTTATTTTTTTTAGAATAAACCTTGACGTCGGACTTTAAACTAAGAGTAAGCGCAAAAGTTTGATTTTATTCTTAGAATAATTTCGAATTTATTTTGTAATAAACTTAAAAAATTGTAGAGTTAAATTCGAAATTAAAAATTAAACTTTATTCTAAATTTTGTATTTATTCTAAGAGTAAAAGTTAAATTCGATTAAAAATTAAAAATTAAAATTAAATTTAAAATTAAAAAATTCGATTTAATAACCAAATAAAAACCTGTATAAAAACATTTATTTTTTATTTACCATTTTCGTCAAGAGGTAGCCTTTTTTTACCACAAGAGTAATGGTCACGAGTTTACGGTAGGTGCAAAAGTGGGTCTCCCCCAATAGGTGACCAAGCGGTCACGAAATATGTGACCAATTCAATTTCTCTCATTTGGTGACCAACAGTGGTCACGTATATTTGACCATGGAAATAGGTGACCAATATTTAAATAAATTTTAAAATTAAATTATTTAGGTGACCAACATGTAGTTTATGTGACCACTTAAACTCATTATGTGACCATCGACGTCATTTCGTGACCACTTAAATTTAAAAAAAAAAGAAAAAAAATTTTTATAATTAAGTTTATTATGGAAATCGAAGCAAATCAATGTTTATAAAAATGTATTTTCAATGTTTAAAAATACATTTTTATTAAATAAAATTAACTTAAATTTTGTAATAATATTTTATTAAATTCATGTGACCATTGTCATTCATTTGGTGACCATTGATATTCATTTGGTGACCTATGTACTCATTACGTGACCGTTGTCTTCAAAATATTGGTCACCTATTTCCATGGTCAAATATACGTGACCACTGTTGGTCACCAAATGAGAGAAATTGAATTGGTCACATATTTCGTGACCGCTTGGTCACCTATTGGGGGAGACCCGCAAAAGTTACTGATTTAAAGTAACTAATGCAAGTAAGAAGCATTTAATCCAGTCTATTGAATAAATGGTTTTAGTAAAATTTAAATTTTTTGCTGAAATTAACATCACAATGGAAATCCATTTAAATCTGTGCTGAAAATTAATTTTAAAAAAAATGGAAGAATTAAAAGATAAAAATTAAAGTTTTATCTTTAAAATAATTTGGAAAATTATTGTTTCACACTTTTTCTTTACTCAACTCAATTCATTTTCTCATTATTTAGACTAATTTTGTTTTAAATTTTGAAAGTCTAAATCAAAAATTATTCAATTTTCAAAAATTTTTTTTTACCCAAAAATGTTCAGCTAGAACATTTTTTTCATTGAAAAAGTTAAGTTCTTTTCGATTCAGTTCGATTTGAAAATATCTTAAAATATTAATAATGATAGACTATTTCTGAACAATTTAATTTGTAATAATTTCACCCGTAAACAGATTTCTGCAAAAAATTTGAAATTCTCGGGGAAAATATAATTATTTCGCTAAGATTTTTAAGATCTAAAAAAATTTTATTAATTGATGAAACGGGTCTTAAAAAATCTTTTCTATATATTTTTTTTGATGTGAAAAAATGATAGCCATCTTTTATCTCGCAATAAAATAGAAATTACCTATTTAAAATATTTTTATTAAATATAATTTTATATTAATTTAGGGCCATTCTTTTCAGAAACAAATCAATTTTAAATAATATTCTAGTCCTAAAAATCTTAATAATCTTTATTTAATTCTCTTTGTTCTGTTTCGATCTTTAAAAGATCATTAATAGTACAATCATAAATTTGATTTTTTTTAATGACTCGGTGTTTCTTGAAAATAAATTTAGCATTGAATCTTATATTTTTATTACGAAAGAAAATGGTTGATTATGGTAGCTGTTTTATTCACTAGCTATTTAAAATAAAAGATAAACCTTGAAAAATAATTTAATTATTATTAACTTCTAATGAGAAAAGTTTTTATAAAAATTAAAAAAACTATGATCGCAAGTACTTGATTTAAAAAGAAAAAATTTTCCATTTAAACTTTTAATTAAAGAATTAAAGGAAGCTTTTCAATTATTTGTGTTTGTTTTATTATTGTCCAAAAATGAAAACTATAGAAACACTTTTAATAGCTAGTAGATTAAAAATATATATCAACATAAAACTAATAAACAAGCTCGTAACAATCCTTCAAAAACGACTTTATTACATCAATCTATTTTTTTAATAAAATTTCTTCAAGTTTTAATTAAATTTAAAATAAATTTTTTGGATTGTTAATTGTTAGAAATCTAAAAATTATTTTATTGCATAAAAAATCACTAAGAGAGCAGAATAAAAGTTATTCCTCTCAGTTTTAATTATTTAATTTTTTTTAATTTTTCTATCAAAAATTACATAATTAATAATCAAAAGTCTCGTTACCAAATTATTCCTTTTTGTTTGTTCCATGGTGTTTAAATTGAATTTTTTTGTCTTATAAGTTATTTTTATGCATTCAAATTTTTGCTATCCTATTGTTTATAGGAAATTACTAATTAAATAAAATAAATAATTAAAAAATTTAATTAAACTATAGTAAAAGATAATTTTTCTTTGACAAAAAAAATAAAATATTTTCACTTATGTAATAATTCTTCAGTTTTTTTTTCATTTTGTTAATTATTTTCTATAAACCTGTCAAAATTTATGAAACCATTTAACGACATCTTAAAAATCAATTTTATTATTTAACTTATGTTTTTTTTAAATAAATTCAAAGTAATTAAATTGTTAAAATTTAAAAATTTTAAAAGTAGGTTTGAATATAATTAGATAAAATTATTATTAGACTAAAAAGTAAAAAAAAATAATTCAAAAAAATTATAAATAAAGATGAAAGTATAAATTTTTTCATTATTATATAATTTAACAATCCTTTGCAAATAGAAATAGATTAATTAAGATTAATACTTTTTTTAAAATAATAGTTTTTTTTTCTCAATAAAAAATTTTTAAAGAGTTAAGCTCAAGAAGAAAAATTAATTTGAGCTTAAAATTTTTTAAAACCTAAAAAAGATTTCTTTTATAGCACGGATTGATTAAAGAGTTAAAATTTCTGAAATGTCAGAAAAAAAATATTTTTATTTTCAGTTCTAAGTCATTTATGGAACAGTATTTTCTCTTATGGGAGGTCTACTCTGTTTCTTAGTTCTCATTTGCATTTGCACCATTGAGTATTTCGAAAATTTAATTGCTAAAATTTAATAAATTATATTAAAATCTCGAGAGATTTTGTCAAATATTAAATTTTGTTGACAGCTTTAAGATTTTTTTGTCTAAGTATAAAAATCATGTTTTAAAAATATGACACAAATAACTTGATAAAATTATTATGAACAAAAAAATATTTACTCGATTAAAATCTAAAATAGTAATTTTGTGGCGGAATAAAAGCTTTTAAAAATCAATACACAAACATATAGGAAATGCTAGGAAGTCTATGTTCGTGATATGATTTAAATCAAAAGCTTTAAAAATAACTAATGTCAAAAGTGGATTTCCTTAAATATGAATTAAAAAAGTATGTAATTAAATCCATACATTAAGAACATTGGAAAATCATGGAACAAAAAAACAATTTTTTACCATTTTCATAGAATTTTATTTGACTAAAACCTCTTAAAACAAATCATTCGATTGGTATAACAAAAAATTTTATATTTTATACAAAAAGCTTTAAATAAATAAAAATACGAATTTTTAAAAAAATTTCTTTTTAAAATTGAATAAAATTAAAATTTAGTGTAAAGGTTGGAAAACTAAATTTTAAAACCATTTTATAATCGATCTGGAGTCATTAAAAAAAAACTTATTTTGCTTATTTTTATGGGTTTATAATATAATAAAATACAATTAAGTTTCGAACTAAATTTCTTGTTTTCTAATCCCCAACACTCATGGTGAGGTAAATAGTTATTTTGTGGACCTAGTCTTGAAGACTTATTTTGGAATAACTTGAGCCCAGACTATTCTAACTATCCGGTCAGTTTAAATTTAAGAGGAAGAATAATCAATAAAAAGACCATTAAAAAATTAATAAAAAACTGAAATAGAAACGGCGTCTGTACTCAAAAATTTCAATTTAAAAAATATCAAGTACTTATCTTGAAAGCAAGTATTGAACGTTCGGCATTATTGGTTTTCAAAAATAATCGAAATAAAAACTTTTTCCTACAATATTTGAAGTTTAAATTATTAATTCTTGAATATTTTTAAATAAAAATTTCGAGGGGGAAATTGGTTCACTAGCAATTTTTTTATAAATTTAAATTTATAATATTTAAATTATAAATTTTTTATGTGTTCAAATCTCATGAAATAAATCAATAAAATTTAAAATTTTTAAAACTTTGATTATGCAATCCGAAGTACCGCAAATTTTTTTTAATCACGAATTAATTACACAATAGTTTAGTATTTTCCTATTAAATAAATTTTTTATTATTTGATCAACAAAAAAACAGCCTTTTTATAAAGAATTTATGCATTTTATAATAAAATAAATTTCATACTGTTCAGCATTTCAAAATTATTTTATATTTTTCAAAATTATCAATTAGAAATTCAATAAGATAATAATTAATAAATAAATTAATAATATTGGCGATCATTTCCTGTATTTTTTAAAATTCATTAATAATCTTGGATTTGTTCTAATATTCTGCTTACCCTAACCCTTCATAATTACCGTAACCGCTTGATTAAAACTCCAGGAATAAAACTGTAGTTCCTTCTTTATACTATTGGAGTTAAGACAATACCCGACATGTTAAAATATATTTTAATTAAAATTCTGGAGTAAAGGAGAATTTAATATTTTAAGCCATTTATAAAGGCTAAAATTCAGCTTTATTCCAGGAGGAAAGGCTGAAAAATAACGGACATTTTTGAAAAATTGTGGAGTTAATTTTGAAAATCATTAAAGTCAAATTTAGCTTTTATTCTAATTTTAAAAAAAAAGTTCGGTTTTATTCCAATATGTAAAACTGAGTGTTTTAAAAATTATTAAAAAAAATTTTCTTTTAAAATAAAAAACATCGCTTAAGCTAAAAATTGAAAAATGATAAATGAAGAAGACATAGGTCGAAAACCTTTGCCAAGAGACGAAAATGGCAAAATTATTCGAAAAATAAATTAAAAATTTTTTAATATACTTTGACAAAACTTTAATTAAAAATGGAATAAAACCGAACTTTTTTTTTAAAATTAGAATAAAAGCTAAATTTGACTTTAATGATTTTCAAAATTAACTCCACAATTTTTCAAAAATGTTACGGTAGAATAAATCAAATAATTTTTTATTTTATTTTTCATTTTAACTTAAAAATATAAAAAATGCAGCAAAATCAAAAATATTTGGATGTTTTATTTGAAGAAGTATAAATTTTAGTTCCACCAGCCCGCTTAATCTCTGGCACTATCCAAGCTATAATCTCTCATTTAAATTTTATTATTTAATTTTTTTTTTAATTTAAAAATATCTTTAGTTTTAGAATTGAAAAATGAATTAAAAGGATTCATTTTTCTCTTTAGAAGCTGAAGATTCGATGCTAATAAATATATTTGAAAGAAAAATTAAAAAAAAAATCTAAAATAAAAATAATTCTATTATAATTCTTTTGGTTAGTCTTGCTTTACAATAATATTAAAATTTTTCTAAAATTTTATGAACACTTAAAAAAAGAAAATTAAAAAATAAAGAATTTGTTAAAAATTTTATTAATTTTTTTAGTAAAAAATTCTAAATTTAGACAAAAAAAATAAATAGAAAAGAACAGTAAGAGATTTTAGTGGATAGCACAGTGAATACGGATATGAGTCCTTTTATTTAGACTTTAACATACAAAAATAAAATTTCAGAATTAATTTGCGATTATTTTTTAATTTTATTTTAATTTTCAATAAAATCTTTAAATTTTAAATAATTTACTAGAAAATTTTTATTAATTGTAAAATTAGGTTTTCTATTTTTAGCAATATAGAAAATTTAGATAAATTTGTCGTTCATCGTTTTGGCCAGCCCCATTTTTAGTTAAATATAAATATGGAGACAAGTCAATTTTGTGATTAACTGTTCATATTATTAAACTGATTTATTTTTGGAGGTTATATTGATGATCGAAAAATGCCATATTAATGTTTCGATCTATAATTAATTTTTTGATCGCTAAATTTACCTTAAAGTTAGTTTAATGAGAAACATTTTTGATCAAAATAATATTCTTTTTAAAAAGTAATACTTTAGACGGCAAATTGAAGTTTCAGATCAAATTCTAAGATCAAAACGATCATTTAAAATTTTAAAACTAAATTAATCTAATGATTTTAAAAATTTTTAAGGAAATAAATACTAAACATTACTAGACATGTTATGTCTAATAATGTTTCATTATCAAATTAATATCAAAATGATTGATCTCTAATTTATTTAACAAAAACAATCAGTAATTTAAATAAATCAGGTAAAGTTAATTCACAAATTCAAATTTATAACTTTTATATCCATTCATTCAAACTGAAATAATTTTATTTTTCTACTTTAATAAATTTTAAATGTTAAAACAGTTAATTTTTTTATCTTTAAAAGTAAGTTTTCATTAAAATCAATTAAAATATTTAAACCTATAAGTTCAATAAAAAGGGACATTTTAAAATTCTAAATATGAAAATAAAATAGACATGAAATGTCAAGTAATTGCTTTTTGAAAAAATTTATTTTTTCTCTATTAATAAAAAAATATTACAATTTGTATTTTGATCTGTTGCTCTTGATTTCCAACTTCAATTTGCCCTTTAGACGGAAATATTTTTGTGTAAAATTTTTAAATTCGGAATAAATGAGGTTTGAATTGAAACTAAACTTAATTCATTAGTTGGAGCTTTTATTTATTTATTTATTTCAATGAACGCGCGATGTTAATAAAAATTTAAAAAATAAAATGTAATAAATAAGACAAAGTTTAAGTGTTTTCTAAAAAATTTAAATAAAAATTGAATAAAAAATTTAATTTAAATGTTATCTTATTTAAAAAAGAAAATCCAAGAGAAATATTCCAGATCTGGCTAAAAATTTTGATCGAAATATTTAGTTTAAAATAATTACTAATAATTTTACGAGGGTAAAAAAATGATCAGCTTTCACTTAAATAACAAGTCCCAAAAGATGATATGAATTATGAGTAAAAAGAAAAATCAAATTATTTTTAGTCTAAATCGACATATCCAAAAATTTTTAAAAGAAGTCATCAATTAAACCGATTCTTTTCTTATCAAAAATTACAAATATAATCTTTATAAAAACTTCTCTTGTATTTTCTGAGAATATTTAATTTAAATCTAAAATTTCAAATGCAAATAAATCAACTAATTTTTTTTTCTTTTGTTTTCTTAATCATTATTTATTTATTTTTTATTAATGGAAATTGTTGATTTGAAGATTATCCTAAACAATTTAAAAAAATGGCTTATTTCTTTTATGGTAACAAATTTTTTTTATAAGCCATTAAAAAATAAAGTTGGTTTCTGTCTTTCTCTAAAATCAAAATTGTTTTAGTGGTAAACGTTCAATTCATAGAATAATTGTTTCTTAGAGTTATTTTCATATGATCTTTTTAAGCGATTAAATAAAGAAAAATAATTAAAAAAAAAAAACATATCATTTTTAATTTTTCATTGACAACAAATTGAAAAAATATTTAAAATTTTTCTTAAATCTACAAAAAACGAAAATTTAAACTGAAAAAAAATTATTTCAAAAGTTAAACGTAAATACATTTAAAATTTGTTCGTAAAAATAATTTCAAATTAATTTAATCTTAAAAGTTTTCTATCAAAGTTTTTAACATAATTTCTATGTTAAAGAAATCTATGAGTATATTTCTACGAAATATTTTTTCTACCAAAATTTATTCTATGCGTTTTGTTTGATTTTCTAAGAATTAGTTTTTCGATGAATTGATACATCATTGTTTTAATTAGATATTGTATATTTTTGACAGTTGGAATAAAAAAAAATAAAATTCAATAATTTTAAAAAGAGAGAATACTCCAACACAAAAATCCATATTTTACTTATTTATTGATTAATTAATGACAGAATCATCATCAAGTTGCGTATTTGTAAGGCCAACAAACCTTCATTCAAAAATAATAGATAATATTGAAGATTCTTTATTAGACGCTGAAGAAATCGAATTAATAAAAAGGTGAGAGAAAAAAATAAAACCTTTCAAGCCTTATGCTCTTTTCGTGACTAAAATATTACAGATAATGAATCAAAGCATATTTTAATGAGCAAAAGTAATCAAATCTTTTTTATTTTTTAAAAATTTTAAAAATATTTTAAAAATGAAATTTTATTTTTTTCATTTTAAGTCTAAAATTTTTAAATAAAAAAAAACTATTGATAAATAAATTAAAAATGATACCTAGAAAAAAGGGTCCAAAATAATCTACACTTATTTTGTGAAAAAACAACTCTGTTAAATCGTTACTTTTATTTTCAGTGCATATAATTGAAAAAAAAATAAAGATCAAAAATTATTTATTTCAATTAAACTTTGGTCAAAAATAAACTTCTATGGGAAAAAACTATCAAAATTATTCTAGCCATCTAGAATCCATGCCTAGCTGGGTAATGAAGTAAGAGACCAATTTTTCTGCATCTTTGGCTTTAAGTTTCGCTATCTTAACTATTTCATTGTGATCTGAGCCATCCTCTGCATCATATTCAATAGCAACCTTGTCTGTAATAATCGACAAGGCGACCACCTTAAGACCACAATAGCAGGCAACTGTAGCCTCATGTGAAGTTGACATTCCGACACAATCGGCACCATTTTTCAAATAAAACAAACTATCAGTCACAGTTTCATACGAAGGTCCACTAATAGTTCCATAAACTCCCTCTTTTAGATCTAAATTCAACTCTTTTCCGCACTTGTGCATCAAAGCCCTCAATTTTTTGTCATAAATATTCGAGACAGGAACAAATCTTGGTCCAAATCTTTCATCGTTGTGTCCAACTAATGGATTCTGCATGGACAACAGAGGCAAGCTAAAATGGTCCTTGATTAGCATTAAATCTCCCACGCTCAAAGATGGATTAAGTCCACCAGCAGCATTTGTTATGATCACTAGCTTTACTCCAAGCAGTTTGAGTACCTTGAGCGGCAGAGTGCATAGCGCGGTTGAGTAGCCTTCATATGGATGAAATCTTCCCTGCATGCAAATCACTGGTAGATTGTTCAAATTGCCATATGCAAAAACTCCTTTGTGACCATGGACTGTGGAGCGCGGAAATTCAGGTATGTCTGCATACTGGATTTCTTGCTTGTCAGCAATCAAATTGGCTATGTCACTTAGACCACTTCCACAAATGATGCCTATTCTTGGCTTGAAATGTATGCGTTCCTCGATCCACTTGGCTATAGAACTTATTTTATCATAATTGTAATAGCTTAAAAGAAATAAAGAAAAAAAGAGACAAAATTTAAAAAATTTATTTATTTTAAAAATTTTAATTTTACGCATTGGTAATAGCATCCTGGCTCAATAGTTCAGCAGGCAGATTAAATTCTTTTTGTACAATTTGATTTATTAAATCGGAATTTTCCATTTTTAGCTTTTCTTTTTTTCTAGTCAAAATGTTTTGTCAAGAAAAAAATTTTTCCTAATTGTTTCGTGACTCTTAACGCCTGCGGTTTTTAGTTTTTCTAATCAAGGAATTTTATATAGAGTTTCTATTTCGTATTTAGGCAACATTATGCATAAATAATCGGAGCTGAAATTTCCGTTTATCATTTTTTTAAGCTTTTGTATAGACGAATTAACTCTTTTTTAAATAAAATTTATAATTTTCAACATTATAAAACAATTTTGGGAGAATAATTTTTTAAATTATTATAATGGTAATTTTTGGAGCAAAAGTGGAAAAATTTCTCGAGGCAATCAAAGGTAAAATAAAAATGATTAAAAAATAAAATATAAAATTATAAAAAAGCTTGCAAAATCACAAATAAAACGCAAGAGAAAATATAAAGTAATCTTACTTTTTAAAAAAATCCCAGTGTGAAAAATCTTGGCAAACTTCTTATCCTTTTTATTTTTTTTTTATTTTTTTAATCTTATTTAAATTTATTTTAGTAAATTTTTTTTATATATTTTTATTCTGAAGGAGCATTAGCTGGGTACAGATAAACAAATAAATCGAATTATGAACAACATTATTATTTATTTAATAAAGTTTGTCATCATTTTAGATCAAAATTAAAGAATATAAAATTTTCTAGATTATTTCAAAATTCAAATTTAAAATTTGAATTCAAAATTATTAAAGCAAGATTAAAGATACTGCAAAAAATCTGCAATTTCCTGTTAAATGCACACTGTAAACAGTTGCGTTTTTTTGTTTAACTTTATTTTAAAATAATTGAACATGTTTTGCCTGAATCCCAGAATCCAGATAAGTCGAAACAATGGTTGTTTCATAAAGAAAAATAAAAGCACTGTTCAAAAGAAAATAAATGAAAAAAAGCAACAAGTTAAATTCTCTCTTTCAATTGTGAAACAATAGAAAATATTACTATTTAAAAACTTATATTTTAATTTTAAAAAATGCGAAAATAAAGTTTAAAAAAAATACTATATGGGGATTCCTTAATATATAATAGAGTGGACTTCTCTTTTTCTTAAAGATAGAAATTTTGTTATAAGTATCGGGGACGAATTATCTTCGAAAAAACCTATTTTAGCAGGCGTTCCACAAGGAGCAGTAATTAGTCCTATTTTATTTAACATATTTATTAACAACATGCCTCAAAAAAATCAGTCAAATAAAAGCTTTTCACTTTTATACGCTGATGATCTATCCTCCTCATTCATCTTTGGTAAATCCGGTAACTTAGAAAATATCGTAAACCGTTATTTAAGACTGCTAAAAAAGTGGCTCTGTGATTGGAAACTAAATATGTCAGCACATAAATGTAACTATATTGTTTTTTCTCAAAATAAGAGAACAAACTTAAAATTTGACCTTTATTTATCCAAATCTAATCAATGTAAAAGTGAGAACCTTATCCCGAAAGAAGATAATCCATTATTCTTAGGGGTTACCTTTGACCAATATCTTAATTTTAATAAGCATTTTTCTAACATCTTTAAAAAATGTCAAAACAGATTAAATATCTTGAAAATACTTTCAAGTAAATATTGAAAATTAGATACTAAAATTCTTTTTAATATTTATAGCCTTCTCATTGGATCAATTTTTGACTACTCTTTCTTTGCGTTTCCTTGTTTGCCCGAAATCAGACTAAGAAAAGCCCAAGTGATTCAAAACTCATCCATAAGAACAATTCTGAATTTTCAGTTCGATACTCCATCATGCATGTTACACTTTTCCAGTCGTAAATACAATATAAAAACTTTGAATGAAAGAGCACTGGAATCTAATTTAAATTACTATACCCGAGCAGAAAATTCTGCTAATCCACTTATTTGTCAACTAGTTAAAGAATGTAATTGAGGCTTCTCAAGCAGAACTATTACAAAGGCTACTCCCCTCTGTGCTTCGAAAAAAAGTTGACAAGAATTTTAAAAGAGCGATGTTTCTCATGAAGATCTTTATTTATTAGAACTTGAGTTGTCTGAAACCGAAATTTGATTGATTTTATCTTGATATATTATAAAAGTTAATAGGAATATGAACATAAACATAACTTGAAATAAGGATTTTAATAATTTTATTTTTTCTTGTTTTTTTTTCTTTATAATTTTTTTTTTTTTTACTTCTTTTTTCAAACATTATAAATACTCAAAAAGGGTTGAAGGAGTTGCGCAAGCGGTCGATACAACCTTTTTTTTAAATTTTAAAATTTATTTTAATTTTTAAAAAATAAAATACTACAAAACAAACAAACGTAATCAGAAAAAAAAATTTATTTTCAGGTAAGATACGTGAAAATAAGTTCATTCTTATTTTTTACAAATAAGAAAATGACTTTCTTTAAAAAATATAAATCTAAGAATAAACTAGATTAAAATTTTGTAACTTAAAAATATTAAACTGTCATATAAAAAAATATTCAGAATTAATTTAAAAAACAAAGTCTGAGATGCTAGAGTAATTTTTCTAATGGTTATTAATAGTCAATTTCGGAAATAAGTAAATTAGATAAAATATTAGTCTAAAAATCTCCAAGTCTGAGTATTTTTTTCACTTAGGGAAGCGTTGCATGGGTTGGAACAAATGTTAATCCGAAGGAGCCAAGTCTGGTGAATAAGCTGGATGAGACAAGATAAATTTTTATTTATTTTTTCTTATTTTTTTATTTATTAATTAAAAATTTGGTTTAAAATTTATCAAAAACAATTGAAGTTTTCTAAATTAAATTGTGTTTAGTACAGAAGAATTTCTCTGCGTGAAGATTTGTCTATCAAATAAAATGAAAATCAATCTAAACACTACTTCAATTATTTCAACAAGACTTAGCAAACTCATTCCCAAAAAAAGTCCTGCTACTCCACCAATACTTGAAATTAAATCAGCAGGAGTGGTCGTTGGCGACTCTTCTACCACAGTGGATGCCAAACTGTCATAGTAAATATAAACCACTGAATAATGATCTGTTCCATTAAGTGTTTGAGCTGAAATTGTTTGATCAAATGTCTGCTTTTCGCATTCTAATGGACATAAATCAATGCACTCTTTGTTGATGTTTTCAAAAGTAAAAAAATTCCCCATAATATGTTGGTAACATTTTCCATATAAGTCACATGGTTCTTTATCAAATACTGATGGTATCATAAACTCAGTGCAGTTGCATGTTTGTGATAATTTTTTCTGATAGCATTGTTCAATGCAAAAAGCTTGGGTATAATATCCATTTTTGGCCAAAATTAATTTGTACAATTCAGACTCATGACTTTCGGGATTTTTAGTGTTTCCGTCACATTCACTGTAAGGTTTGGGCTCAGATTTGGCAAAAGTTCTTTTAAGACCAATATTTGCAGTTGATTTTGTTCCAATTAAAACACCGGTTACTGAATATGGCGAACTTTCTTGGTTGTGGATAAAAATAATGCCACCTAATTCTGATGGATATTCCAATAGACCCTTATCAATTTCAAAATTCAAAATTAAAATCAGACCATCAGTTCTTCTGCTGCGGGCCATTTTTTTTAAGTCGACATGAGAACCGTTTTGCAAAACACCAGAATTAAATGTGTAACAATTGCCATACTCTGAATGATAAAAGTAAACAAATTCTTTCAAATTTAAAAGTTCATTTTTAAACCATGATCCATTAATAAGCTTTTTTTTACTGTCCCCATAAATACTTTTGTTCTGTTCCATTAATCCATGTTTTTCTAGACAATTTCTAAATTTTATTTGAAAGTCATAATCATCCAGTGAAGATGGTGTTAAAATTTCTGAACAAAATGGCAAAAGTTCTGTCGCTTTTTCAGTTGTAAAAAAGTTAATGTTGCAAATGGTGATCGCAGGAAAAGTGGCGATATAATCATTTTTGACTCTGATTTTTGTGGTCACTTCATACTTTAAATATTTGGCAATATTCTGAAAAACTAGTAAACAGCAACCAGCTGTTGACAGAATTGAGCAAAAAATCCATAAGAACTTAAGTGCCGATTTTGTCGACTTAAAAATGTTGGGTATACCATGGCAAGTTGAAGAAAGAATTACATCAAGCACTACTGGTTTAACATTAGACAACATTTTTTTTTTTGTTAGATTCTTTTATTTTCATATTGAGCTGAGAATTTTTTATTAAATAAAAGTTAGTTTAGAATAGTCCTTTATTTAAAATTTATAGATGAAACTAATATGGTAATATTCAACCAGAACGGATATTTGATTTTTTAAATGCTTTTTGGAATAAAACTTACATTATGGATTCTGTTCATTTTTTTCAACCCTCGTAACTTCTCATTTTAATTAAAGCTCCATTAACAATAAAAAAGTATTGATTTTGAATATAGAATAATATAAAAAAAGCTTATAGAGGAAATTCGATTTTAGACACGAATGACTAGCACCCTAAAAAATAAAAACTTCACATTCAAAATGATGCTAAATAAGCAATTTTTTAAATTAAAGTGATCAAAAAGAAATAAGAGATTTTACTCAATATATTTATAATGATTATCTAATGAATATTGGTTTTATAATATCAAATTCTAAAAATTTTACCCAGTATTTTATTCAGTTATTGATATGGAAATACAAGAAGCCTAAATAAAAAAATTTTTTTATTACCAAACAAAAGTTTTTTATCATTTTATTGTCTAACATACAATTGCACGAAAGATGGAAGAAAATGTTAATTTTATTAGATAAAAAAATTTAAGATAAATTAGTAGAAATTTAGATTTAAAATTAAATTAAAATTGATTAAATAAAACTTCATTGATTTTTCTTTACTATTTTATTATATCAAGACAAGATGATAAAATGACAAATTGCTAATATCCCAGTCAACTTATTATACAGTGCTGCTACGATACCTGGAATACACCATATTTTACGTAAATTATGGTAAATTCACGATATTTTACCATATTTAACGTTAAATATCCATAATAATTGTTAATTTCAGTGAAAAAAAAAATTCCAAAATTTCTCTAAAAAAACCGATTTTTATGAAAAAAAATTTTTTTTTTGAATTCTTGAAAGAGTGAAAAAAATTAAATTTGATTAAATATTTTGACGTAAATTTCGGTAAATTTTTATAAAAAAGGTGAAAAATGGTAAAAAATCAACAAAAAAAGAAAAATGGATTTTTTATTATCATATTCTATTTTTTTAACAAAAAATGAAAATTAATATTTTATTATTATTTACAAAACAGATTTTATTTTCTAGCATTTTTTGTTTTTAAGCTGTTTGCTGCCTTGTCCCGAGCTTAATTGAATGTGGATCCTTTAAGAATGAATTTCACTTTTATTAGTTTACCCAGGTCGTTATTTGAAAGAATAAACTATGAGTATAAAATTAATTTCGATTCTAATCAATTTGTTTTATTTAAAATCAATTTATTCCAATTTAAGTTTAAAAGTTCAATTAGTATCAATTTTTTTTTTTTTTTAATTTTTTATTTAAATTTGAAATGGCTCTGAGCAGTAAAACTCCTTCTGCCATTAGATAAGTAAAAAATAGAATTTTTAAATGAATAAAGTAAGCAAAAAAAAATTTTTGAAAAATAAAGTACAAAAAAGAATAATTTAGAAAACTACTGGAAAAGCTATAGCAAGTTTTTTTTTTGTTTAATTTTAGTGTAATAAAAAAAAAATAAATAAAGCAAAGATATTGAAAATCAGAGAGATAATCCCTTATCATTTAGCCATTCACTGAATTCATTCCATATATTACATAATGGTGTTTTTTTCTTACAAGATCTTGAGCTATTAACAAAAGCACTGACAAAGTCTTTGATTAATTCAATAGTAAGTGTATTTTTGAAAATAACACTATTTTTAAGATATTTTATAAATAGTTTATTTAAACGAACTTTAATGCTATCTAGCTTTATGTCATCTAGGAAATTTATCCGGAGATCCGATGGAGTATCTTGGGGAAAATTATAACTGTACTTAATTGAAATATTTTGGAGAACTTGAAGCCTAGAGAGGTTGATCTTTGAGACTAGAATAGGAATGAAGAAACTTTTAAATAATTTTTTGAAAGAATTTTTTTCATACGGTATATTTTTTCCAAAAATTTTCAAAGTTAGGGATTGTTACATTCACAATAAATTTGTTACAAAAAATAAAAATGTTATTGTTTTTATCATATCAGTGTGTGTTTCAATTGATTTTGTTCTTATTTTTATTAAATTTGTGGATAAGTTTAATGAGGGCAATATTAAAATATTAAAAATCTATATTGATTTCTACAACGATGCTACAAAATAGCGATAAAATTATTTTGTTTTAAATTTAGATTGTAAAATTAAATAATGAGAAAATGTGTTTTTATTGAAAAATTTTTTTTAAATTAAAATTTTTTTTATTAAATCTTTTTTTTATAAAGATATACAAATATTTAATTGAAAATTCAAGATTAGAAAGAAACATAAAAGCACAGGAAATAATTTGAATTTATTAATTTTATAAAATAAATAGCATATTTAAATTAAATTTTCATTTACTGAGATTTTCTTTCATTTAATTTTTAACTATTATAAAAAATTTAAAGGGAACATAAAAGCATGACAAAAAAGTTAATATTTGAATTGATTATTTTTTCGATATAAAAAAGTTTTTTAAAATCAATTAAACTCCATTTGATTATTTCTAAAATCGGATTTATTTATTTTTTGACTAGAACTTTTTATTTAGATAATATTATATTATATATTTTTTAAAGATTTTCAAAGATTGATTCTTTGATTAACTGAGATGCTGTTTTGGATAAAAAATCGGTTTTATCGGTTAATAATGAAACAATCTCTCTGAAATGTTTTTGATTATTAAGATGGTCAGTGTCAATGGTCAGAAGGTACCAGAAAATTAGGGAACTCTTTTGAAAATTAAACCAATGGAAATTGTTGACGAGTTACTATATTATATAGGCGTAGCTAGGCCCCGGTTATTAGTCCTTTGATATTCATGAGTGTCATGAATCTAGTTGCTAGTTTGTTAGTCTAACTCAATTGATTGATTGCTGGCGCCAAGTTAAGAAATATATAAATATAGTTTAATATAAATAAATAGTGGTGGTTTTGTGTTCTGAAAAGACATTTTTATATATTTTATACTACCTTTTATGCTACCGTAATTTCACACTATTCCCACTAATATACCAAAGAGATTCAGTCAATCTACTCGGCAACAACTTGGTGCCGTGACCAGTATCATAGAAGAAAAAAATCGGTTGCCGAGGAGTCGAGAAGAAGCTAGTGGGAAGACCACCGAAGCAAGAAAGAAGTGAGAGTCCAAGTGGAAACAAACAAAGAGGACCTGGTATACCAAAGAAAATGGCAAGAAGAGAGGAAATCTGCGAGATGGCGACAGTGAAGAATCAGTCGTGGATGGCATAACTAACATTAAAACGAAGAAAATCATAAGAAGAGAAGAAGTCTGTGAGGAAGATGTCGATTTTGTAGAAACTATTGTGAATACTCGCCTACAACTTTTGGTTCACTATCAGTCTTTACCATAAAATTTAAATTTCCCTTTTAACTAACATTTTCCTTGACAGAAACATCATCACCAATTTTTAGTCTAAAATCGTTCATTTGTTTTTTTTTTATCAAGCTTTTAAAATGTTTGGATCGATGAACACGGAAGGTTTTACCATACCTTCTTTGTTTACCGGTTTCGATTGGGTAATAATAGCGGTGTAGATGGCCAACTCGATGCAGTTACCTCTGTGTCAGGTCGGAGCCGTTGCTCAAAAAGGTACAAGAAAAGGAGATGAGCGCCTCCCCATTATTCACTAGGATATAAAGGAACATATTATTCTTTGTTTGCTACACCACAGACACTTTCTAAGTTCAATTCAGAGCTTTATGAATCGCCGATTGGCTTTTTGCATGTATCTATCCTAACTTTCGACCCCAGTTTTGACTCGAGGATAGCATTTACATTTTACATTTTAAATTTACCTGCTTAGGGTTATTTTTAGGCACAATGTTCTCAATGTACAGAGCAAGATACGGAAAGAAGAAAAAAAAAAATGACTGAGTTATATTTATTAAAGGAACAATTAGGATGACGTCTAGCTGACAATTCTAGTCACTAATGGCCTAGTACATCAGATTCATCTATTAGTTTTTTTTTAACAAACTTCATTTGCCAGTCGCCTTCAAAAAAGAAAAAAAAAAAAAAAAACTTTTCATGCATGTCCACCACTCGAGTCACACTCACATAAGACACTTTCTGATAACCATGCCCCTATTGCTTCAAAGATGGAAGATCAAAGACGATGCTGGAAAGTGTCATATATTGTCTACTATTGTAATTTGTTCGAGAAAAAGCTCGACTTGATCGACCTGCGAGTGGACGAGTTTGAGGACGCGCTGCTCGATGACTGTGGCAAAAAGCGCAACATAACTATTGATCATCTTTTCCAAAAATTATCAAAGCCTTCACCAACAGATCAATAGACCTCACAAATTCTGATCAATACTTTCTTTAAGTACTGCGAAGATTCAATCTGAACTTAATCCTAGCCAGCGGGCGCAAAGACAACTCGCTCAAGAGCGTCTACAACTCGTGGAACAGCCTGAGCATCCTGGCCAAACTGGACATAATATTTAGCTCGACTGTCGCTTAACGACATTTAGACCAAGTTAAGCGACTATGAAGCCAGTGTACTGCCTGTGTAAGTTGTAAAGTGTAAAGGTTCTGGTACTTTGGTGACCTGAGGCTTTACGAAGAGAGAAAGCCGTAGTGCAGACCAAGAGCAATATGGTGAAAAAAAAAAAATAAAAAAAAAGGAAAAAGGCGGTGACCTTGACCAGGTCGTCGAGGCGGCTGGGCGCAAAGGACGAGCAGCTTGAGGAAAAGAAGCAAGAGCTTGAGGAGGAGAAAGAGAGTGAAAAGGAGTTGGACGTGATAGAGCTAGACATGAGAAAACGCTGCGAAAAGAGCTTAAGCACTGGTCTTGTATGTGTCAGAGCTTGGAAGAATTCATTCGCTGAATAAGAGGCTGAAGGGCTCAACAAAGCAGCAGGGCGAAGAGATAGGAGAGCTGATCGAGAGTCAGTACTTGCCTGAGATGCCGGCCTTTTTCATAAGGCGGACAGAGAAAAGAAGAAGCGTTTGCAGGCGATGCAGCAGAAGCGACAGTCGCGGTGGCTGCAGAGCAAGCAGATGGTGAGCTCGAGGTTGAGAATGAGTGCGATGCGATGAGTTTTCAAAGTTGTCGCCAAAGAATCAGGAAAGACGAATCGCAATTAGATAAGATGATAATAAGCTTTGAAAAGTTTTATATGAACAAAAACATAATTTTTTTAATAGGAAATATAAAAGAACAGTTAAGTTTTGAGCGATCTTGCTTGGTTTCAGCAGTTAAGTCATTGAGGGTTGCAACATTGAGGGCGCGGGCCTGGAAGATCCAGTTGTATAGACTTGGATGGGATCACGGAATGCCCTTGGTAGTGGAGCGAGAACATCTACCTCTAGCACAGGAAAGGCTCACCACAAGAAACCGAGGACGGTGTGTAACACCCAGTATTGAAACTGGCATGCCACCGTAGGAGACATGTCCGTAGGTCCGAGTACCTTGAGATTACCAGAAGGATGGTATTGTGCATAGAAGGTACTCCAGCAATGAGGACATTGCTGTTTAACCGGCGGGCGTGTTGACGAGTTACTATATTATATAGGCGTAGCTAGGCCCCGGTTATTAGTCCTTTGATATTCATGAGTGTCATGAATCTAGTTGCTAGTTTGTTAGTCTAACTCAATTGATTGATTGCTGGCGCCAAGTTAAGAAATATATAAATATAGTTTAATATAAATAAATAGTGGTGGTTTTGTGTTCTGAAAAGACATTTTTATATATTTTATACTACCTTTTATGCTACCGTAATTTCACACTATTCCCACTAATATACCAAAGAGATTCAGTCAATCTACTCGGCAACAGAAATGTATAAGAATAATTTTTGAATTAAAACAAATTTTATATAATCTTGCACATCTTTTAAATTCGATTAATTTCATCTCTATCTATTGCTCGCTTTTGATAAACATTCTTTAGATAATTCAGAGTCAGAGTAATATGATGTTTTATAAATAAATGCAAAAATTTATATTAAAAAAATTTTCAAATTTATTTTAAATCAATCTTAATTCTAAATTTTATAATTTAATCTATCCAAAAGTGCTCTAAATTTCATCTTATATTGAATAAAAATTTTTAATTACATTTTGTTCTAAAAAATATAATAATTAGATAGCTGACCTACGAAAAATATGATAATTTTTTTATTTAATTTTTTGGGAAAAAAAATTTTTAAAAAAAAAATTTTGAGTTTTGATTTGGAATGAAAAATCCAGATTTAAATTGCCAAGTTCATGTTCTAATTTTTTAGGGAATTTTTTTTAATTTACCAAAAAATTTAATTTTAATTTAAAACAAAACTTAACTTAGATTTTTTAGCATTAAATATCGCTCTTCATTATTATTTTTCTAACCTCTATAAATATTTCCTTTTTAAATCCTTTAATATCTTAATTCCGCGGTCAATTTTTTACTTTAAATAAAAATTACAATTTTTCACTTATTATGTAACTTACTAATTCAAGAATAATTTTATTACTTAGATCTAATTTTATTTGATAAAGTTTTCCTTGAAACCCAAGATATTTGCGATAATGTTTTCTTAAATTTCAAAGGTAAGAGCATACAATACTATGAATAATGCTGAATGCTTGGTTTATAGATATCAAGAGGTGTCGAAATAATTTGTCTACCATCTCCTCATTCAAGATTCTGTTTTATATGGACCCAAAAAATGGTTAAAATAATAAAATCTTGTTTTGTTTAAGACTGCATTTTAGATAATAATATCGCAACATTTAAAATTTTATTTAATCATGCTATTCAAACAAAATTATCTAATTCGCTTACTTATTACACCAAGTGTTATAGAGATAGAATTTTATAAAATAAAACAAAATGAATTTTGATGATGAAAATATTTTGCAGAAACTCAACTCAAACCCATATGAACCGACCACTAATCGTAAACAGGTATTTATTTACAAATTTTTCCTTCTTCAAGCCATTCTTAATTCAGACTTGAATGTAAAAATTTTTGAAAATTATATATTTTGAGTTAATATAGAATAACTTTCATAATTGGTCAACTAGACTGATTAAAAATCTTTAATAAATGTTAAAATATTTCAAATTCAAATTTTTTTTTTTATATAGAAAAAAATATAGACTAATGTATAAATTAAAAAACTAATGTTATTAATTTAAAATTAAGCTTAAAAATGAGCAAAATTTTTTTAAAACAAAATAATAATTATTCATCACCAAATACAATTTCTGCCAGATTCAATTAGACACTAGAAAACATTTAACTGTTCCAAAAGTTGTAGAATTATTCAGAAGAGAGCAAAATAAAGTTGATTCAGATATGTTTAGAATCAAAAATGGTGAACAATTTAAACCAAGAAAAGACATACATGAGACTAATTTAAGAATTTTACGATTAGTGACAGATTATTAAAGTGGGAATATTGAATCATTTTTAGAAGGCATTGGTAATAATTTACTAATTGGTGAAGAAAAAAATTAAAAAAAAATTAATTCGACTATTTATTCTTTCTAAATTTTTTTTATAAATTTTTTTCAAAGTAAATTCGATGTTTTTCATTCTATATTTTGTCTTTCTATATTCTGGCTCCATTAATAAATGTAAAATAAATAATAAATAAATGGAGCCAGTAAAGAATTAATGATTTTTAATTTTTTTTTATATGTTTATTTAATATTTAAAAAAATTACTTTGAGTAATAAAACTCCTTTCACCATTGGTATTTAAAATTTGAAAAAGGGTCCATAAAAAAAGTTATATTAAATTGAAAGAGAAATTGAAAATGCTACAGAAAAACAGTTGTCCATTGGAATAGCTCAATTGAGACATTTATTTAGTTGATTTTCTCCTTTTATATGAAAAAATTTTTGTCCTTCTATTTTGTCAATTTGATTTTTAGATTATGTAGTAAGTGATTCTAAAAAGAATTTCAAACAAAATAGATCAAGTGTAATTTTCTTGGTAAAAATATTTAATTACATTTTCGATTTGATTATCGGAATTATATAAATTTTTTTTTTTAAATTTTTTGGTGAATGTTTGCATTATTTAGGTATAATTCAGTGAAAAATTTTAACGCGAAATTTAATAGTTGTAGAATAAGATGATACGTTTTAAAAACAACTTAAATATTAGACTTTGTTTCTAAAAACTAAATTTTAACCACATTTTAATAAAATTTAATTGACTAGTTGGGATCATTAGATAAACGTGTATTTAAAAAATTAAATGGAACTTAAAATTTGATTTATGTTAAATCTCCGTCAAAAACACTGGACTTAGAGCTTAATGAAATGGTCTGGGATGAGATGAAAGAATTTGAAAGGGCCAAAAGAATTCAAAATGAAAAATTGTGATTTAAACATTTTTTGAATTGCAAAATAGATAATACTGAAAAATGTCAATTATAAATAAATCTTTTAAAGTTTGAGTTTGTGTTTAATTTTATAAAGTTTTTTCATATGAAGGTAATAAAAATTGTGATAAATAAGAAAAGATTAATAGTCATGGAAAATGAAAATTTTCAATTTGATCATCGGAATTATTTAAATTTTTTTTTTTAATTTTTTGGCGATTGTTTGCATTATTTAGGTATAATTCAGTGAAAAATTGTAAAATCATTTTTTATTTTAATTTTTTATTATTTTTTATTTTATTACATTTATTAAAAAAATAATTTGTCAGAAAGCAGTTTTGCTATCTTTTAATGTATCATAGTTATTAATAAGTAAAATTAACTCAATTCAGTTTTTTTTTTTTTAATAAAATTAATAAAAAATATGATTATTAGAAAAAAATCTCAGGGTTTGGAATTGAAATAAAATTAGATCCAGTAAAAAGCATAAAACTTGTTGGTTTGGATTAATTTAGATTGATAAAATCCATACCAGAAAAAGCAAAATGTTTTGTTATTTTTGATTTAGCAGAAATTTTAAAATAAAAAAATTCCTAATTAACTTAAGAATAAACATAAATGATTTGACAAAGGGACATTGGTAAATTTTCGAAAAATTACGTTACAAAAAAATTAAATCTACAAAAATTTCCGTAAATTCTAAAATGGCAAAAAAGTTGAAAATTTTGTTTAATTTCAGTCTATTGTGAATATTTAGTTAAATATTTACGAAAATTTACGTAAAATCACCATTTTTTACGTAATTTTTCGTAAAATTACACATCTAAATAAAATGTTAATTTACGAAAATTTACAAAAAATTTCCTAAAGTTTGATAAAAACACTAGTATAAAATCATTTAAAAAAGTTATAATCAAAATAATATTTTTTACTGTATTTTTCCATTTTTACAAAATTTTGCAATTAAAATATTCCGTTTTTACGTAAATTTACGTAAAAAAATGTAAATTTTTTTTTTAAAAACGTTTTAGTTTTTTTTAAATTTTCCAATAATTATAAGAAATTGCTTGAAAATTAGTTTTTTTTAGCCCTTTTGTTTTCACTAGTTTTTTCGAAAATTATTGTAAAATTTCGTAAAATTACGTACATTTACGAATTTTTACGTATAAAACGGTAAAAAAACTAGGGTAAAAACACCACTGAAATTCAAATAACTATTTTTGCAATGTAACATCTCATTTTTGAGGTTTATCAATTGGCTCGGCGTCATTAATCTTTTACCAAATATTCAAAAGTAAGCTTTTTGCTTCTTAAAAGCATTCTAAATCTTTAAAATTTTTAATTAGAATAAAATTTTTTTTTTGAATGATTCAAAATTTCAACAAAAAAAAGTCGGTGTTATTCAAAATAAATATTTCACAAAAATTAGTGTTAAAAAGTTTTATATTTTGTGTTTTACAGATTTTTAACAATTTTAATTTTTTGTGCTGAAAATTTTTATTTTTCACCCTTTACTTAACTCTAATTAACAAGCATCTTTTAGCTAAAGAATTAATAAAAAGTTTAAATTTTTCAGGTGATCTCCTAAAAAACTAATTATTAAAATAATCAATTTTACTTTTTTTTTACAATAAAATCAATTTAAATAAATAAAAATTTTAATTTAAAATTAATCTTTATATGAAAAAAATATTTTTTTTCAAAGAAATTTACTTTGGCGTTGACACTGTGCTGTCTTTGCATTACCTTGGCCTCATTTCAATTCGGCTACAATATAAGCGCTTTGAACTCGCCGTCTTCTCTGATAAAATCTTTTATAAAAAATGAGACCTACATTTTCAAGCCATATTACGAACAAATCGAATCATTTAAATCAGCCGAGCAAAATCTTCTATCAAACAATTTTCACTTAGAGTACGAAAAAAACGAGTTTAAAAAAATTCAACAAGAATTATCAGAAAATTTATTTTCATCTCAAAAATATAAAAAAATCCTAAAAAAAAAATTCGAAAAAGAAAATGAAATTTTAGATCATTTTAACACAAGCGTGGAAGAGTACTTGGAAAAATTGGAAAATTTGCTGGTAGAAGAAAAGCTTCGCTTAGAAAAGTTTAAACTAAAATTAATCCTGGATGAGAGTGAGGTAAACGAAATGACAGAAATTGTTTGGACAATACTCAATTCTTTGTTCGTTTTGGGCGGCATGACTGGGGCATTTGGATCCAAATTTATAATGGACAAAATAGGCCGTAAAATGAGCATGGTTCTGCACAACTTGTTCAGTACAACTGCATCAATTCTAGTAGCCAGTTCAACCTACTTGTCTTCTCCTGTTTTGGTCTTAATTTCAAGGTTTTTTTTCGGCCTACAAGGTGGCTTCGCCTGCAGCATTGTCCCCACATATTTATCCGAGATCGCTCCCAATAAACTCAGGGGTCGGATCGGTGTGCTGCATCAATTGTTTATCACACTGGGAATAGTCAGTGCTCAAGTGATTGGTTTTAGACAAATTCTTGGCTCTCAAGGCTCTTGGAACTATTTGTTGGCTGTACCCATAATTCCAGCTTTAGTCGGAAGCATTGCGCTGTTGCTGTTTTTTCCCGAATCTCCAAAAGCCCTGTTGATTAGAAACAAAGCTGATTTGGCTCTGGAAGCATTGAGAATTTTAAGACATGAATTTGATGTAAAGTGGGAACTTCAGGAAATGGATGATGAAATAAAAAAAGGTGATTGTGGTAAAGTAGTGTCAATTATTGGTCTTTTTCAAGATTCAGAACTCAGACTGCCATTGTTTACTGCTCTGGTTCTACAAGCTTCAATGCAACTATGTGGAGTCAATGCTGTTAGTTTTTTTTTTCTTTTTAATAAATAATAAAACAATTTTTTTATTAAAAAAAAAAAATTTTTTTTTAAAGATATTTTTTTATTCGGCAACTATTTTTAAAGAATCAGGAATAGAAAATGATTACATCCAATATGCCATATTTACAACTGGTTTGGTGAACATTCTGGCAACATTTGTGTGCGTTCCTCTCATTGATAAGCTTGGTCGTCGCCCATTGCTGCTGGTCTCCTTGGCCGTGATGATCATAAATTACATTTTCTTGGTAGTCTCACTAACCTTAAAAGAAAAATATGAAATTATGTCATACATTTCTCTGGTTTGTATTCTAATTTTTATTCTAAGTTTTGCAGTTAGTCTGGGACCTATTCCTTACGTATATGCTGCCGAGTGTTTCAGGCAAAATTCTCGCAGTTCAGCTATGGCGCTGTGCAGCTTGGTCAATTGGACTTCTTCTCTGGTGCTAACTCTGATGTTTCCGTTTTTGCAGCGTCTTATTCATCAATATGTTTTTTTGGTTTTCACCGCTATTGTTAGCTTTTCATTTTTGGTCATTGCTAAAAAAGTTCCAGAAACTAAAGGAAAGAGTATTGATCAAATAATGAAAGAATTTAATAGTTAATGCAAAAAATATTTTTATTTGTTAAATGTGAATTTGAATAAAAGAATTTAGAATTTTTTAGTTTTAATATTTTTGTTTATTTTAAATATTTGATGATCAAAAAATAAAATTTAGTTTCTGTTTCAATTTATAATTATTTTTATTATTAATATTCAATAATATATTTGATTGAATCTAAAAGTTCCATATTTTCACATGTGTGACCATTGCCAAGTTTTGAAATAGCTTTGATTGGAATAGATCCTCCAATTTTAAGTTCGTATGCGAGCTCATCGTCAGAGAATGTCAAAATATGCTTTAAAAAAAAAGATAAATACTCTAAAATATGCTCCAAAATTCTTTATAATATAATTTTCCTTTACTCCCAATATGCTTTTCATGTGCTTTATGTAAAAGTCAAAAACATGCCAAAGTATGACTTAGACTTAAAAATTAAAAAAAAAATCTTTAAATTATTATTAGGATAATGATAATTTTTTCTCTTTAATTTAGAAAAATTACTTTTGTTTTTTGATCTTTTGATCATAAACTTCAATTTGCAGGTAATATACATTGTTAATTAATTAACAGCCCAAAACTTATTCAGAATCATATTTCGAATCACTTGCTTTTAAAAAATCTCATTTTACAGAATGTTTGTCAGCTCAAAACTATTTATCAATTTTGAGTAAAAAAATCCAAACGTTTTTTCTCCACTATTAGATTTTGCCATTGGTTTTATTAAATTTTCGCTATTCCTTCAGAAAATAAATTGAATATCAGTATAATTTACTACATATTAAGCAATCTCTTAGAAAATTTTTTGTTTTTTCTTTCTTTTTTCTCCCAGCTCTTTAATCATTATTTTTGTATCTCATCCTTTCATTCACAAATGAAAAATAACTTACTTTAAATTTTAAAGTTTTTTCAAGTTGCAATTAATTTTACTACTACTACTACTACTAAACTGTTTTAATTATTTTATTTTTTTTTTTTTTATCTGAGGGAGCGTATACTCGAACACAAAAACAAATAAATAATAATAATAATAATAATAAATATCCAGAGGTTACAAGAACTTCAAAATTTCTCTATCAAATATATTAAATAAACTATCAAAAAAAAAATGAGATGGATTTGAGGTCTTCTATTAATCAATGTCAAATGATTCTAATGTCAAAAATTTAATGTCAAAAAAATAATTTAAGAAAATAATGTCAAAAAAATTTAATGATAAGGTAATCTAATTTCAATTAAAATAATGACAAAAAAATCAATTATAGTAAAAAATAAAAACAAATGCAACTCTTATTAGATCTTAGATTTTGAGTTAACTTGAGAAAAATGACATCGGAGTCTTTCAATAAATCATGGTAATGCTTCACTACTTTGTTCTGTTTAATACGAATGATGGCAAAGCATTTGGTTTCACTACAAACATATCTTGTTGAATAGTCTTTAGAGTCAGTTCTCCACAAATATTGAAAATTTTTATAAACAATTATGGGATGAGAGTTTTTTATATTCTTGATTCCGAAATTACTGTTTATATATCTTATATCTCTTGATTCATTTTTATTTCAAAAGAGAATAGAATGGAAAAAAGTTTAAATTTATATAATGTTAATAAGCGGTTTCTAATTCAATTATTTTTTATAGGATGTTCAAAGATAAATATTACAATTATTTCTTTTTTTAGTATTTTTTTTATTTCTTAATTTATTCATAATAATTTCTTTATTTAGAGAGAAGACATTAATTTCCTAGATATTAAATTGACATTAGTTTCATTATTTAAGAAAGAAGAATAGATTTCTTAATTTATTTTTAACACTATTTTCTTATTTAACGTTTTGACATTAAATTCATTTAGCATTAGATTATAGTTAATTTTAGGATTTAGGTTTTTTTCTCTTTTTTGATCAATGCATGACTGATTTAAATAAAATAAAAAAAATACATGTTTTTAACTTATTTTTACCTTTGTTTGTTTATATTTAAAAAATATTATTTTTTTGTCGCCTTCTCTTTTTTTTGTTTAGGTTTATTCTTTATATGTGTTTTTTATACCTTAACCATTCTATTCACATTTATTTTTTTAAAGATTTCATGATAAGTCCAAGTCAGGACTTTTTTTTTCATAGTTCGAGCAAAGACTTTTTTCAATCAAAATCTCAGGACTTGGACGTTATTTTTAACGACTTCGACTTTCTATGGGACTTTTAAACAACTCTGAATATTGTGCTGTTTGGAGAACTATTTTTGCACAATTTGAAAAAAATTATTACCTTTTTAAATTTTGTACTAAAATTTCACATTGCCAAATTCTATTTATTTCATTAGTCGATGAAAGAAGTGCATCAAGAATATCTTTTTTGACCCTTGTCCATTATTTTATTTCGTTAGCTTGTTGCTTTTTAATTATTTTTTTTATTTTTGAATCAAACTTAAGAATTTTTGAAAAAAAGGGCTTTTTTTTTGGAATTAGTCGAAGCAAAATATTTTAAAGATCTGGCAAATAAAGAGAGAAATGGTTTAAAAATTCATCGAAAAGATTTGAATTTACGTGGCATTTTATCAAAGGCAGAATAATCTAAGGTGATATTTTCTATTGGTGAACAATTTGAGTGAAATTAATCTTTTAAAATTTAAGGATTATCAAATCAATTTATCGAATTTAAAACCCATTTATTTACAGTATTTTTTTCCTTAAAAGGTGTTAATTTCCTTTTCTTTAAAATTAAAATGAAATATTTAATAAATTAGTTAAAATTTAGATTTTAGCAAGTTTTTTTCTTATTAAGTACTAGAATTTTTTAAAAATAACTCAATAAATATTTAATTAAGTCATCTGAAAATAAAGCTCTATTTATTTTTTTTATAAAAAGCAATTCCTTTTATAGGAAATATTCAGATTTAGAAAAAAAAATCAATTAAAATTTCAAAAGACAAGAAGTGCGCTAAAACTTTCAGCGCTTATTAAATATAAGTAATTTTCATCTATTTGAAAAAAAAATGAATTCAAATAAAAATTTATTGGAAAAATTGAAAAAAGTAACAAATGAAACGATTCTATCATCTACTTGCCATGGTCTCCCAAATATATTCCGATCTACAAATGTGGTCATTCGAATTATTTGGATAAGTTTTACACTGATATCAGCCAGTTATTGTGTCTTTAACATAATTAACTGTTTAATAAAATATTTTAATTTTGAAGTAACCACCAAAACAAGGCTGTATAATGAGTATAAGTCAGTGTTTCCAGCAGTCACAGTTTGTAATGTAAATTTCTTCACATCAGAGAATGCAGTCGAATTTATTAAATCAATTGAGGATCAGAAATTTTCTAAAAATCCATTTGAAGACAGCTTTGAGTTGTATGCCAAAGGAATCATTGAAAACAGCAGCAATTTTAGTCAGCTGAGACAAAATGTTGGAGATTCTAAGGAAAAATTGATAGTCTTTTGTATGTATTCGAGAAAAGCATGCAATATGAGTTGGTTTCGCTACTATTACCATGCAATGTATGGTAACTGCTACACAATAAATTCAGGCTTCGGTGAAAATGATGATAATGTACCTATTTTTACAGCAGTGGGACCGAAAAGGTTTTTGGGTTTAAGATTAATTTTAAATGTAAGTGTAGCAGAGGAAATAAAGTTTTTAAAAGGAAATATGGGAGCTCAAGTAATAATTCATAATAAGACAGAAAGTCCTTTTATGATTGAAGGAATTTTTTTGTCTCCAAAAACAGAAACCAATATTGCTTTGACCAGAACATTTTATTCTTCGCTGCCAAAACCTTACAGCAGTTGTGAATCAAATACAAATAATAAAAATGCCTATCAATCTGAATTATATAAGCAAGTATTGGAAAATGGTTTCGGATACAATCAAATTTTGTGTATTGGATTGTGTTCTCAGAGACTCGTTATCAGAAATTGTAAATGCTACTCTACTAATTTACCAAAATTTTCCAATTCTCCACCTTGTGTCAGCCTAGAACAAAATATTTGCTTCGAAGAGCAAGTAAAATTTGCAACTGAAACAGATTATATTCAAGATATTTGTTTTAAAGAGTGTCCCCTTGAGTGTGAAGGTATGTTTTTTGAGAAAACAACATCGACAAACCAGTTTTCAAATGAAGAATGGATCAAGTATTTGCAAGAGTACAATGGAAGTGATTCAGTTTATTTTAATAGAACAGTAAATGCTGATCATCTGACTGCTGTGAATATTTATTATGAAAGAATGAGCTATTTTGCCATAGATGAAACACCTAGCATGATTTTTACTGATTTATTGTCAAGTATAGGAGGAACAGCAGGTCTTTTTCTGGGAATTAGTTTTTTGAGTTTGGTCGAAATTGTAGAACTATTAATACAGTTATTTCTTGTTTTTAAGAATCAAAACAAAGTAGGCTAGAATTTTTTTAAAATTAAATATTGTGAAATAAACTATGAAATTTATTTATTTATGTTTATAAAAATCTTGGATAAAAATCAAAAATGAGTCAATGGCCATTGACGACCTAACTAGATGATTTGAAGTCCTATGTAAATCTCGGTAAATTCCACAATTTTCTTTTTAACTGTAATTGAATTTCCAACAGAAAATTATACTTGGATAGGAAAATGATCACTCAACATATCATCATCTATCAGAACCTTTAAGTCGAATACTCTTTCTAAGAGTGAAGACTGGATTAAAAAAGTATCAAGGATTTCATAATATTCCGTTCTAAATATATTATATGTTAATGCCGTATCATTAATTACATAGAGATCGAGCTGATTAAGAAATTTATCTTAGATTAGACCATTCACATTTTCTCTAAAACAACTTAAACTTTTATTCTTCGCGTTGAGATCACCTCCTATTATAAATTTTCTACAGCTCCTTGAGATATCAAGAAAGAGTTCAAAAAGAAGTTCAATATTTGGTGGATTGTAAAAACTAAAAACTAAAAACTGTGTTAGATTTAAAGCAGAAATTTGAATCACTCGGATTATCTTTGATTTCGTTAAGGAGAACAATGTCAGGACATTTTTAAGTAAAAAAACTCTTTTAAAAGATGAATCCTACTAGGTAAATGATAAAAAATCCAATGTGTACACTCCTACAGATTATTTAGTTACCAAAAGTAAAAATTTAAATTCTATGAAAGATTGCACAGAAAATCCAAAAATATGAGTGTAAATTTTCTACATTTTACAAGAAATCTCTAATACAAATCTAATCATTCAAATCTGCCGAGCAAAATCTTCTATCAAACAATTTTCACTTAGAGTACGAAAAAAACAAGTTTAAAAAAATTCAACAAGAATTATCAGAAAATTTATTTTCATCTCGAAAATATAAAAAAATCCTAAATAAAAAATTCAAAAAAGAAAATGAAATTTCAGATCATTTTCTTTCATGATCAAAAATTGAACATTGAAAATTTTAAATTAAATCTTTTAAATTTTTAACAAAATCTATAAAAATTAAATTTTTATTAATGTAGATAGAAAGCTTGAATGTAGTGAATTTCAACATTGATCTCTTGATCACAAAGTTATTTATCAATCTTGAGTAAAAAAATCCAAACGTTTTTTCTTGAATTTCTTGAGTCATTTTTTTAAAAGAAAATGATAAAAATCTGTCTAGAATTTTATGCTGAAATGCGTACAAGGCATAATTTTCTAGAAAATTATTTACGTCATTAAAGTTATTAACATCAAATTTAGACTTAAACAATTTAAATATCGAAAAATAATAACTCTTTGCTAGTTTGATTATTGCATCTTTTGAAATAACACACAAGAGTTGAGCAGTAGTCAAAGTAAGGTAAAATAAAAGTTTTAAAAAACTGTATCTTAACAGAAATTGACCGCTAGAAGAGTCTTTTAATACTAAATAATTTTTTATTCACAACTAAAGAGACGGTACAAGCTTGTAGTAGTAGTAGTATTGAAAGCTGTGACACAGGCGAACCTGTGTGAACGTAGTTTATAAGGCTACATTATATCAGCTAAATCCTTATTTGCTATGCCAATTACTAAACCTGATATACCGATCTCCTAAGACTTCCTGACGCCATGTGTGCATCAAGTTTCGACTTGAAACCGTTTACTGTAACCGCATTTACTACATAGGATGGAAGTAAATTCCAGGTGGTTGCAGTCCTGTTAGGCAAGAATTTCCCTCTTATATTGCAATTCCCACAGATCTCCTTAGCAATTTGGTGTGTATGTGATCTATCTACATTCCCCCTTCCTATAGTCATCCCCAGGTCCACCTCCTCTAACCCTTTGGATACTTTATATAATTGTATTAAGTCACCCCTTTTTCTCCTTAATTCCAGGTCAGTGTACCTCAACCTCTTTAACCTTTCCCCATATTCCAGTCCTTTTAGTTCCACCACCATTCCTGTAGCTCTCCTCTGAACTCCCTCTATCTTCCTTATCTCCCTTTTATTCAACGTGTTCCACACCGATGATGCAAACTCTAAATGTGGCCTCACAAAAGTAGGATATAACCTCTTAAAAAGATTTATGTTAAAATATCTAAACGTCTTTCTAATTCTACCTAACACCCAACTCGCCTTATTAACCGCTGCCTTCACCTGTGCCGAACACTTTCCATCGGCCGTGACAATAATTCCCAAATCCTTCTCCACTTCCGTTGTTTCCAGTTCAAATCTATCACCATCCCACTCAATCCAATACTTGTCCCTAGGATTATTTTTTCCAAAGTGCATGATTTTACATTTTGGGCCGTTCACACTCATTGACCATGTCTTACACCATTCCACAGTAATATTAATATCCAACTGACAACAAACATTCTGGCAAATCGTTAATGTATACTACAAATAAAAACGGACCCAATACTGACCCTTGTGGCACAGAACTAGTCACCTCCTCCCAATTTGATTCAACATCACCCAGAACAACACATTGCTTCCTTCCTTTTAAGAAAGCCTCCACCCAACTTGTTTAGAAAATTCTTGATCAATCTTAAAGTCCAAAAGACTTATTTCCTTAAAAAATTTATGTGATTATAAAAGTTGTAATTTTCAATAAAATCAATTAAAATATTTAAATCTATTAAAATTCAGTAAAAAAGGACATTTTAAAATTTTAAATATGAAAAAAAAACTTGACATAACATGTCAAGTACAAGTTTTTGGAAAAATTTATTTTCTCTCTATTTGTAAAAAATATATAACAATTTATATTTTGATTTTTTGATCTTGATCTCAAACATAAATAAATTAGCAGAAATTAAACTTGAATGTTGCACCATGGTGCATTCATAGAATTAATTTTAAACTTTTAGAAAATAAGTACCGTAAATCCTTGTAAACTACCCCATGGGCTTCAAATAAAAAATCACTGGGGTTATAATTTAAAAATATGATTTGCGTTAAAGAATTTTTTTTTGTTTTAAAACTATAGACCCGGGGTAATACAAAAAAATATTAATTTTTTACTGGGCTTACAATTGATTAGTTCGGTACTAATTTACAAAAATTTAAAAAAAAAATATAAAAAAATATAAAAAAAAAAGAGAGTAAAATTTTCAATTTATGTCCATGTCAGACTCTTCACCACTGTCATAAATCCATGAGACTATAGCAAAAATATTTTGAAAGCACGCTGGGGCTGTAGTTAATTTTTTTTCTTAAAAAATATAAGAATTTATTTTAATTTTTTTTTAGCCCGGGGTAAAAAAGAAATTTTATAATTAAAAAACTGGGGCTTTACTCGAGTCAAAGGTAGGGGGGTTATAGCTATTTAAAGTCTATTACCCCGGGTAGTTTACAAGGATTTACGGGAATTAAATTTTATTACACTTTGTTCTGTTCTTTTGTACTGAACTTCACAAAACCGCAGTAACCTATGTGTGGTTTCTCAAAAAGATACTGGAAAAGGAGATTAAATAAAAAAAAATTTTTTTAAAATTTTATCTCATAAAATAAAAATTTTATTAGTCAATTTATTCATAGTTTGGAAAATATTTTCAAAATGTTTTTCCTATTTATTTTTGATGCAATAGCTTGAGGCTGAATTTGGATCGGAATTATGTAATCTTTATCTAATTATCAAAAGACTGAAATTCTTTTTTGTTAATTAAAAAATTTGAAGTTTTCTTATTTAAATTTTGTTGGAAACCAATATGGTTCTATGTCCCACTTTTTTTCTATCAAAAAAAATGAAAATTAATCGGAACACTACTTCAATTATTTCGACCAGACTAAGGAAACTCATTCCCAAAAAAAGTCCTAATACTCCACCAATACTTGAAATTAAATCAGCAGGAGAGGTCGTTGGCGACTCTTCTACCACAGTGGATACCAAACTTTCATAATAAATGTAAACCATTGAAAAATTATCTGTTTCATTAAGTGTTTGAACTGAAATTGTTTGATCAAATGTCTGCTTTTCGCATTCTAATGGACATAAATCAATACACTCTTTGTTGATGTTTTTATCGGTAGAAAATTTATTTATAGTTTTATCGAAGCATTCTCCGTAGATATCACATGGTTCTTTGTCAAAGACAGACGGTATTACTGACCCAATACAATTACAGTCTTGGATTAATAATTTCTGGATGCATTGTTCAATGCAGAAAGTTTGAGTATAATGTCCATTTTTTGCCAAAATTAATTTATACAATTCGGACTCATGACTCTCAGGATTTTTAGTATTTCCATCACATTTACTGTAAGGTTTAGGTTCTGATTTTGAAAATGTTCGTTTTAGACCAATATTTGTTACCAGTCCTGCTCCAACTAAAACCCCACTTACTGAATATGGTGAACTTGTTTGGTTATGGATAAAAATAATACCACCTAAATCTGATGTAAATTCTTTCACTCCTTCATCAATTCCTAGATTCAAACTCAGTATCAGACCATCTGTTCTTCTACTGCGGATCACTTGATGTAGATCGATACGAGAGCCATTTTGCAAAACACCAGAATTAAATGTGTAACAATTGCCATACTCTGAATGGTAAAAGTAAACAAATTCATCCAAATTTAAACCATTAGTATTAAACCATAACGATTTAATAAGCTTTTCTTTGCTGTCCCCATAAATACTTTTATTGTTTTTTATTAATCCTTGATTTTCTAGACAATTTCTAAATTTTATTTGAAAATCAGAATCATTTGGTGAAGATTGATTGAAAATGTGTGAACAAAATGGCAAAAGTTCCGTCGCTTTTTCAGTTGTGAAAAAGTTAATGTTGCAAATGGTGATCGCTGGAAAAGTGGCTATATAATCATTTTGGACTCTGATTTTTGTGGTCACTTCATACTTTAAATATTTGGCAATATTCTGAAAAACTAGTAAACAGCAACCAGCTGCTGACAAAATTGAGCAAAAAATCCATAAGAACTTAAGTGCCAATTTTGTGGATTTAAAAATGTTGGGTATACCATGGCAAGTTGATGAAAGAATTACATCAAGCACTACTGGTTTAACTCTAGACCATAGATTTTTTCCATTAACTTCTTTAGTTTTCATTTTAATATTTTTTTAGTTTTTCTAATGTTCGATTTTATATTAGTTTTTTTTTAGCATGTAGCCATGAAACAAAATTGATTTTAATCAAACATAATTCAAAGACAGGATATTTGTTTTTTAAATGCTTAAGTAATGATTGATTCTGAAGGAATAACATTTAATTAATCTTTGGTAACCCTCACATTAAAAAAAATGTGGGCTTTAAAATGGAAAATTTTACTTAAAAGCTTCTCAAAGGATATCAATTAGTATTTTTTTAATTTTCTTTATTTAAACAAACATAAATATATTTTTACTTTTTTTAATAAAATTATTCGATTTTAGATCAGGGCTTGTTACCAACCGAGAAAAAAAATTTAACACCAAATGTACTTGAATAGGTTTTATGCATTTATTTTAAGGCTTTATTAATAATGACATTCAAAATATTGTATAACCAGCATCTTCAAATTTAGCTCCGAGAAACAGAGTCTGTCCTAGAAAAAATCCATAAAATAACACTAAAAAGCATTTCTAACAAATGTGTGAATTTTTTTTTTGATTAATATTTGATATAAAAATTTACTTTTTTTTATTCCTGATAAATTTAATTTTGCTTCTTTTACAAACAAATTTTTGCAGATAGGATAATCCAATTTTTAACCACACAATTTTTCAAGAAATGATAACGACGCATACATTTTTTGGTATCTTCTCTTACCACCATTTTGTGTATTTTCTCAAATTGTATACTTGATTTTAAGAAAAGTTCATTCTGGTACTAAGTTAAACATTTTCATAGTCATTTATGATTATAAATCTGAATTAAATCATCCCTCATTTTTTTTATTTACAAAAAAAAATTGCAGGGTTAATAAGTGTGGAAAAATTTTAGAAAAAAATTAATGTTCTAAACTAAAAAAATAATCTATAAGATGATGTAGTTTGAATTATATGATAATCGAATTTTATTTCAAATTTTCACTGCTTAAAAATTTTTTGATTGTGCATGTGTTTTGCATTATTAAGCGTTTTGCAGAGAGATTTAATCAAATAACATTCAAAAATTAAAAACAAATAATATTTGATTTGATACGTCACTCTGTTCCATTGGTTGTCAAGCGGGTTTTGAATCAAGGTATGTTGAATACCCAACTTCATTGTGTAATTGCTATCTTAATATTTCTTCTTTCTTTCCTGAACTGTTCAATACTTAAACACTTTGCACATGTCACTTCTTACAATTTATCAATTTTAATTTTATTTTTATTATATTTTAAATTATTTTAATTCTACATTAATTTTTCTTTACATTTTTATTTTATTTTAAACCAGTCCCGGACTTGTATTGTACATTTAAAGTCATTTTTGAGTAAAGATAACTAAATAATTTTTGTGATTCAGTGACATCTTTGTCAATATCAATGGAGTTAATTAACTTAACAATGGGTGTTTAAGTAAAGAAGGAGCATAAATACAGTATGTCACAAAAGTTAGAATCAAACTGTAAAATATAAAAAAATCATTTTTTTCAATTAGAAAACAGCCTGCTTCTTAAAAACATTCTAAATCTTTTAAAATTTTTAGTTAGAATAAAATTTTTTTTTGAATGATTCAAAAATTTCAAAAAATAATTGAGTGATGTAATTTTAAATGAATATTTCACAAAAATTTGTGTTAAATATTTTGCAATTTGTGTTCAACAGTTTTTTAACAATTTTTAATTTTTTGTGTTGAAATGATTTTATTTTTTACCCTTTACTTAATTTTAATTAACAAGCATCTTTTAGCTAAAGAATTAATAAAAAGTTAAAATTTTTCAGGTAATCTCCTAAAAAACTAATTATTAAAATAATCAATTTCCTTTTTCTTTACAATAAAATCAATTAAAATATATAAAACTTTTAATTTAAAATTAATCTTTAAATGAAAAAAAAAATTTTTTTGCAAAGAAATTTACCTTGGCGTTGACACTTTGCTCTCTTTGCATTATCTTGGCCTCATTTCAATTCGGCTCCAATATAAGCGCTTTAAACTTCTTGTTTTGTAATTTTTGTACTAAAATTTCACATTGCCAAATTCTGGGTATTTTGAAAGAAGTGCATCAAGAAAAACTTTTTTGATCCTTGTAGATTTAAAATTATTTTTTTTTAATATATTTTTTGAATCAAACTTAAGGATTTTTGAAAAAAAGGGCTTTTTTTGGAATTAGTCGAATCAAAATATTTTAAAGATCTGGCAAATGAAGAGAGAAATAGTTTAAAAATTCATCGAAAAGATTTGAAATTACGTGGCATGTTAACAAAGGCAGTATAATGTGAGGTTATATTTTCTATTGGTGAACACTTTAGTGAAATTAATTTTTTAAAATTTAAGGATTATCAAATCAATTTATCGAATTTAAAACCCATTTCTTTTCATTATTTTGTTTCTTAAAAGATGTTAATTTCCTTTTCTTTAGAATTAAAATGAAATAATTAATAAATTAGTTAATATTTTAATTAAAGCAAGTTTTTTTTCTTGAAAATCTCGATCAAAAAGTACTAGAATTTTTATTTTTAAAATAATTCAATAAATATTTAATCAAGTAACATGAAAATTTAACTCTAATTAAAAAACAATTCCTTTCATAGGAAATATTCAAATTTAGAAAAAAAAAAGATCAATTAACATTTCAAAAGACAGGAAATACGCTAAAACTCTCAGGACTTTTTATATGTAAGTAATTTTCATCTGTTTTAAAAAAAATGAATTCAGATAAAAATTTATCGGAAAAATTGAAAAAAGTAACAAATGAAACGATTCTATCATCTTCTTGCCATGGTCTACCAAATATATTCCGATCTACAAATGTGGTCATTCGAATTATTTGGATAAGTTTTACACTGTTATCAGCAAGTTTTTTTGTCTCTAACATTACTATCAGTGTAATAAAATTTTTCAATTATGAAGTGACTACCGAAACTAGGCTGTATAATGAGTATAAGTCACTGTTTCCAGCAGTTACAGTTTGTAATGTAAATTTCTTCACATCAGAAAATGCAGTGGAATTTATTAAAACAATTGAAGATCAGAAATTTTCTAAAAATCCATTTGAAGACAGCTTTGAGTTGTATGCCAAAGGAATCATTGAAAACAGCAGCAATTTTAGTCAGCTGAGACAAAAAGTTGGAGATTCCAAGGAAAAATTGATAGTATTTTGTATGTATTCCAGAAAAGCATGCAATATGAGTTGGTTTCGCTACTATTACCATGCAGTGTATGGTAACTGCTACACAATAAATTCAGGCTTCGGTGAAAATGATGATAATGTACCTATTTTTACAGCAGTGGGACCGAAAAGGTCTTTGGGTTTAAGATTAATTTTAAATGTAAGTGTAGCAGAGGAAATAAAGTTTTTAAAAGGAAATATGGGAGCTCAAGTAATAATTCATAATAAGACAGAAAGTCCTTTTATGATTGAAGGAATTTTTTTGTCTCCAAAAACAGAGACCAATATTGCTTTGACCAGAACATTTTATTCTTCGCTGCCAAAACCTTACAGCAGTTGTGAATCAAATACAAATGATAAAAATGCCTATCAATCTGAATTATATAAGCAAGTATTTGAAAATGGCTTCGGATACAATCAAATTTTGTGTATTGGATTCTGTTCTCAGAGACTCGTTATCAGAAATTGTAAATGCTACTCTACTAATTTGCCAAAATTTTCCAATTCTCCACCTTGTGTCAGCCTGGAACAAAATATTTGCTACGAAGAGCAAGTAAAATTTGCAACTGAAACAGATTTTATTCAAGATGTTTGTTTTAAAGAGTGTCCCCTTGAGTGTGAAGGTATGTTTTTTGAGAAAACAACATCGACAAACCAGTTTTCAAATGAAGAATGGATCAAGTATTTACAAGAGTACAATGGAAGTGATTCAGTTTATTTTAATAGAACAGTAAATGCTGATCATCTGACTGCTGTGAACATTTATTATGAAAAAATGAGCTATTTTGCCATAGATGAAACACCTAGCATGATTATCACTGACTTATTGTCAAGTATAGGAGGAACAGCAGGTCTTTTTCTGGGAATTAGTTTTTTGAGTTTGGTCGAAATTGTAGAACTATTAATACAGTTATTTCTTGTTTTTAAGAATCAAAACAAAGTTGGCTAGAATTTTTTTAAATTAAATATTGTGAAATAAACTATGAAATTTATTTATTTATGTTTATAAAAATGTTGGATAAAAATCAAAAATGAGTCTATCTAGATGAACTATCTAGATGACTTGAAGACTTAAGTAAATCTTGGTAAAGTACCCAATTTGCTTTTTGAAAGTTAATATTTGAAGAATTAACAGTAATTAAATGCTCAACTGATAAATATGCTTGGATAAATATCATCATCTATCAGAGCCGTGAAGTCAAGTACTCTTTCTTAGAGTGAAGACTAGATAAAAAAAAATCATGGACTTCATAATATTCCGTTCTGAATTCATTATATGTTGGTTTCTTATCATTTATAATAAATGATTTATTATAGGGAGGTTGAGCTTGTTAGGAAATTTCTCTTAGATATTATTACTCTAATTTTCTCTAAAACAACCTAAACTTTTATTCTTCGCGTTGATATCACCTCCTATAAAGTTCCTACAGCTCCTTGAGATATCAAGAAAGAGTTCAAAAAGAAGTTCAATATTTGGTGGATTGTAAAGACTAAAAACTAAAAACTGTGTACTTTTTAAATTTATCTAGATACACAAAAGTCATGTACGAAATTTATCAAATGAATTATCTTATTTTTCAATTACTTCTTTTAATAAAATAGCCACTCTTCCATGTTTATATCGAGCCTTAACTACTAATATATAATTTTTCAAATTAAAATAAAAATTTTAACAGAGTTGGTCAAAAGTCAAAGTCATGAAGTCAAAGTCAAGTCTGAACTTTGATTTTAAATTTTGTTTTGTTGAAGGCAAGTTAAAATTAAAATTTATTAGTTAAAATTTCTATTTTAAATAGTTAAATACTATGTTAAATTTTCCAAGATATTTGGTGTTAATCTAGAACGATGAGATCAAATTTTATAGCCTGATGAAGAAAATGATCGTTCAACTGGACCAGATGAAGCCGGAATACTTAAAAATAAGAAGATTTAAAAATTAGAAAATAATTTAGTTGAGTGGACTCAAGTCAAATTCAGACTTTGACTTTTAACGATTCTGACTTTAAAGTTTGACTTTTGACCAACTCTGAATTTAAATCACTCGAATTAACTTTAATTTCATTACAGTTTCGGAAATTAACTTGTCACATCATATCATCTGATATCATTTAATATCATTTTTTTTAATTTTCCTCATATCAGCTGATATTAGCTATCATATAATATCATCTGATATCAAATGATATCATATGATATGATGTGACAAGTTAATTTCAGGCACTGTAAGAAGAACTTTGTCAGAACATTTTTGAGCCAAAAGATCTTCTAAAAGATGAATCCTACTAAGTAAATGAAAACAATTCCTATGTGTAATTACTAAATTACTCTTAAAAATAGGTTGTTTTGAAAAGATTCTTTTTATTGGCTTGGTTGGTTTTAGGACAAAATGAAAATAATTTTAGATTTTTACATTTTAATATTTTTAGAATTTTTGTGAAATATTTCAAAAAAAAAACAAAAAATGAAAATGTAAAAATGCAAAATTTTTTACATTTTGCCTGAAATCTCTAATTTCTCCATCTTTTACCTCTCAGTATGCTTGCTTGTGCGAATTACGGCTTAAACTACTCATGCGTCTTTTTCAATTGTAATTGCCTTTAAATTCTTCTAAGCACAAGTTTTACTATTTTTTTCACCAAAAAATCTTTCTTTTAAAAAACTGTTTGAAAAAAAATTTCTTGCATTAAACAAAATAACTTCTTAATTAAATAAAAAATTATTAAAAAAATGATTGATCACATAGGGACATCGAATGAATCATCGATCAGAGAAAATACTTTATCTGTTTACGTAAAAAGCATTGTTTAATAATAATTAACAACTTTGTTTAAATTTAAAATATTCCAAAGATTCGTCAAGTTATCGTAGTATATATTTTAATCATAATTAAAACAATTTTAAACAAGTTTTTTAGATACTTTAATATCAGAAGAGTGTTTTTAGAATGCAAAGAGAAATTTTAGAAAAATAATGATTTTTAGTAATGGCAGATAAAAATTCTAAGCTATTGTAAATTTTATTCTATCAAACCTATTATTAAATATTACACTGTCTATTATTTCGACTAAAAGATTAGCTTGGCTTAATTAAAAAGGAAAAAATCGAACTGAATCTTGAGCTTTTGAATTTGAATTTTCTTTTTATTCATTTATTGATTTAGTTAAAGTTTAAGCCCCATGGACAAATTGAAATGAAATATTTAAAAATGTTAGTAAGCAATTTTTTCCATGTTTATTATGGTTAAACTTAAAAAAAATAATAAAAATTGCCCAAAAATCTACTTTTTTTCCTTTCTACAATTTAAGTAAATTTTTGTAAAATTAAAATTTAATACGTAAAATTTTGACACAGGATTTTGACACAATTTTGGAACAAAGTGTTATTGTATTATTCAAAATAAATTGCAAGGAAACAGAAGTTGGGATTTGTAATCGAAGCGGCGAAGGGCATTGCTCTTCTATTACCAACGAATATCGCAAAGTGAGTAATCAGATGAAAAAGCAAACAAGTTAATTAAAAAAAAATTTTTAAAAAGAATATGAGTCGAGTTTGGCAAAAGACAAGCACAACCCAAAGCAAACTGTTAATCACAATGTATATAAGCTATTGGAATCGAATGGACAGATTCAAATGGTATAGAAAAAAGGCATATTGAAATTCATGATCAAATGTAAATTTCAAATCAAAATTTTTAGTTTTTGATTCTAATAAGATGGTATTTTTTATCAATTTTTTAATAATAAATGGCTATACTTTATTAAACATTACTTGTTTAATCTATAATTAGATAGAAAATTATATGAATTTTTATCTGAAGTCAAAAGAATTCTTAATCATTATTTTGAAATTTTGCAATACAAAATTTAACTTTTTCTTGTCGTAGTATATTTTAATTAATATTAAAATATCTTTTAAAGTCATAATTTGGATACCTTGATGTCGATTTTAAATTTGTCTTTAAAATTTTCAAAAAATGATTTTAGAAGAATCAATTAAAGGTCAATTTGAAAAAAAAAAATTTGTTTTTTTTAATTAAAATAATAAGCATCTTACAGCACTGCTACGAAAAACTGTTTTTACGTGAAATTACGTAATTTTACGTAAAATTACGTAACATTACCAAAGTAAAAAAAAGTAAATTTACCGGATTTTACGTAATTTTACGTAAAAAGTAAAAATTCCAAAAAATACTACTTTTTTTGAGAATTTTGACATTTTATGACTTTTTTGAAATTTTTTGGTCCTGAATTCGAAAAAAAAAAATTACTTTTTTTTACTAAAAATTACAAAAATTTACCACTATTAAATAAAATTTCATGTTTTAAAATTTCAAAATGTTCTTTCTTTTTATACTAAAATAAAATATATTTTAGACAATCAGATTCTTCTTTTTTTAAACTTTACTTTTTATAGCGTTCGACTGTCTTAGATTAGAACGATTTATTACTCCAATTTTGGCGCAGAAATCAGAAAAAAAATCGCAAAAAAAAATTTTTTTTGAAATTTAATCACTAAAAACAAAAATTTTATTAATCAATTTATTTACTGTTAAGTTATAGACATTAAATGTTTTTCGGCTGAAAAACAAAAATTTAATTCGGCTGAATTTTAATCCTAATTGTGTAACTTTTATTTATCTATAAAAAATGAAATTCGTGTTTTAAATTAAATCATAGAAAAAAATCTCAGTTATCTTATTGATTGTTAGAAACCAAAATGGTTCTATGTCCCACTTTTTTTCTATCAAAAAAAATGAAAATTAATCGGAACATAAGTTCGATCATTTCAACCAGACTAAGGAAACTTATTCCCAAAAAAAGTCCTAATACTCCACCAATACTTGAAATTAAATCAGCAGGAGTGGTCGTTGGCGACTCTTCTACCACAGTGGATGCCAAACTGTCATAGTAAATATAAACCTCTGAAAAATGATCTGTTTCATTAAGTGTTTGAACTGAAATTGTTTGATCAAATGTCTGCTTTTCGCATTCTAATGGACAAAAATCAATGCACTCTTTCTCGATATTTTGAATTGTAAAAAATTTATCCATAGTTTTATCAAAGCATTCTCCGTAGATATCACATGGTTCTATTTCAAAGACAGATGGTATTACTGGCCCAATACAATTACAATCTTGGATTAATAATTTTTGAAAGCATTGTTCAACGCAGAAAGTTTGAGTATAATGTCCATTTTTTGCCAAAATCAATTTATACAATTTGGACTCATGACTCTCAGGATTTTTAGTATTGCCATCACATTCACTGTAAGGTTTGGGTTCTGATTTTGAAAATGTTCTTTTGAGACCAATATTTGTTGTCAGTCCTCCTCCAACTAAAACTCCACTTACAGAAAATGGTGAACTTGTTTGGTTATGGATGAAAATAATACCACCTAAATCTGATGTAAATTCTTTCAGTCCTTCATCAATTTCTAGATTCAAACTCAGTATCAGACCATCTGTTCTTCTACTGCGGATCATTTTAAATAAATCAACACGAGAGCCATTTTGCAAAACACCAGAATTAAATGTGTAACAATTGCCATACTCTGAATGGTAAAAGTAAACAAATTCATTCAAATTTAAACCATTAGTATTAAACCATAATGATTTAATAAGCTTTTCTTTACTGTCCCCATAAATGTTTTTATTGTTTTTTATTAATCCTTGATTTTCTAGACAATTT
Organism: Brachionus plicatilis; assembly: GCA_010279815.1. Classification (NCBI taxonomy): domain Eukaryota; kingdom Metazoa; phylum Rotifera; class Eurotatoria; order Ploima; family Brachionidae; genus Brachionus; species Brachionus plicatilis. Next base: position 901,563 of record QEOQ01000274.1, on the reverse strand, counting down.
CTAAATTTTTTTTGAAAATCAGAATCATTTGGTGAAGATTGATTGAAAATGTGTGAACAAAATGGCAAAAGTTCCGTCGCTTTTTCAGTTGTGAAAAAGTTGATGTTGCAAACGGTGACCGCTGGAAAAGTGGCTATATAATCATTTTTGACTCTGATTTTTGTGGTCACTTCATACTTTAAATATTTGGCAATATTCTGAAAAACTAGAAAACAGCAACCTGCTGCTGACAAAATTGAGCAAAAAATCCACAAGAACTTAAGTGCCAATTTTGTCGATTTAAAAATGTTGGGTATACCATGGCAGGTTGATGAAAGAATTACATCAAGCACAATTGGTTGTACCCTAGACCATAATTTTTTTTCATTAACTTCTTTTGTTTTCATTTTAATATTTTTTTAGTTTTCCAAATGTTCGATTTTATATTAGTTTTTTGTTTAGCATTTAGCCATGAAACAAAATTGATTTTAATCAAACATAATTCAATGACAGGATATTTGTTTTTTAAATACTTAAGTAATAATTGATTCTGAAGGAATAACATTAATTTTTTTTAACCCTCATAATTTGAGCTAATATATTTAAAAACTTTTTTTAAATAAAATAAAATGTAGATTTCAAACTGAAAATAAATAATTTTATTTAAAAGCTACTTAGAGGATATCAAAAAGATTTTTTTTTATTTCTTTTATTTAAAACAAAAAGAATTTTTTTTATTTCTTTTATTTAAACAAAAATAATTATTGATGCTTTTTACTTCTTTTTTAATAGAATTAATTAAGAATCAAGATCTGTTACCAATCAAGAAAAAAAATTTAACACCAAATGAAATTGAATGAGTTTTATGCTTTATTTTATGAGAATTAACTAAATTAACCTTGTTTTTGATAAAACAGAATTTAAATGAAAAAAATATTAATTTCCGGAAATTAATGAAAAATTTAAAAAATTAATCTAATCTTTTAAGAATTTACTGGGAAAAAAATTCTCTTAAAATAAATTTGAGTTAATTGATAAAATTTCAGTAATAATCAGACTTGGGCAAAAGTCAAAAAAAAAATTCATTTCAAAATCATTCTTTTTTTAAAATATTTATTAATTATAAAAATTCAGTAATTAAAAAAATTTTTGCGCTTAAAATTTTTGTATTTTAAGTATTTTTGATATTTTTTGAATTTAACTTTTTTTAATTTCTAAATTATTTGATGATATACATATTTTTATTACAAAATTTACCAAAAAGTTAAAAAATAATAGAAGGTTAAAAAAGCAAGTTTATTCAATTCGAGAATTTCAAATTATTTAATTTAATTTAAATTAAAGCTAATGAATATTGTAGAAAAAAACAATGGTGGTCGATCAAAAAAATGAAAAACTGATCTTTTCTTATTAATTATTCGATGATTTATTTTTTTATTTAAAAATTTTAGTAAAAATTGTGAAATTTTACGTAAAATTAAGTAAGAAATGGTAAAGATTTTTGAATTTTATTTTTATTTTAATTAAATTAAATTAAATTAAATTAAATTTATTTAAATTGCGCAGTCAAATTAAATACTTTTTAATGGCGTGCATTTTGCTGCAAAATGCAGAGTTTTTGCAGAGCCTCACACAATATTCAGCATGCATTTTGAATTATTTAGCATTTTGCAGAGAGATTTAATCAAGTACCATTCAAAAGTTATAAAAAAAATACTATTTGATCTGATTTTTTTGATCTTAAACTTCAAGATGCCAAATATCATGGTCTGCTAAATTTGCAGATTTCAGCAGAAATTAGATTTCAATAAAATCGTGTGTAGGGCATTTTGCAGAGATTTTGCACATCATTAGCAGACTTTAACAGTTGATGCAACTTTGAATGTTGCACCATTCTGCATTCACAGAATTAATTTTAAACTTTTAGAAAAAAAGTTATTTAATTTTTTTACACTTTGTTCTGTTCTTTTGTACTGAACTTCACAAAACCCAAAATTTCTTTGTAATATAAAGTGAATTTAATTTACGTAAAAATTGGTAAAAATGAAAAGGCCAAAAAAAAAAGCTCAATTTTGAATTTTTTATTATTTTCTAATAAATTTTGAAAAAAGTAGTTTCTATTTATTTGATTACTTACTTTTAGTAATTGACTTATGTAATTATAATATTTAGTATTTTTAGAGAATTCGCACTATATTTTATTACTTAAAATAATTTTTCCTTTAATATCATTTCTAAATTATAAAGATATTAATATTGATCAATTTTTGTAATTAGATATTTTTGCGTAAATTACGTAAATTTACGTAAAATTACATAAATTCACGTTTTGTTACAAAGTAATTTTACGTAAATTTATGTAAAATTACCAAAAATCCACTTGTCAAATCGGCACAGTATGTTATACCCCGTCGGATTTAAAGGACCGTCGTCATTACGTCTTTATCAACTTTGGAAAAATAAAATTTCAACAGAAAAAGTAGAAAAAAATAATGTTTATTTTTTAAAACGAATCATTATTTAGTTAAAAATAAAAGAAAGAATTTGTGTTAAATAAAATCATAAAAAAATAATTTTACATTTTTCTTTAAATCATTATTCAATACGTGTCATACTTAAATCTTCTTTCGATTAAATAGGACCGGTCATTTGCAAACGGACGGTCCAAAAGACCGGTCTTTTCAGGATCTAATTTTAATTAACAACTAAAGTAGCTTGTACACAAAATGTCAACATTAAACTAACAAAATGCATCAGACAAAAATGCAGTCACTTCAAAAAAAAATCTAGCCGAATATAAATAATTTGTAGCTGACAAGACCGGTCTAAATAAATTACAAAAAATAAAATAAAATGGTAGGCAAATCACTATTGCTTAGGGTTCGTACCAAAAGCGGAATTGTGAGAATAGACAGCCTGACTTCTGAGAGCAACCTCCAAGACCTGAAAAAGGCGATTGCAGCCGCGACTGCACTCGACGAGAACAAATTCAAAATGCTCACAGGCTACCCGCCCAAGCTATTGACAAGCTCCAATCAACACACCACTCTGGAACACCACTCAATTAAAAATGGCGAAATGATCACTCTGGAAGAGACACAGTCCGTGTCCGCAAGTCCTCCGGCTAAACAGCAAGCAGAGCTCTGTCGCAAAGTAGTGCCTGCCGACAACTCGTGTCTTTTCACAAGCATCAATTACCTAATGAATGGAATACTTGATTTAAACTGTCAAAAGGAGATGCGAGAGCTGATCGCTCGCACCGTCCGAAACGATCCAGTTTATTTCAATGAAGCCATTCTGGGCAAGGCCAACTCGGCCTACTGTGACTGGATACGCAATTCAACATCATGGGGCGGCTCCATTGAAATTGTCATCCTGTCAAAATACTTTAAAATGGAAATTTGTGTGGTTGATATTAGATCGTGTCGCATTGATCGCTTTGGCGAGGATTGTTCTTATGCAAAGCGAATTTTTGTTCTTTACGATGGAATACATTACGATCCGATCAATTTGATCAGAGAAAATGGCAGTGTACAGACTCAGTTTTCGACAGATGATGACATCACGTTTGTTAAAGCGATTAGTCTGGCCGAAGAGGCTCGAACTGCTAGAAAATTTACGGATGTTAACAACTTCAAGCTTAGGTGTCTTGTTTGTCAAGAGCCGCTAGTGGGCGAAAAACAAGCGCAGGAGCATGCTAAAACCACTGCGCACATCAATTTTGGAGAGTTTTAAACTCTTCTTTTTTATATTTTTTTATTTATTTTTCTTTTCAAAAATTTAAAAAATTTTTAAATTAATTTTTTTGCTGACATCTAGTCAAAATTGAGCGGATAAATCGATCCTCAAAGAATTAAAAGTAACAAAAAATGTACTCTCATCTAAATAACCAAATTTTGACTTGAATAATTAATTTTTTTTTCTAATGTTTGAGCAAAGACTTTCTTAAAAAAAAAGTTCAAGTCCAGACTTTTTTTTTAAAAATTTGCTAGATCAGGCTTCATATCAAAAGATTTATATACTCTTGGGTTGTCTAATGCAATTGATTTGCCATATATCAGAATTTTGTTGCAATTTTACCATAAATTTCTTCTTCAGTATTCAAAATTTTAAAGCCTGGACTTGGACTTGACTTGAGACTTATGACTTTTAAACAACTCTGGAAAAAATGTTTTTTTTTTTTTTTTTTAATTGTTTATTTATTATTTAAATAGACTTTGAGTAATGAAACTCCTTTAGCTATTGTTCATATATTAAAAGAAAGTGAAACAAATATAAGGTATTACAAAATTGGGTACACAATATTTAAAAAACATATAGTAAAATGGGAATATTAAGAAAGGGAAGCTTCTAGAAAATTGAAAGATTTGGCTGTTTTAAGTCACTCCCGTGGAAATTCATGGACAAAAATTGCTAAGGGAGACTTTTTTTCAGGTTCTCTTGAGCTCTCAACAAAAACATCCTCATAGTCCTTTATGAGTGATAAAATTAGCTCATTTTTGAAGAGAAAACAGTTTTTAACATATCTTATAAAGAGTTTTTTAAACCTGATTTTGATTGTATCAATTTTTTGATTTTCAAGAAAAGAAAAGAAGATTTCTGAGGGTGTTTCATATGGGAGGTGATAAATCGCCTTATATGATATATTTTGGAGTACTTGTAATTTATGAAAATTAGTATGTGAAGCTAAACTAAATATGAAGAAGCTGTAATCAATTAAAGACCCTATTAGAGCATTATAAATACTCGATAGAGTTTTTTTATTTAAATTCCAAGATTTATGTGAAAGAATTTTAATTATATTTATCCTGTCTTGACATCTAGATCGAATAAATTCGATATGAGGTTTAAAGCATAAGTTTTCGTCAAATTTTATCCCTAGGAAGATTGGACAGTTACTATATGGAATTTGCTTATCGAAAAGACTTAATTTTAGCTTTTGATTTTTAGAGGGATTTCCTGAAAAAATTGTATAATTACATTTTTCAGGACACATCTTAAGCCTCCATTTTTTTAACCAAATTTCAATATTTTTAAGGTAACCATTTACCTGCTTAGAAATGTTTCCATATTTTTTGAAAATGAAAAAGGTGACTAGGTCATCAGCAAACAAGAGAGAGTATGAGGTATTTTTTGAGCTTTGTTTAGGTATATCATTGATAAAAATTGAAAATAGAAGAGGACTAATTACCGAACCTTGAGGGACACCGGTTTTTATATTTACATGCTCAGATTCATAATTATTGAGATTAACAAAGAACTTACGATTATTTAGGAAATTTTTTACCCATTCAATGATATATAGGGGGGCTTCAGTTTTAATAAGTTTATAAATGATACCGATATGCCAAACTTTGTCAAAGGCTTTAGAAATATCAAAAAAAAGAGTGCAAGCTTTTTTTTTCCTTGTTAGTGTTTCCGAAACTTTTTGTGTTAGAAAAACAAGATTATCGGAAGTTCTACGATGCTGCCTGAAACCAGATTGTTCCTTACAAATTAAACCCTTATTTTCTAGAAAGGTGTAAAGTCTTTTAGTGATTATTCTTTCTAGGATTTTTCCTAAGCTACTTGTAACACTAATTGGGCGGTAGTTAGCCGGGTCGGTGCTAATTTTTTTTTTAGGTATCATAGTAATTTTAGCAATTTTCCAACAGGATGGAATATCATTTAGTTCCAAACATATATTAAAGAATTTAATCAAAATTACTAAAAAGGAATCAGGTAAGTTTTTTAGCATCATGTTGGATATGTTATCAGGACCAGGAGCTGAGTTGTCCTTTAACTTTTTCAATGTTTTCTTAAGTTCCTCTAGAGAAATTTTTGGATAATTATTAACTTTAGAATATAAATCAGAATTAAGATATTCCTGCTCTAAAATATACTTTTCAGTTGCTATTTGGAAAGAAGTATCAAAGCAGTCCTCATTATCTTGAGAAAAAGTTTTAGCTAAAATTTTTTTAAATAATTCACCCTTATCTATATCATCGCAATACTCTTTAGATTCCGAAAAAAGATTAGGAATATGTCGAGATGAAGAATTTTTTTTAAAAGAGTTGATTTTTTGCCAAATGGGACGTGATGAATTATGATTAGGACCAAGTTTGTTTGGAAAAAATGTCAATTAATTTTTTTTTTTATAGTCAAAGTTATGACTTGACTTAAATTTTTGGGTCTAGTCGATAACATAATATGTTATCATTTGGTACTATACCGGTTATGTTAACATCCTGATAACAAAATTGCTGTCAGAGTTGAATGCTATCAAAAAGAGTATATAGTCAAACGGGATAAAACTGTGAATTATTTTATTTGATCGTTAATTAGTTGTTAGATTTTTTTTACAAATAAAATATAAAATAATAAAAGAGAATATACTGGAGTGAAGTTTTGAGATGAGTTAATTAATTAAATGAATTAGTTATTTTGTTAACTCAATTTTTTTTAGTAACTTATTTTTTCTGCTTCAATATTTTTATGAAAAGAGAAAATAATAATAAAAAGTGTTAATTAATTAATTAAAAAATGAAATATTCCCCCTTAAACTTCTTTAATTGCGACAAAAGATCCTAAATGAAACTCAAAGTTAACTAAAAAGCAATATCGTAAACTCTTGTTTACTACCCCGGGGTACAAGTATGGTTTTAGCTATTTCCCCACCACAATAATATATACTAGAAGCCCTGGGTTTTTCAAAAAAAGTTTCATTATAACCCCGGGATTTTAATTTAAAAAAATTTGAAATATTTATATGAAGTTTAGCTGAATTTCATCATAGCCCCAGTGTGTATTATAAAAAAATTTTTTTTAGTCTCATGGGATTGAAATTTTCAAAATAATATACGAGCTTAAAATTTTAAAAAACATTTTATTCTGAATAATGAGTTTGTTGATGATGTCGATGACGATGATGCACAAGATGTAAATGGTTTTGGTTCAGGCGAAGAAATGACTATTGACGATTTAGGTGCTGACGATGATGATAATGTTGATGATGATGATGATGATGATGATTATGAAGATGAAGATAAGTCGGAAATGGAAATAAATTAAAATTTTTTTTCGTTTAATTTTTCAATTTGTAAGCTCACCAAAAATTAATCAATTATTTTAGTACTTTTTTCTATTTTTTCTGTGAAGAATCGAATTTTTTTTCAAAAACTATGAATTTTTATGAAATAAGCATTTTATATTATAAGCCCATTAAATTAATAAATAATTTTTTTTTACCCCGGGTTTCTAATTTTTTCAATCTTAAAATACCTATACTAGAAATTTACTTTTTAAATTACAACCCCCCACTTTTTTATTTTAACCCCATGAGGTAGTAAACAAGAGTTTACGGTAATTGAAAAAAAATTAATTTAATTACTTAAAAATATATTTAAACCTTAAACCCATTGATGATAAAATTACACACTGCTAAAAATGAATACTTATTCATAATATTCCTACTTTAAATATTGACTTATCCAAGATATTGGAAAAAAAGGTAGTAGATTCATCAAACAAAGATAAATACCGCATTCGTGGCAAATTAATGACAAATATATTATTAAAAAGAAAAAATATTCAATTAATTAATTAACTTTTTTGTTTTTGTAAATTTTGCTTAACTCCTTTTCTTTTTAATTAAAACTTTAATTGAACAATTATTCTTTTTTTTTAAAACATCAATGTAAAAATCATCTTTTTTTTTGAGACCAAAAATTGAATTAAAAAAAAGAGTTAATAAAAAAACATGAGTTATTTTTTTAATTAACTCATTTTTTTTTTTTTAAATCATGTCAGAATTTCACCCCAGTAGAGAATATTGTCTTTTATTTGAAAAAAAACTTTATTTAAAATAAAAGAACGGTTCAAAAGTTATATAAGAATTTTTCCATTTAAGAGACAAACATTATTATAAAAATTCAAATCTTACAAAATTCAGTAGTTCGTTATATTCTTAAAAAAAATTATAATACTCCTTCCAACTTTATGAATCATAAGGCCTTAAATAAACTTACAAGAGAACCTATTTAAATGTAAGTGATAAAAAAATTTATTCGGAAGAAATAGCTTACTGCTCTTTTAAAATTTATGTAAAACTATGGGAAATGATAAGACCTTTAGTCCAAGAAATGTTTTAAACTAAAAATAAAGGATAAAAGGAATATTAAGGACTTGATTTTTATAAAAATTTATCTAGAAAAAATATAAATTTTTTTTTATAAATATTTGAATTCTGAACATTTCAAAAATAAGATAGCAAAAGAGAGTAGTGTCAGTATTAAAAATTATGAAAAATTAAAAGACATGATAATTACAAGCATGCGATTATAAAAAAAAATTAAAAATGCTCTTTTAATAAAAAGAAAACTAAATTATTTTTACTTAAAAATTTATTAAAATACTTGTTGGTGTTAAGTTATTAAATTTTTTTTAAATTTTTTTTAGATTTTTTTTTAAATTTTTTTAGTCCTTTAGTCTTTTTTGTTTTATTTTTTTTGAGTAATTTGCTTGAATCTTTTTCTTTTCGAACAGATTTCAGTTTTGGAACTCCAGAAATACCCCATTGAAATATATCGCTTTGTCTTACTTCTCTCATTTTCATTTTATCCTGAGACTCTTGTTCAATTCGGTTGATTGAAACGCTTAAACCTGCCAGGCAAATAAATATCAATGAAAATATTAAAAATTTCATTTTTTAAAACAATTAAATTATAATTTCTTCCTTATAAATAAACTTTTTAAAACTAGACTAATGTTCTTGTTCTTAAAATCTAATTTAAATAAAAGTAGGCCAGTGTTTTAATTTCAAAAATTGTATTTTCTCTTTCTAAATAATATTATATAAAATGTTAATTTATCAATTCACCTTGTTTTGTGATCTAGTAAAGATTACTTTTAAAAATATGATGGAATTTTAGAATATTTATTTATTAAAACAAGTAAACTCTTTTTTTAGAAGCAATAATAATACTTATAATTATAGGATTTATTTAAAAAATTATTCTACTTTTAAGAAGTAATTTTAAAAGTCAAATGACTTAAATTAAAAAAAAGGCGAAATTCAGTTCAAATTGAACAAAAAATTTTCCTTTTTTTAAAAAATGAAATTAAAGATAAAAAAATCTCAATAAAATTAATTCTTAAATTTTATTTTAAATCTTAAATCAGTTAAATGAATAATCAAATTAAATTTTATTGATATTTTTTTGTCTTTTTTCCCATGAAAAAAAGAAAACAATTTTGTACAATTTTTACTAAATTTCAAAACCGCTTAAAAAATCTAGGCAATCACTTTATATTTTACAGAAATTTAATTAAATTTTAACTTAATTTAGTAAATTAATCTATCGTATTTTAACTTAAACAACATGAAAAAAAATGTGTGGCATTTTTTGAATTTAGAATAAAGAAATTTTTAGTGATGAAATCGAATTAGCTTTTTGGGCACAAATTGAAACTCGAATAAATAAAAAATTTGAAAAGACTATTGAAAAAGGAGTATATCCGAATAAAATCTTGAATATAAGATAAATTTTTAATTTATATTTGATTTATTTTTATTTTTGAAATTAAATTCGAAAACTATCTCTATTTAAATTAAAATTCGAACTTAACTTTAATTTAAAAAACAACTTGAATTTTAGATGAATTCAACTAATAATTTAAAAGTATCAAAATTCTTATAGAATATTTGAAAAATTAAGTATTTAAAAATTTAGCTTTTTGTACTCTTGTAGCTTTGGTTAAATCAGATCAGCTATTTTTTTGTACCTGGTAAAATGGATGGGACTATTGTAATCCAGAAAATGTTAGAAGAGTTGTGTTGACTGGTGAAAATCTTGGCACACTTTTAGTATTCAAATCGAATTAAAATTCAATTTATTTAATGAACTCTTTTTTGATTAAATTTTTTTTTGATTAATTTTTAATTAAAATAAATTAATTTTCAAATACATTAATTAAAAATATTTATGTTCAAAAATTAAATTCAAACCTAATTTTCATTCGAAATGCTACTTATTCGAATATCGGTTCGAATATGCATATTCGATTTCATCAATATTCGTTCAATTAGCCACTTTTTGTCGAGTCTAGAATTAGCTTCAAATTACAGATTAAATTTCGGGATTTCAAAATAAAAACTCTTCAGTTTTTTAGTTATTGTAGAAAAGTGAAAACTAAAAAATTTATTAGAAAAATCAGAAATTTAAATCTAAAAATAATAAGCAAAATTAAATAATTATTTTTAATTCATTTAAATTTGGACATCGATTAAAATTAAAATTTTTTGTATTTTAAGTTTTTTCCATTGAAATTTTGGTGAACGATCAGCTCATGAATTTTTTTTCATAGAATAATTAATTCATAGAGTTATTTTCATTGAATTCGTTTTATCTAAAATTTATAATACCAGTGCGAGTCAAAATTTTGTTTAACTGTAAATAAAACAACCAAATTTGTTATTTTTTATTCATTGATTTTCATTTTTTTTGTCAATATGGCCTGTAATCAAAAATTAAATTTTTTGATTTTAAAATTAAAAAATCTTTTTTTTCAACTAATTTAAAGATTATTTTTAAAACTTTTCTTTGTCTTTTTGAAATTTTCGAAATTGATTATAAATCATTTAATTTTTGTTTAGTATAAAAATTAATTTTTTTGCTCAATTGTTAAAAAAATTGATTTTTTTAGTAACTTTATAAAAAAAAAATTCTACTTTAAAACCGAGTGATTCAAAAAAAAAAGTTTATATTTTTTTTTATTTTCTCAAATTTTACATTTTAAAATTTTGAAAAAAAGTCACTTCACTCGATATCTCAATCAAAGCAAACTTTGTAGCCAAAAACATCGACATTTTTTTTCTTTGAGCAAAAATTCAAAAGTAATTTTAATTAAGCAAAAAATTGAAATAAAAAAATCAAAAGTTGAAGAACAATGAAATTTTGTTTTTAAATTTTATTTAAAAATTCTAAATTTTACTTCAAAAATAAATTTTTCCAAACAAAATACAAAAATGCTTAACAAACAGTCGTTCAGCGATTTGGCAAGCGAAGGTGAACGCTTGTGCAAGTCCGGTGACAGCGCAAACGGCATAAAATACTTCCAAATGGCGTTGGGCATCTACGAGCAAAACAAGCATGTGCAAGAACAGGAGCAAAAAATGCTGCCAACCATAGCCATCATTTACAACCAAATGGGAAATGCGTATTTCAACCTACAAGACTACAGCAGGGCGCTAGAGTACCACAAAAAAGACCTTCATTTATCCGAACAATTCGGAGACGAATCTGGCAAAGCCAAAGCTTGCGGCAACATTGGCAACACGCTCCAACTTCTCGGCGACTACGACGAGGCCATTCTCTACCTGCTTAAAAACCTGGACATTTCCAAAAATTTGAACGACTCTGTAAGTCAATTGGAAAAATAAATAAAGAAAAAAAATAATTTTCTAAATAGAGCGGCGAGGCCAGGGCTTTGTACAATTTGGCCAACATTTACCAAGCCAAGGGAAAATTTATGGGCAGATTGACTTATGATGAAGCAAGCAGGGATCCCAATAGTGGTGAATTTTCTGACGAGATCCGCGAAGTTCTGCTCAAAGCGGTCTACTACTACAAAGAAACCCTAAAACTGGTGTCAAACAAAGAACGTTCTGCGGAAGGCCGCACATATGGAAACCTGGGCAATACCTACTACTTGCTGGGAGACTTTGAATCAGCCATTGAGTGTCACTTAGAAAGACTAAAAATAGCCAAGGAGTACGGCGACAAGGCGGCAGAGAGAAGAGCTTATTCTAATTTGGGCAATGCGCACATTTTTCAAGGCAAGTTCAACGAAGCAGCTGATTATTACCTGAAAGCCATGAATGTGGCAAGGAACCTTGGTGATCGAGCCATCGAAGCACAGTCCTACTACTCCTTAGGCAACGCATACATCCTGCTGCAAGACTATTCACTGGCCATTGATTTTCATCACAGACATCTTCAAATAGCTCAAAATTTAGAGGACCGGATTGGCGAGTCCAGAGCCTACTGGTCACTAGGAAATGCATATGCGGCTCTGGGGGACCTGGAAAATGCCATAATTTACGCCAATAGACACCTTAATTTGGCCCGTGTCATCGGAGACTCGACTTCAGAGTTGACAGCAAAAAAAAATCTGTACGATTTTCAAAATTTGTTGTCCAGCTCAGGTCTAAGAGACTCGGAATCTGGCCTGTTCAGTAAGTAGAAGAAATATGTTTAATTAAATTTTTGGATAATTGGTCTAAATTTTAAGTCTAGTAAATACATGGTTTTTTAATTTTTAATTTTTAAAAATGTAATTTGACTTGAATTTAAATTTTTAAATAATTACAGTGCTGCTATGATAAACTGTTTTTACGAAATTTTACGTAATTTTGCGTAATTTTTTCAGTTTTTTTGGCCCTTTTTTATATTTGCTAAAATTTTCGTAAAATTTCGTTATTTTTCGGAAATTTATTATTTTTTTTTTTATTTTTTTTCTACGTAAATTTATGAAAAATCACGTAAAATTTCGAAAAAAAACGTAAAATTAACTAAAATTTCGTATAAACAGTTTATCATAGCAGTTCTGTAAAAAAAAGGATCTTCGTTTATGCATTTTAAGTCCCAGTTTTTGTCTTTTTTTCTCTTAAACTTTTCACATTATAATTTTTATTATTTTTTTTAATTAATTAAGTCACAAAAGCAAGGCCACTAATTTTTTAGAAAAGACAAAAAATATTTAAAAAATTTAAATTTCTTTAAAACACAATTTTCATTTTACCATATGAATTTATTTGAAAAAAATTCGACAATATTCACTATTAAAAGCAGAGTAGGTCAAAAGTCAAGCTTTAAAGTCAGACTTTGACTTTGAAATTTTTCTTTTTTTTAAAGTGTGGACTCAGACTTTAAAAAAAGCTTTATCCCCGATTTTATAAAAAAAAATTAAAGCCAAAATTTTGACCTGACTTGAAATAAATAAAATTTAAAGTCAAAGTTTAGACTTGACTAATTAATCTAATTTTCAGAACAAATTTTATTTGAATTTAAAACAATTAATTATTTTGAATTTTCACTTTATTTGTACAAAAATTAGCACAGTCTAAACATGAATTTAATACCAGTAAAATTATGTACAGTGATTCTTATTATTTTAAAACATTAAAATCACTGAACATGTAATTTTACGTCAATTACGTTAGCTTACATTAAAAAACGTAAATTTTAGTAAAATTATTCCAAAATGCCGGCCAAAAAAATTAAGTTTTTAGTAAGAAAATTGTAAAATTGTCTGTTTTTCCAAAATTTTGAAATAATTTTATTTTGAAAAAATAAAAAAAGCTCAATATTGCTAACCGTTTCTTATTTAATTTTACGTAAAATTACACAAATTTTGGAAAATATGGTAATAAAAATACATATCATAGAATAATGTAAAAAAAAAAATAAATACAAAGTTATCAAAGAAACTTAAAATAAAAATATTTTCAAGCGAATAATTTTTATTTTTACCGTTTTATTTTAAAATTAATAAATAAATATTTAAAACTAATTTGACTTTTTTTTGTCTCCTGATCAATTTTCTGACAAAGCATTTCATCCATGTTATAATTCTGGTTGTAAAACTAAGTCAGAAATTATTTATAAAATTTATGAGTTACAGAGAAGTTTGACAAATGATAATTGTCAAAAATACATTCAGAGGTTAAAAATATAAATTTTTTTACTTAATTTGAATCAAAGGTAGTTGATATTGTAATAAAAAAGGGGGTGGTTGATCAAATTATTAAATATCTTTTCATGAATCGATCAGTAGACAAAAAAAAAGTCAAATTAGTTTTAAATATTTATTAATTAAAAAAAAAGGTAAAAAATAAAATTTTTCGCTTGAAAATATTTTTATTTTTGGTTTCTCTGATAACTTTGCATTTAATTTTTTATATTATTATACATTATTCTATGATATTTATTTTTATTACCAAATTTTACAAAATTTAACCAAAAATCAAATAAGAAACGGTAAGCAATATTGAGCTTTATTATTTTTTCAAAATAAAATTATTTCAAAATTTTGGAAAAACAGACAATTTTTACAATTTTCTTACCAAAAACATAATTTTTTTGGCCATAGACATTTTAGAATAATTTTACTAAAAGTTACGTTTTTTAATGTAATCTAACGTAATTTGACGTAAAATTACATTTTTTTTTTTCAAATTTTACAAAATTTCTTACCAAAAATTGTGTAATTTTACGTGTTTATGCTATTTAAAATCAAGACAATTTTTCCTCTTTCCCTGATAATTTTCTTTAAACAAAAAAAGGGTCTACTGGAAAATGTGAACAATTGTTCACAAAAAAATGTGACGATGAGTATCACGTCCAAAATGTGAACATTTTGTTCACATAATCTCTGGTCACATATTTGGTGACCAAAATAGATAAATAAAAAAATAAAAAAATTTTTCGAGTCCAGTTTTTATTTTTTGTGAACATTAATTTTAGAATAAAAGTTTAATTTTAAATGCAAATAAAAAAAAAAGATTAATTCCAATTCCTTTTTTTATTAGTTTTTATGTTTTTTTGCCATATGCAACTTTACACCCTTGGTGTTTTTCATTAATTCTCCACATAAATCACACGGTACAGAGTTTGCATGCTTGCTGAGTGCTGTTTTTACTACATTCAAAGTTTCGTGAGAAATAATAATTTCAGTCATTGCTTTTTCACGATAATGTATTGCTTTTTCTCCTGCGTTTAGATTTAACAGGCTTAATTCCTTATCTATTGTAATTAAATTCTCACTAAAACTCAACTCGGCATCACTATCTTGGTTATTTATTGGTGTATCATCGGATTTTGATTTAACTAAAGTTACGGATTCTGTCTTATCATCTTCACTCTCGCCAATTTCATTTATATCTACATCTTGCAAATCCCCACCATTTTCCTCGCCGAATTCATTTGGATCGACTTCTGAATTTGATCTAAGCATCATAAAATAGTGTTTTTAAATTTTTGTCTTTTTTAAATTATTTAATTTTTATTTTTTTAACCAAAAATTCGGTTAACATTTTTTTTTTATGTGACCAGTTTATGGTCACCAAATATGTGACCAGAGATTATGTGAACAAAATGTTCACATTTTGGACTTGACCCCAAAAAAATAAATTAATAAATTTTAAAAAATAAATTAATTTTTATCTTTTATTGCTTAAGAATTATTTGATTAAATAGTTAAGAATTTAAAATTTTTTTCAGCACCTGTTTGCTCCAAGTATGGCCGAAAATATTTGGACAATGTTGGTTCAATGTGCAAATCGGCATCAATCGATTCGTTCTACACCAACACAGCAGCCAATTCTCAGAAAATGAACACCAGCCGCTTGACCGACGTCAAACAAAAGAGCTTAAACTTTTCCCTATCGAACACCGACTTGGAAAACCACTACAGTGACACAGCCAGCGTGTCAAGCGAGGCGTCCCGAAAGCAGTTCGAGGACTCGTCCTTTTTGGACTTTCTAAGTCGAATACAGTCGAATAGACTGGATGATCAGAGATGTTCGATCCGGCGCACACAA
The DNA here is from genome assembly GCA_010279815.1 of Brachionus plicatilis. NCBI lineage: Eukaryota > Metazoa > Rotifera > Eurotatoria > Ploima > Brachionidae > Brachionus > Brachionus plicatilis. The sequence continues at coordinate 886,004 of QEOQ01000274.1, read as the reverse complement.
CCACTCAAAAATAGTGAAAATCTGAGCCGGACCAAAGAGAGTGAAGATGAATTTTTGAATTTGATAATGAAGTCGCAGAAATCTCGGCTCGAAGATCAGCGAGTGGATTTAAGCAAAACTCCAAAAACAAAAGTGGTGTCTAAGACAAAACAAGCGTGCACAATTCCAGCAGATGACTCTTTTTTTTCAATGATTCAGAAAATACAGTCGAGACGCTTGGACGAGCAGCGAACAAAGCTAAACTCGCACAAGACCGGCTTTTTCAGCACTCTTACAAGAAAGAAATAGATTTTTCTTTTAAAATGAAAATGTTGTTTTCCAGCACAGCAATTCCTTAATTGAACGCGTTAAGCTCATCCTATAGATTTAGTCTATTTTGTGTTTTTCTTTAAATTCTTAGACTTGTATTAAATTATGAAATTTTTTCTCTCTTTTTTTTTTAAGTGTGACAATTTTTTCAAATAAATGGTTTAATAAAAATTTTATTGATAATTATTCAAAAATTAAAGTTATAAATCAAGCAGATACCCCTAAGAATTTAAAACAATGTTTTATCAAAAATCTATCGTTAAATAAACAACATGATCTTTGTTTTTTTGTATTTTTTATATGAATAAAATGTGTCAATATTCAAATTTTATTGACACTTTGTGTGTCTATAGAGCCACTCTTAAAATATTTTGAGCATATTTGAAATTTTAAAATTTGATCATAAATTTACTTTGCTGAAAAATTATTGATTTCCAGGATCGAAGATCATAACATCTTTTATTTAATATCTTTCAACTCAAGTCAATGTCTTGACTTGGGTTTGATGGAAATTTAAATAAAAAAAAGGCTAATATTTTATTTCAAGACATTTAATTTTAAATATTTTAACCAACTTTGTTTTGATTCTTAAAAACAAGAAATAACTGTATTAATAGTTCTACAATTTCGACAAAACTCAAAAAACTAATTCCCAGAAAAAGACCTGCTGTTCCTCCTATACTTGACAATAAATCAGTAAAAATCATGCTAGGTGTTTCATCTATGGCAAAATAGCTCCTTCTTTCATAATAAATGTTCACAGCAGTCAAATGATCAGCATTTACTGTTCTATTAAAATAAACTGAATCACTTCCATTGTACTCTTGTAAATACTTGATCCATTCTTCATTTGAAAACTGGTTTGTCGATGTTGTTTTCTCAAAAAACATACCTTCACACTCAAGGGGACACTCTTTAAAGCAAACGTCTTCAATATAATCTGTACCAGATATCAATTTAATTTGCTCTTCGTAGCAAATTTTCTGCTCGGGGCTGACACAAGGTGGAGAATTGGAAAAATATGGCAAATTAGCTTGGTAACATTTACAATTTCTGATTATGAGTCTTTGAATACAGAATCCAACACACATAATTTGGTTGTATCCAAAGCCATTTTCAAATACTTGCTTATATAATTCAGATTGATAGGCATTTTTATCATTTGTATTTGATTCACAACTGCTGTAAGGTTTTGGCAGCGAAGAATAAAATGTTCTGGTCAAAGCAATATTGGTCTCTGTTTTTGGAGACAAAAAAATTCCTTCAATCATAAAAGGACTTTCTGTCTTATTATGAATTATTACTTGAGCTCCCATATTTCCTTTTAAAAACTTTATTTCCTCTGCTACACTTACATTTAAAATTAGTCTTAAACCCAAAAACCTCTTCGGTCCCACTGCTGGAAAAATAGGCACTTTATTATCATTTTCATCAATGCCTGAATTAATATTGAAGCAATTACCATAAATTGAATGGTAATAGTAGCGAATCCAGCTATTATTGCATGCTTTTCTCGAATACATGCAAAATACTATCAATTTTTCCTTGGAATCTCCGACATTTTGTCTCACCTGACTAAAATTGCTGCTGTTTTCAATGATTCCTTTTGCATACAACTCAAAGCTGTCTTCAAATGGATTTTTAGTGAATTTCTGATCTTCAATTGATTTAATAAATTCCACTGCATTCTCTGATGTGAAGAAATTTACATTACAAACTGTTACTGTTGGAAAAAGTGACTTGTATTCATTAGACAGCCGAGTTTTGGTAGTCACTTCATAATTAAAATATTTTATTAAACAGCTAATTATGTTAAAGACACAATAACTCGCTGATATCAGTGTAAAACTTATCCAAATAATTCGAATGATCACATTTGTAGATCGGAATATATTTGGGAGACCATGGCTTGTAGATGATAGAATTGCATCAAGTACAACTTGTTTAAGCTTAGTCCATAGTTTATTTTCGTTTCCTTCTTGGGTTTTCATAATTTTTTTTCAAACGTTTTCAAAAAAATTTTAGTTTTCCTAATAAAACGTAATTTTTATATCAAACTAAATAAGTCGCATTAAAAGATTATTTAAAAATGGCAAATCAAGAGAAAAATAATTTAAAATTCAAAATTTTTCAAAATCTATTATTTTGTTTATTTTTTAAATTTTAAATCTAAAATAAATTTGAAAACGATCGATTTTTTTTTATAAAAATAAACATTCATAAAAAATCAATGAACAGCTACTTAAATGCTAATGATTATAGTTTTTGTTTTAATGTTGATCATAATGATAATGACCTTTAATTTATTAAATTAAAAATAGTTATAACTTATTATTAATTTTTTACTCCGAAAGCTTTCCAAAAGAGAGACTAAAGCGCTTAAAGAATTTGGCAAATTTGTTGTGATTATGAATTCCATCTAAATACATTGCCTATTGATACCATGTTTTATATATAGCTTATTTTACCTGTAATAATGATTTTTTGTTAATTATTAATATTTTTTGCTCGGACCAGTAAAATATTTGAGTCTATTACTGCTATGTGGTAGCGTACTACTGTGGTAGCCATTTCCATTTCATTTAATCTAAAGTTGACTTGTATATATTTCCAAATCTTTTATTTTGTTTATTTTTTAAATTTTAAATCTAAAATAAATTTGAAAACGATCGATTTTTTTTTAAAAAAAATAATCACTCATAAAAAATTAATGAATAGCTGTTTAATTGCTAATGATTACATTTTAAGTTGATCATAATGTTTTATTTGCAGAAATAATCTCTGACTCATACAGATGCGATACGAAAACTGTATTTGACTATATTTTAATATATTATACGTAAAATATCGTAAATTTACGAAAATTTTATATTTTAAGTTTTTTTTTTAAATAAATCAAATTTTTGTAAATTTTAGTCAAAAAGAGTAAAATAACTTGATTTGAATTTGGTAATTTTGAAATTTTTAATTAATAAAGTTTGACAATAAAAGAAAAACACCAAAAAACCTACAAAAAATATACAAATGTGTTAAGAAAAATTTATTGATTAAAATATACCAAAATTTACCATAATTTACAGAAAAAAAAAGATAAAAAAAGTAATATTAACTTTTTCTTTGAAAATAAAAGGCTAAAAAAAAAATTCTAAAAAATGTCAAAATTTCGGTTTTTTTTGGACATTATGGTTTTTACTATATTTTACGAAAAATATAGTAATTTTGCGTAAATTTACGATATTTTACTTAAAATATAATAAAATACAGTTTTCGTAACACCAGTGTAGAACAAAAGTAAAAAATTTCACATTGCCACAAATATATCTATAAAATGCTTTTTGTTTTACAATGGTTGTACTGGAGAAAAAATCCTCTATCTCAATTGAATCTAGTAAAAAAAATGCTCTCATAACCTAAACCTTAATATTTTGTTTCCACCTCTCAAATACTCAATTAATAACTTAATTTAATTTTATTGTATAAATTAATTGAAAATAAATAGTTGAAATTGAGTTCAAATAGTTGGAAAAGAAAAATTGAATAGACGTAGTAGACCTTTTTGAAGGAAAATAAAAAGATTCAGGCCAAAAAAATTTACAATACAAATACCATCATTATTTAAAGATGGCAAAGTATATAATTCAGACACAGACAAAGGAAAAATCTTTGGTTATCTTTTAGCCACAACCTTTAGCCCTCATTTTGATTTTGTTGAATATGATGATAATAGTGAAGTTTCACAAATAACAAGAGATCTCTTAAATAATAAGGCACAAAATAATTCAAAAGAGCCCATCACCATTTTAGAAATTACAAATATCGTAAAAAAACATAAAGAGCGAGCAGGTTCTGGTTAAGATTGGATCCACAGCTTAATGTTAAAAAATTTACCTATTATAAAGAGACTTTATTAGAAATAAGTCAACGTCTTAAAATGAGTTTAGAACTAGGAAAAGTACCAAAATCCTGGAAAACAGCAAGTATAGCCATGGTCCCCAAGAATACATCTCTCACTCAAGACCCTATTAACTATCATATATTTTTAATTCAACCACCATTGGACTAAATGTTAGTTATGAGTAAAATGTGATACCTAAGAATTTGACTTTTTCCTAAGTCATCAAGTCTGCGATTGAAGCAAATAACGATTCAAATGCTGAAGATGAAGTTCGACTAAAGAAAAGAGTTTTCTAAATCTAAATCTACAAAAATTACTCAGCCACCTACAGAAACAGTCATTAGAACAACAAGACCATCTTTAAGAGCATAAAAATAAAAATTGAATTTTAATTTCAACTATTTTGCTTTTTTTTTTCTTTTTTTATACTTATATAGTACTGCACAAAAGTTTAGACGCACAAGTTTTTTTCATACGTTTATCTCATCAGACATAAAAATACTAAATTTTGTTTTAGAAATAAATTAAATTAAAATCGATTTTTAATAAAACTAACTCTGCCCTACAAATTGATATAAAATACATGATAATCATAAACATCGAGCACTTAAAATCGACTCTTTTTAAGGAATGGCTAAATTTACCTGATGATTTTGTGAAAAAATTAATTGAATCAATGCCTAAACGTATTCGTGCTTGTTATGATGCAAAAGGTGGTCATTTTAAATACTAAAAATTAGTATGGGTCTAAACTTTTGTGCAACTTTTTTTTCTCGGAAATTTTATCACTATTTTTCTCAATTAATTTATTCAGCAATTTTTTTTTCTGTCTAGTTTTTTTTGCATTTTTATTTAATTAATTAATTAAACTTTTGTGCAATACTGTATAATGGAATTCAAAGATTAATGTATTATGATCAATAAATTATTTAGAATAAATCGGTATTTAATTTAAATATTAAAAGTAAAATCTATTATTTTTCAATGTTTTTTTAATTAAAAAATAAAAAGTTTTTAACAAAAATAAAATTTAATTTTTTAATAAAGCTTTTGTTGCCTTATATGGTCTTCCTCTTTTGCGACTTTATTAAATCAGTACATATTTTGCTGCTGGTGGTAGATTGACATTTTTAAACTTATTGAAAGACCGAAAAAATGTTTTCACATGTACTTCTTAAAAAATGTTGGACAGGTGCATTTACCTTCCCAATTGACTGCCATATCATCTACATTTGATTGTGTTAAAATCCAATGGCCAGCTCTCTATTTTAATTGACTAAAGGTGTTCCTACATTGCTGATTTTTTCTTCACTAGCATTTGATTGTTCACTGGCTGGTATGTAATCTTCAGTTGCAGTTTCTAACACGGTAGAGGCAACTTTTTATTTCCTATTGCCTTTAGTCCATTTCGAACAAATAAATTTAAACTTGTCATAGACTATTCCAGAATACGTCTCTGATGAAGAAGTTGAGAGGGAAGTTTTCTTCCCTCTCAACTTCTTCTTTCCTTTGTTATCTTTTTTTTTATTTTTATATTTTTAATCAAATAAAAAAAATGTCATCAAGCTTTAAAAAAATTTTAATATTAACTATTTCGCAAATCCCCCTAAATAATTTTTCCAAAAATCTAAGTTGGTTCAATTACAAACCATAATTTAGTTTTCAGGGGGGATTAACATCGATGAGCTCTTAAAGTTGTTAAAAAATCTGATTTTTTCTAAAATTTACGTAAATTGACGTAAAATTACCGTTTTTACCGTAAAACTAAAAATGGCAAAAATATCTTCAATTAAGTGTTAATTTTGGTAAAGAAAATTAAAATTTAAATTATGTTAATTTGTAAGGCAATGTGAAATTTTAGTACAAATATTACAGTACAAAAATTAAAAACTTTATAATTTCTTTTCTAATTGTGCAAAAATGGTTCTGCAAAAAGTACAATGTTGTACAAATTTTGTACAAAAGAATTCCAAGCTCTGCAAAAACTCTGCAATTTATTGCATAATTTAATCAAGGATTTTTTGATGGTGTGCATTTTACAGAAAATTGCATAGTTTTTGCAGAGCTTGGAATTCTTTTGTACAAATTTGTACAATATTGTACTTTTTATTGAGCCATTTTTGCACAATTGGAAAATAAATTATAGCATTTTTCACTTTTTGTACTGTAATTTTTGTACTAAAATTTCACATTGCCTTTGTAAGTAGATATAATGAAAAAATTAGATTTACATTAATTAACGTAAATTCTTTTTTATGTAAAAAATGGAATAAAAAAAAGTAAAAAAATACTTTTGTTAATTTTTTTTTATCATTTTTTACATAAAACGAAATTTTCGTTAATTTAATTTTTTCATTATGGGAATGTATCAAAAAATAGAAAAAAAATATAAAAGGCAAATAATAAAGAATGAAAAATATAGAATTTTTTTTTAATATATAATTATCAATATGATGAAAAATTAAATATAGAATTTTACAAAATATAGATGTTAATTTTGATGAAAAATAAAATGTAGAATAGAATATTTTAAACTAAAAATCTTACTCTTTAATTAATATATTTAATTATCAAAAAATAAACAAGCAATGCCATTAATATGCAATTTAGAAAATTCAATTGTTTTTTATTCGTATTGTGAAGCAATTTTTTTGATTTTTTGATTTTTGTCTAATTGAAAATGTTTTAGTTTTCTACATTCCCTAAATTATTTTCTATATTATTATGATTTTTCTATTTTTTAATTATTCTACATTATTTTTTTCTATGATTTGATATACCTCCTTTCATTACATCTACTTATAAATTATAAAAAATTAGTTTTTCTAAGCTATCTCACCAAAACTAGCACACATTTGAAAATATTCTGGTCTTTTTAATTTTGCGGTAAAACTAGTAATTCTACGTAAATTTATGTAAATTGCAGATTACCAAATGGTAATTTTACTTCAATTTACGTAAAATTACGTAAACTTGGTAACTTTAAATAGCATTACTTTACTTTAATATTTTCTGGAAATTCTATTATATCAATATTATAAAGTGGTAACTTAGATTTCTAGTATCGTTTCATTAAGTATTTTTTTAATGATCGATAAAATCAGGCCATGTCTATTAAGACAGGAAACATTTAAAATTTAATATCAACTTGCTTTTTAGAAACAGGAATTTTCTTTATTTTCACTTATATTATTACCGTTTCTAAGACGCTATTAAAAATATATCTTTAAAAAAATTAAAAGTTTACTTTTTTTCATTACTTTCTAAAATGGACTTGAAAAAAAAAGCTGAATTGAAGCTTAGTCTAAAAAATGCTCTAAAAGATGTGGTATTGTCATCTACAAGCCATGGCATTCCAAATATAATTCGATCCAGTCATATTTCATTAAAAGTATTGTGGACATGCTTTACGGTATTATCAGCTGGTGCATGTGCCTATCTCATCACAGAGGCTATAATCACCTATTTTAAATATGAAGTTACCACCAAGACCAGAGTGATTTACGAATATAAACCATTTTTTCCCACTGTCACCATTTGCAATGTCAACCAATTCACTTCAAATTTGTCTGAAAATTTTATCAAAAATCATGAGCGTATTTTACTCTCGGACAATCCACTTGAAAGATCAGCTGAGACCAAGGCCAATATTTTGTCAAAAAGTCCTGAATTTGAAAAATGGAAAAATTTGTTTGGTGATCCCTTGGAAAAGTTGATTGTAAACTGTGAATTTAACCTTGAAAAGTGTAACACAACAAATTTTAAATTTTTCTTCATCCATTCTATGGAAATTGCTACCAATTCAATTCAGGATACAACCAAAACGGTGAGCCAGTTGACATTGAGCTTTCAATGACATCAGACAAACGGCAAGGATTGCGGCTAATTCTTAATGTAAGTGTGCCAGAAAGTCTTCAATTTTTGAGTCCAAGTTCAGGTGCAATGGTATTTCTTCACAATCAAAGCACTTATCCACTTATGGTCAATGAAATATCACTTAGTCCCAAAGCCGAGACAAACATAGCTTTTTCCAGAGTTTACTTTGAATCTCAACAAAGACCGTACAGCAATTGCAATGCTCAGGCTAATGACGCAAACAGCAATTTTTCTGATATCTTCAAACTGGTTCATGCAAATACCATAAAATACACTCAGACCTTATGCGTATTCCAATGCTTTCAAAGACAGATTGTCAATGAATGCAAATGCTTTGTGTCTCTTTATCCATCTTTCTTTGATGCTGCTCCTTGTTCAAACCAAAGCCAAATAATATGTGCAAAAGAAAATTTTGAAATGTTCAAAAATGAAGACTACTTTGAAAAAGTCTGTTTAGAAGATTGTCCTTTAGAGTGTGATGGAATGTGGTTTGACACTACAGTTTCGTCAAATCAATTTACTAATTTGAAATTTAAACAAGCTCTTCAAAATTATGATGGTCCAGGCGCAGTTTATTTTAACAAAAGCATCAATATGGAAGACCTAGTAGCAGCGAATATTCACTTTAAAAGTTTGAACTATATTAAAATTGCTGAAAATCCCACAGTTGATATAGTTGGACTTATTTCATCAATAGGAGGAGTTGCTGGCCTCTTTCTGGGAATAAGCATGCTGACACTTGTTGAGATATTTGAGTGTTTAATGCAAGCTTTTTTTGTTTTTAAAAGAAATAAAAAAATTCACTATTGATTGATTATTTTAAATATTTTAAGTAGACAAACTAATTTAATTTTTTTAGCATTTTTTAAAATTTTTCAAATTGACCCCTCAGAGGACTGATCTATGAGACTGAAGGGCAAAATGAATAAAATTATTGCTGTCAAAAACTATTTAAAATCATTCAGATTATTTTTTTAATACAATAAAAATATTTATATTCTTTCAAAAATTCACCCCTTTAAAAAGTCCGTCTTAAAAAAAAGAAATCATTTTGTACTGAATTTCACAAAACCCATTTTGTACTGAATTTTAATTTTTTTGTTCTTTTATTTCATATTTAGTTAATATAAACTGAATAAATTACTTGTCTACTAAAAAATTTGTTTTTATTCTTTAAATATTTTTATTTTATTATAGGCATAGTTTTTCGTTTGTATATAATTGTCTTTTTTAGTAGATAATTTTATTTTTAAAAAGTAGATAATTTAATTAACAGATAAATGTTTTTTTGAAGTAGATTTTCATTTTATTTAGTAGATAAATATTTTTCTCAAAAGATATTTGTCTTTTATGTTAGATTTTGAAAATTGTGAACTCTAAAACTTAATAAGCATTTATTATTGGTTTCTAATTAATTAATTGATTAACTAAAATTGATTCACCTAAAACTATATAAATTTGAATAAAAATTTGTAATTGAAATAAATATATATTCCTCTAAAAACTCCAAAAACATGGATTTGACTGAATCATCTACATCAGTACTTAATGTACAAAACCATTTGAATGACGCAACAGTGGAAGGCTAAAAAAAATAACTGCCGGTTCTTCAGATATAAACAATAAAAATAATGAAGAAGGTGCGAAATCATCAAAAAAAGTCGTAATTGATTTTATATCTTTTTTATATTAATTGTCTTTTTGCTAAAAATGATTATCTTTTCTAAACAACTTTTATAATATATATAAGCTACAGCAAGACTAGCTTGCGGAGATGGCCTACTAGGAGGTCACCTATGGTAGCTCCTTGCACATAACACATAGAAAAGTACTGAAAAAAGAAATCCTGTTTAAATTTTTAGGTCAAAATAAAGTTTACATTACGGATAGAAAAAGCTGTAAAAGAAAAATTATAAAAATAAGTGTTCGTGATTAAGATAGTTGACTAGACCGGAAGGCATCGTATCCGTTCTTGAACTTGTTGACCGAGTCGGCGTCTGTGACTGTAGCTGGCAGGGCGTTCCACTCGTTTACTATCCTGTTGGTAAATGTGTTTTCCCGTTGTAGACATTTGGTGGAGACCTGGCCGGACAGTCTTCTTGCATGACCTCTGATACCACTGGCGGGTCCGGGTTGGGATAGTGAACTTGCGGGAACCGGGGGGTACACCCAGCCCACTTCGTTGATGCCTTTGGTGAGTTTGAACATCTGGATCAGGTCTCCACGAACACGGCGCTCATGAAGGGGAGCAAGACTAAGGACGGCAAGACGGTCTTCGTAGCGCCAGTTTCTAATGCGGGGCACCAGTTTGGTGGCCCTTCTCTGCACCTGCTCGAGCATCTTTGCGTCTTTCTTGTTAGGGGGGGACCAGACAACAGCGGCATATTCCAGGTGGGGTCTTACGTAGGCACAATAGAGGGTCCTGCATGTATCTATGGTCCAGTATCTAAATGATCTTTTCAACTGGCCGAGAATTCCTGTAGCTCTGTTCACTTGATTTTTAATATGAATGGAAAATTTCAAGTTACGTGAAAACGTGACTCCCAGATCCTTTTCTGTGTCGACGAAAGCTAGTGCGCTCCTGGACTCGTCATCTCCCATCAGTAGTTCGGATTGGGCGTAGATGTTCTTGCCGGACCTGCTGAATTCCATCGCCTTGCATTTGCTCACGTTGAAGAGCATACGCCACGTGTTTGACCACTCGGAGAGTGCGTCGAGGTCATGTTGAAGTGTGGATAGGTCACTGGTGCTGCGTATTGTGGCAATAAGTTTACTGTCATCGGCAAATAGTTTGACTAGGTGGCTGACCGCCGCTGGCATGTCGTTGATGAAGATGACGAACAAGAGCGGACCTAGGACGCTACCTTGAGGGACCCCACTAGACACATCAATCCAGTCAGCAGAGTGCTGACCCATCACTACCCGCTGCTGCCTTCTTGACAAGAAGTCGCTGACCCAATCGACAATGCCTGGACAGAACCCATAGGCGACCAGTTTGTCTCTTAAAGACGCGTGGCAAACTCTGTCAAAGGCCTTTGCAAAGTCGAGGAAGACCACTAGGACGTGGAATCCCCTATCGATGCCATCGCTTATGCGGTCCACCGTCTCCAGTAAATTAGTGACTACTGACTTCCTCAAGACGAACCCGTGTTGTTCCGGAACGATCACTTTGTTGCTGTAGAGGTGATCCATCATGACGTCTCTTACCATGCGTTCCATCAACTTGCAGGGGATTGACGTCAAGGAGATAGGTCTGTAGTTACCAGGGGCACTCCTGCTCCCTTTCTTGAAGATGGGGCTGATTCGAGCTAGTCTCCAAGCGTCTGGGATTCTGCCGCTGGTGTACGAATTGGTGAAAATAGCGCTGAGAACCTCTGAAAAGGCATCAGCGCAACTTTTGATGACGTATGGATGGATACCGTCCATGCCAGGCGATTTCCTGGGGTTTAGGCGCAGTATGTACTTGCGGACATTGGCGGCGAGAAGAAATCGACATCCACGTCATGCTGGGGACTTGCCATGAGCTGGAGAGGCTGAGCTTGGCATGGTAGGCGAGGGATGAAGACACTACCAAATTGGACATTGAGAATGTTCACGATCTTGTCGCCATCAGTGTGGAAGGTGCCATGACAGTCGAGCAGGCCTTTAATGGAGTCTCTGCATTGCTTCTGGCTGTTGATATAATTGTAAAGAAGCTTTGGCTAAAGCTTACAGGACCTGACAACAGATGCTTCAAAGTTACATATGGCATTTCTTACATCTAGTTTGACCTGTTTACAAATCGAGGAGTAAGCGATCATCAACTCAAGGCAGCAGGGGGCTGATCTAATCTGACAGTAGATTTTATACTTCATTCTGGTTAGCACTTTGATTTTGGAATTGAACCACTTGGGATTAGTGCGCTTGCGAGCTCTGAGCACTTGGTTGGGTATAGCCATGGATGAGGCAGCGGCATAGGACTTGATTATCCAGTCATACGCGACATTGACGTCCTTATCAATGGGGTTGTTGCTTTCGTTGACGAGGGTACTGAAGAGCTCGTAGTTGCCACGGTGCAGGACTGGGCGGGGGGACTCGACAGAAGGAGTATGACGACCAGTGCGGAGCTCGTAATTCCAGGTAAGTGTTGCATGAAGGCCTTCCTTCTCAGTAAAACCAAGGGGAGGTCCGTGTGCGACTCGGAAGACTCTGGCAGGATCGCTCGTGACCACGAGATCCAGGATGTTGGTCCCTAGCGTTGGATAGAGAACGTGCTGGGTCAGGAAGTTCTTACCTAGAGTGTCCAAAAACTTCAGACTGGATGGACGTCCTTTGTTGACACAGAAACCTCCATCTTGGGTCCAGTTGATAGTCTATTTGTTGATTATCTATATTTGTCTGATTATCTATTTTTTTTTTTCTATTTTTATTTAAATAAAATTTCGACAAAAAAGAAAATTATCTACGTCTAGAAAATATATCCTTTAATTATATTTGTGGGAAATTTACTAAATTTGTTCTTATCAAATATTAAGAGTCTTATAAAAGATGCAGAATGGACTAAATTACGTAATTTTACATAATTTTTAGTATACTCACGTAATCTTACATGAATATTAGTCGGTAAGGATATGTTATTTTACCAAAAATTACGTAAGATTACATTAAAATACGTAACTTTAAGTTGAATCGTTCTAAAATTCTTACGGCCAAAAAAATGAGGATTTTGATAAGAAAAATATAAAATTGGCTTCTTTTCCAAAATATTTAATTAATTTTATTATGTTTGAAGCCAATAACTTTAATGATGTTAATAATTTTTTGGAAAAATATGGCTTATATGCTTTTCAACATAGATTTTTAGACAGAATGCTATCATTCTATTTTTAGACATTATTCTAGCATTTCTCGACTGAGAATTTAAAAAATAGTCTTATCAAAAATGACTCAAGAAAATTAAGCTACAACAAAAACCAACAGTGGTGAAAAAACGTTTGGATTTTTTTATTCTAGATTGATAAATAGCTTTGTGATAAAAAGATCAATACTGAAATATGCAACGTTCAAGCTATCAATTTTCAATAATATCAATTTGATCTTTATTGACTTAGTAAAAAAATAAAAAAAATTTGGTATAAATTTATAAATGGTTTATTGTTTTCATAAAAATAAATTCTCTTTTTTTTATTTTTTAAAATTCTTAATTTTAAATATTAAAAAATTTTATTTGTATTAAATAAATGAAGTGTTAATCAGTCGACTACGATAAGGGCACCAGCCTGTTTATTAACCTTGAATTTGAAATTGAATCAGAATTAATGTAACTCATTATTTTATTTATTGGATAAGATCGTTTCTGCATTTAACATCTCTTAGAGTAAATTTAAATTGTTATCAAAGTTATTAATACGCTATTAAAGCAGGAGTTCCACCAAGGTCAGGAATGAGTTCACTTCTTTTGAGCATCTTTATCAATGACATACCAAAAATGTCTTTTCAAATGGTAAATAAAAATTTATATTTAAAGTCACATGAAAAGTCTGATCTTTGAGAAAAAAAACTAATGTTAAAATCAATCTTGAATTTAAAATTAATGGTGACAATTTAAATAATGAAGAAAAAAGAGATTGAATGTTTTTAAATAATTCTTTAAATTTTTTAATTTTCAAATAAGGAGTTTGAATTTTTTTATTTTATGAAAAATGCATTTATTTATATTGTGTTTTAAGTATTTAAACAGTCATCACGTTTAACTTGCATTTTGGTCTTTTTTATAATATTAATTAGATTTAACTTGGTTTAATTTTTTAATATATGAATGGCAACATGTACAATTAAAAACAGCCTTTTTTTTTAATTAGAGGTTTTATGGAAATTTAAATGAAAAAATATGTTAGCATTTTATTGATTTCAAGGTTTTTAATTTAAAAAATTTTAACCAACTTTGTTTTGATTCTTAAAAACAAGTAATAACTGTATTAACAATTCTACAATTTCGACCAAACTCAAAAAACTTATTCCGAGAAAAAGACCTGCGGTTCCTCCGATACTTGATAATAAGTCAGGAAAAATCATGCTAGGTGTTTCATCTATGGCAAAATAGCTCATTCTTTCATAGTAAATATTCACAGCAGTCAGATGATCAGCATTTACTGTTCTATTAAAATAAACTGAATCACTTCCATTGTACTCTTGTAAATACTTGATCCATTCTTCATTGGAAAACTGGTTTGTCGATGTTGTTTTCTCAAAAAACATACCTTCACACTCAAGGGGACACTCTTTAAAGCAAACATCTTGAATATAATCTGTACCAGATATCAATTTAATTTGCTCTTCGTAGCAAATTTTCTGCTCGGGGCTGACACAAGGTGGAGAATTGGAAAAATATGGCAAATTAGATTGGTAACATTTACAATTTCTGATCATGAGTCTTTGAATACAGAATCCAACACACAAAATTTGATTGTAACCGAAGCCATTTTCAAATACAAGCTTATATAATTCAGATTGATAGGCATTTTTATCATTTGTATTTGATTCACAACTGCTGTAAGGTTTTGGCAGCGAAGAATAAAATGTTCTGGTCAAAGCAATATTGGTTTCTGATTTTGGAGACAAAAAAATTCCTTCAGTCATAAAAGGACTTTCTGTCTTATTATGAATTATTACTTGAGCTCCCATATTTCCTTTTAAATACTTTATTTCCTCTGCTACACTTACATTTAAAATTAGTCTTAAACCCAAAAACCTTTTCGGTCCCACTGCTGTTAAAATAGGTACATTATCATCATTTTCATCAATGCCTGAATTAATATTGAAGCAATTACCATAAATTGAATGGTAAAAGTAGCGAATCCAGCTCATATTGCATGCTTTTCTGGAATACATACAAAATACTATCAATTTTTCCTTGGAATCTCCGACATTTTGTCTCACTTGACTAAAATTGCTGCTGTTTTCAATGATTCCTTTGGCATACAACTCTAAGCTGTCTTCAAATGGATTTTTAGTGAATTTCTGATCTTCAATTGATTTAATAAATTCCACTGCATTTTCTGATGTGAAGAAATTTACATTACAAACTGTTACTGTTGGAAAAAGTGACTTATACTCATTATACAGCCGAGTTTTGGTAGTCACTTCATAATTAAAAAACTTTATAACACAATTTATTATGTTAAAGACACAATAACTGGCTGATATCAGTGTAAAACTAATCCAAAAAATTCGAATGATCACATTTGTAGATCGGAATATATTTGGGACACCATGGCTAGTAGATGATAGAATCGTATCAATTGTTACTTTTTTTAATTGTTCCAATAAATTTTTATCTGAATTCATTTTTTTTTCAAATAGATGAAAATTTCTTTCATATAAAAAGTCCTAAGAGTTTTGGCGTATTTCCTGTCTTTTGAAATTTTTAATTGATCTTTTTTTTCCAAATTTGAACATTTCCTATGAAAGGAATTGTTTTTTAAAATAAAGTTAAATTTTCATGTGACTTGATTAAATATTTATTTAATTTTTCTCTTAAATAAAAATTTTAATACTGTTTTGATCGAGTTTTCCTAGAAATAATTTGATGTTTTATAAAATCAAATATATTTATCAAATCTTTCATTTTAATTTTATAGAAAAGGAAATTAAATTCTTACCGCAAACAAAATGCTGAAAAGACATTCGTTTAAATTTGATTAATTGATTTAATAATACTCAAATCTAAAAAGTTTTAATACTCTCAAGAAAAGTTTATCACCAAAAGAAAATATTAAATTACCTAATTCCGCCTTTGATAACATGTCACGTAATTAAAAAATTGTTTAAATAAAAAAAATCAATAAAAATATATTTTTAGATTTTTAATATATCTGTCTTATTGTAGCTTTAAAATTGAAAAAAATTGTTGTTGTTAAAATGTAATTTAAAAAATTTGAATTTTTGTACTCAGAAATCAAAAATTACTTAAAGTATCAGAAAATGAAGGTTTTAAAAGTTGTTTGTAAAATAAAAAACTCTAGTTTTAGATCACAAACAATAAAAAAAATACAGATTCTTAAAGACCATAAAATTTTGCAAAAGTAAACTAGATTTAAAAATAGAAAAATATATTTTTATGCTGAAGAAAAACATGTCATAAAAAAGCTTACGAAAAATTACGTAAATTTTCAGTATTTTGAGATAATTTTAGCAAAATTTGTTAAAATTCAAAACGGCCAATTCAAAATTCAAAATTCAAAATTTTTGAAAAAATGTCTTTTTTTTCCAAAAATCGAAAATTTAAGACAGTTTTTTTTTTCATAAATTGGTTAAAAAAACAGTTACTTTTAAATTGTTATAAAAAAAAACTTTCTTAAATTTTCGATTTTTGGAAAAAAAGACATTTTTTCAAAAATTTTGAATTTTGAATTGGCCGTTTTGAATTTTAACAAATTTTGCCAAAATTATCTCAAAATACTAAAAATTTACGTAATTTTTCGTAAAATACTGTTATCAAATTACCACTGTAAACTAAATGTTATTTTAAAAAAAGGGATAAAAATAAATAATATTTTAAATCACATACTTATTAATTGCTGCTTACATATAAATCTTTTGGATTACTAAAAAAATATAATGTTCTGGAACAAAGGAAGGTATATGAATCACTATAATCTGAAATAAGCGATGTCAAAAATAAAATAAATGACGTAAATAGTAAAATAACCAGTGTAGACGAAAAACTTAACAATTTCTCCGAAAAAATGACAAGCGAGTTCACTGAAAGTAAAATAGAAATGAAAACAGGATTAAAATCGGTTGAAGAATTAATGCTTAGGCTGCATGCCCAAGGATCCAAGTAGCAACAAAATCAAATCCTAAACCACTCGACACCCTTTTATGCAACGTTCCTCACATCACCCAACTCAAAATTGAATGCCAAAACGCAAACTAAAACAAAACTCACTTATAAAATAAATTAAAAGAGAACTAAACGAAAACTATCATCACCTTCATCAACATCACAAATACAAA
Organism: Brachionus plicatilis; assembly: GCA_010279815.1. Classification (NCBI taxonomy): domain Eukaryota; kingdom Metazoa; phylum Rotifera; class Eurotatoria; order Ploima; family Brachionidae; genus Brachionus; species Brachionus plicatilis. The sequence goes on along the minus strand of QEOQ01000274.1, from coordinate 868,927 downwards.
TCAATCCACCAGAAAAAAGGCCTAGAAATAATCCAAAAATCCGTCATACATCACCAGAAGCACTCACCAGTCAAGCGCTTAACCCTGATCAACAAACAGACCCAATAAACACCTCCGCTTTAACACATCAAGATCACAACATACTTAACACTTTGAATAATGCACCCCGAACATTGAACCCTGAAGTCTTAGAAAGATCGCAAGAAACTATAATAAAGATAACTTCACTGAACACTAATGGATTCGAGAATAATCTGGACTATGTTAATTTCTTATGTTTGACAAATAATATTGTATGTCTACAAGAGACATGGTGTGAATGTGATTCAAGGGTAGAAAATTCACTATTCGTCCTTGGCAAAAATCTCTTCACCATCCCAGCCAAACGACTCTATAGTGTTGGCAGAGCCTTAGGAGGACTTGCGTTCATTGTTGATGATGGGATCAAATGTAAACATACCGTACTTAACGACCGTATCGGAATGTTGGTAATAGATAGACTGGCCATTATCAACGTTTATTTACCTTACGATAGTTCTAATTATTAAAGTAAGCTTACGTTTGAAAGTGACCTAGCTCATTTACAGGAGACTATCAATTTCTTAAAACAGGAGGAAATTGAACTGTTGATCACAGGAGACTTTAATACGGACATGTCAAAAAGTAATCACCACTCGAGATACTTATCGAAATTCATCTCCGAAAACAATATCACGTTATTCGACTTAGGTGTACACCAGGACATAAATTATACTTACAAACGGATATACAATAACAGAACACCCGACAATAGCTGGATCGACCATGTCATAGGTGAGACGATAAATAAAAGGATACATAAAGTAAAAATAAACACAAATTCGATGAATAGAAGTGATCATAACGCGGTGAGCTGTGAATACCACATGAACAAATCTAAAACATACGACCGAACGTACCTAAATTGTAAAATAATAAAAGCGAAGATAAATTTGAACGATCCACTACAAAAACAAAAGTTTAAAGAAAGAGTAAAACTAGGCTTAGAGAGATTGAGTTCCATGATTGAGCTCTTAAAAGGTGAAACACAAAACGATCAAATAAAAATAAAAGCAACACAATTCTTCAATGATATCTCTTCTGTATTAATCAACGCGACAATCAAAACTAAAAATGAGTTCAATGACAAAAAAAGAAAGAAAAACAAGGTGAAGGGTCTCAAGTTTAAAAGTTGGTGGGACTCGAACATACAAAAAATTCATAACAGAATAACTGAAGCCTATATCAAATACAGAGAAAGTAATTTTTCAAATGACCATAGAAAGAATACTATAAAGCTAAGAAAGAGTTTCAAAAAAAATATAATTTAAGGCTTTAACGTGACAAAATCCTAAAGTAAATCTACGAACTTTTTAGACTCAGTAAACAAGACTTTTGGAAAAAAGTCAAATCTTTGAAAGCAAGAAAAAAATCGGTCAACATCATGGTCAACAAAATTGAGAAAGAATATCACAAACTTTTCTATCTTCGAAACGAATGGAACGATGAAGAAGATTAGCAACGTAAAACAATATTGGCGAACTTCTTAAGAAAGTCATCTTCACTCGAACGAAACTTTAGACTAGATCAAAATATGGTAGAGAAATTGATAATGAACTTTCCGAATGGCAAAAGTATTGGATTCGTAGGTGTTAGTAATGAGATGCTAAAATATAGCCCAGAAAATACGGTAGGTACAATCCTGACCACAATCTACGAAAAATTAATCTATTATCAAACAACGCCATTCCTATTCAATGTCTCGATCCTTAAACCCCTTATTAAGGATATCAAAAAACCAAATGCGTGGAAATCTCTGACGGTCTAAAACTTGACATCATAGTGTATGCTGATGATGTTCTCCTCTTAAGTACAACAAAAAAGGGTCTTCAAGAACTAATCGATATCACCCAATCAAATGGTGAAATAAACGAAATAAAATATAATCCATAAAAAACGTCGCTCATGAACACGTAAAACATTTAGAATAAAGAAAAAAAGCCGCAACTGCCGCCCTGATGAAGATTAAGTCACTTGGTTTTCTTGACAACAACCATCATCCATCAATGAAAGGTCAACTTTACAAAACATTTATACTATCAGTGTAACTCTATGGGATAGAAAATGTTTATTTGACACAAAGTGACATCATAAAAATTAAGAGGGTAGAAGGCAATATTGTAAAGACAATACTTGGCATTCCAACTAGGTGCAGGACAACGAACTTGTTCTTTGCTCTTAAAAAAGAACCAACAAAAAAACATATTCAGATCCTAAAGAACGACTTCCTCATGAACCTATTATAGAACAACTACACACGATTGATTATCGAAAACACAATGTTACTTGAAATAAAAGACCCACTGAGCGAAATAGATGAGCAACACCAAAGACACGGACTCAACGAACTCGAATTGAAAGGAGAAGAACTCTGCTCGGTTGACAAATACATTTTGAAAACCGAGATAAGATCGAGCTGTAAGAACAACCCCGTCGTGATCGAACTAATTAAAATTTTTAACTCAAAACAGAGAGATGAAATAGCATCTAAAATATTGCAATTGGTGGGATAAGATAAGAGTAGCAAAATTTAAACTTTCTTCACTTGTTTTATTAGACGATTTTTAATTTGTTATTTTAAATTTTTACAATTTTGTTTCCATTTGACTTTAATCTCATTTTTATTTTTTATTTTTACTCGATTGTAAACACTTTCTTCTTTTTTTTGTTAACGGCACGCTTTATTTCACAGTTTACCGGGAATTGACCCGCCGCGGCCTTAGCATAAGTTCAAATAATAATAATAATTATATTTATCAAACAATCAATAGCCAATATCACTAATATACATATAATGCTGTTTTGAATAAATTTACTAAAATTTCTGATAATGCTAAGATTGATGATATGCTTGAAGTATGTCAAAAAGAACTAGTGACGTTGACCATAATAGTCAATATAGCTTTATTGAATTTTTTTTTTTCAAAATTTTATATTTTAATTGATTGATTAAAATGATTTTTTTACTTAATGATAAGGAAAATATTAAAAATAACACCGAATTACGAATAACTGACTGACTTGAATTTCAATTTTTTTTTATTTTGTTTTAATTTACTTTATAATTTTTCAAATGATTTTTGTTTTGGTTTAGAGTGGCTTTTGCTAAGTCTAATGTAAATTAATAAATAATTTCCCGAAAATAAAAATTAGCAAATTAAGAGCTTATTTATTCAACTAATTGGATAGTATTTACAAAACTATTAAATAATCGTAGGAGACGTTGATTTATTTTAATATAGAATTAACAACTGAATTAACTAATTCAAATAATATTGAAAACTAAGTAACACGTTTTAGACACAATGGCTAATTCTAATTTCTCGTCAAAATATGGGTTCGGTATATTTTTGTCTCGACACGAAAATTAACTATGTGATAAAATTATATTTTACAAAAATAAAAATTACACGAAAATAAATTAATGCAACATAAATACTCTTTTAATTCTTATTACGCTTAATCAGCAAACACATCATCATCACCATCTGAGCTTTAATTTGAACAATCATTAATGTTCTCAGCATAAATAACAACCAAAGATTCCAAGTCTTTCGTTTTTTTTTTCAATTTGCTAATATAAAAGCATTTAATTGAAAAATTCTAAAAAGTTTACAAAGGTGTATATTAATTCTGTTGTTTATATTTTTGTTCCGTTCGACCACACTTTTTAAATTTGATTACAAAAAATGTTAAGATTGTAATAAAAAACTTAAAAATTTGAGATATTCTATTAACTATGACGTTTATAGATAAAAACATTTAAAATAAGTCATGACCATCATGATTTGAATTTTCTTATATTTCAATATTTGACTTTCCAAACCTATTATTAGGTATACATTTTATGCTAAGATCCATTTGGTATGTTCAATTGTGTTTAAAAAAATTTTAAAGACAATTTTGAAAGTGCATTGAAAATGCGCGATGGTTGAGATTTATTTTATTTTAGAAATATTATGAGAAATTTTTGCTATGTCGCTCTATTAAAATTAAATTGGCATCTTTAAGTTGATGATCAATTCAAAATATCATTTCAATTCAAAAAGTTTTTCTTTAGATATTAAAACAAATCTATGATTTAATTTAAATAATTGTAATGTAACATGCTTTACATGCAATGAAGATTTAAAAAAAAAAAATTTTGCCAAAACAATTTCTCAATCCATTGATACAATCGATTTTTAATTTATTAAACGGATTTTTTGTAAAGTTTATTTGAAATTTTTTATTCCAAAAGTATTTTTATCTAGTATTCACAATTAAATTAAAAAAAGAAAAAATTTAAATTAAAATAATAAATTCCAAAATAAATAATAAAACGAAAATAAAACTTTACTAAAAATCAGTTAAAATTTGGTAGCTTTCGTAGCCCATTTGGTAGCCCATTCGAATATCAATTTTAATATTCGAATGGGTCATTTTAAAAGTGGGGAAGATTTTATACGGGGAAAAATAATTAACAATAATATTTCTAAGTTGGGAATTTTCTATATGGGGAAAAAAATAGTGGGGAAAAATACAGTGGGGAAAAATGAAGTGGGGAATTTTCTATTAATTCCTTTTGTTCGTCCTCTTTTGAATTTGCGATGTCTGTGTGATCTCCAATTCTTAAGTCTGACTGTGAGAATGTTGAAAGGATTCAACGCAGAGAAAATTGTTTCTTCAATTAGAAACAAACCGTATGAAAGCAGATTGAAGGCTTTGAACATTCCAAATCTGGTGGAAAGAAGAAAAAGAGGTGATCTAATTCAATTATACAAGTTCATGCATGGACTAGAATTGGTTGAAAAAAGCAATAATTTTAATGTCACAAAAAACCAAGGAAGAGGTCACTGCTTCAAATATCACAAAGAAATTTCGAGGGTCCAACATAGAGATAACTTTTTTTTCAACAGAACCGCTAACACATGGAATACGCTGCCAAATGAATTAGTTGAAGCCCCCAATGTTAACAGCTTTAAAGCAGGCATTGATTGCTGGATGAGCAGCAATCATTGAAACATTGAAACTCAAAATATAATTATTAGCAATTAAAAAGCAATTGACTGATATTTAATGAATGTTTATTTTAAAATAAAAAAAATCGATTGTTCTCTTATTAATTTTTGATTTAAAATTTTTAAAATAAATAATTTTGAAATCTTTTGAATTTTAAATTATTTCTCCCTTCATTTGCCAAATCTATAAAATCTTTTGCTGCGACTAATTTCAAAAATAAAAGCACATTTTTCTTCAAAAAATATAGAAAAAAAATGAAAAAGCAACAAACAAACGAAAAAATTCAATGGTCAAGAGTTAAACCAGTAGTGCTTGATGTAATTCTTACATCAACTTGCCATGGAATACCCAACATTTTTAAATCGACACGTCTAGTGCTGAAGATCTTGTGAATTTTTTGTTCAACTTTGTCGGCAGCTGGTTGCTGTTTTCTAGTTTCTCAGAATATTGCCAATTATTTAAAGTATGAAGTGACCACAAAAATCAGAGTCCAAAATGATTATATCGCCACTTTTCCAGCGGTCACCATTTGCAACATTAACTTTTTCACAACTGAAAAAGCGACAAAACTTTTGCCATTTTGTTCACAAATTTTCAATCAATCTTCACCAAATGATTCTGATTTTCAAATAAAATTTAGAAATTGTCTAGAAAATCAAGGATTAATAAAAAACAATAAAAGTATTTATGGGGACAGTAAAAAAAAGCTTATTAAATCATTATGGTTTAATAATGGACTTATAAATTTGGAAGAATTTGTTTATTTTTATCATTCAGAGTATGGTAATTGTTACACATTTAATTCTGGTGTTTTGCAAAATGGCTCTCGTATCTATCTACATAAAATGATCCGCAGTAAAAGAACAGATGGTCTGATACTGAGTTTGAATCTAGAAATTGATAAAGGACTAAAAGGATATACATCAGATTTAGGTGGTATTATTTTCATCCATAACCAAACAAGTTCACCATATTCAGTAAGTGGGGTTTTAGTTGGAGCAGGACTGGTAACGAATATTGGTGTCGAAAGAACATTTTCAAAATCTGAACCCAAACCTTACAGTAAATGTGATGGAAATACTAAAAATCCCGAAAGTCATGAGTCCGATATGTATAAATTAATATTGGCCAAAAATGGTCATTATACTCAAACTTTCTGCATTGAACAATGCATCCAGAAATTATTGATGCAAGATTGCAATTGCATTGGGCCAGCAATACCATCTGTCTTTGAAATAGAACCATGTGATATCTACGGAGAATGCTTTAATAAAACTACAGATACATTTTCTAGAGATAAAAACATCAACAAAGAGTGCATTGATTTATGTCCATTAGAATGCGAAAAGCAGACATTTGATCAAACAATTTCAGTTCATACACTTAATGAAACAGATCATTTTTCAATGGTTTATATTTATTATGAAAGTCTGGCATACACTGTGGTAGAAGAGTCGCCAACGACCACTCCTGCTGATTTAATTTCAAGTATTGGTGGAGTCGCAGGACTTTTTTTGGGAATGAGTTTCCTTAGTCTAGTTGAAATGATCGAACTTGTGTTTCGATTAATTTTCATTTTATTTGATGGAAAAAAAGTGGCTAATAAAACAATTTCGGTTTCCAACAAAATTTGAATAAGAAAACTTCAATTTTTTTAATTAATATAAAAGAGTCAGTTTATTGATAATTAGATAAAGATTACACAATTAAGCTATTGCATTAAAAATAAATAGGAAAAACATTTTGAAAATATTTTTTAAACTATAAATTGACTAATAAAATTTTTATTTTATGAGATTAAATTTTTAAAATATTTTTTTTTATTTAATTCGAAAAGAACTTAGAAAAATGTAATTAATTTATTATCTGATATTGAAAATTTTATAAATTAAAGAAACCCCAAAAAACTCTCATCTATTAAACATGTCACTGTAAATTTGTAAAATGTGTCATTTTGTTAAATGACTTGACAAATAATAAAATTAATTAATTAAAATTTTAATTTTACAAAAATTAAACAAAACACTTGATTAATAAGTTAATTTATCAAATTTTCTTGTTGAAAAATCTTCCCATTACATTTCAAGCCAAATTTTAACTAAGCTTTCCAAAAAGAATATCTCATAGCAAAAGAATAATTTATAAATCCTTAACTTTGCCCAAAATGAAACACTCAGACTAGTCTGAGTGTTTCATTTTGGGCATTCTCACAAGGATATTCTCACAAGGCAGCTGCCTTGTGAGAATATGTTATAAATAATAATGTTATATATATGTTATATATAATGTTTTAATATGTGATAAAATGTTAACATTACCATGAGCTTTTTTAACAATAATCAATTTGTACCGAAAATTTTGCATTAAAAATTAAGGTGAAATTTATTAGTTGAAAAAAAGGATAAATAAATTTTATTTTTAACCAAGGTTCTTTATAAAATTTTAATTAAGACTTATATATTACTTTATATTTACTGAACGCTTTTCTCTCAAGCCAATAATTTATAGTTTATTTCTTACGAATGATGGAGAAAAGAAATCTTCTCTGGGTAAATACCTAGGAGACAATGTAAGTTTTTACTTGATCAAATTTTCTGTGTTTAAGCCCTAAAAATAACCCCATTAGATCAAGCCCTAAGGTCATAACCTAAAATTCTGAAAAAATTCTCTTAGATACTTTAACCTCTGCTGAATTTAACGGGCGAAATAAGTTAGAGCTTAAGTATTACCTAGGACCTTAAAACACCCTTTTCCCGAATTACTAAATCGAGAGTTTTTCACCTTATTAGGCGTAGTCGAACTTTAAGAGAAAAAAAAGCATGTTTCGAATTTTTTTAAAAATTTATCAGACATATCATTCGATTCCTCTCCTCGAGTTCTATATATTAAAATATTTTTTTAGGAAATAGCTTTAAAAATGGAGGAGATATAAGGGGTTTTCGAATTCGGTCACACTATTAACCCATAACCCTTTTAGACTAGATTACCATACACATTTTGTTCTTCGACTCTTCCTCAACTTTTCCTTTCCTCGACTATTCCTTTCTTCAACTCTTAGGAAAGGAAAGGAAAAGTAGAGGAAAGAAATGAACAAGTTAGTTTTAAATTGTACTGTATGTCAAAAATGCTTCATTTTACTATTTCACAAAATTAATGGCAAATTGAAGTTTGAGATCAAAATATAAATTGTAATATTTTTTTAATAATAGAGAAAATATAAATTTTTTCAAAAGCAATTACTTGACATGTCATGTCAATTTTATTTTCATATTTAAAATTTTTAAATGTCCCTTTTTATTGAACTTTAGTAGGTTTAAATATTTTAATTGATTTGAATGTAAACTTACTTTTATAGACAAAAAAATTAACTGTTTTAAAATTTAAATTTATTTAAGTGGAAAAATAAAATTATTTCAGTTTGGATGAATGGATATAAAAGTTATAAATTTGAATTTGTGAATTAACTTAACCTGAATTATTTAAATTATTGACTGTTTTTGTTAAATAAATTAGAGATCAATCATTTTGATGTTAATTTGGTAATGAACCATTATTAGATATAACATGTCTAGTAATGTTTAGTATTTATTTCTTAAAAATTATTAAAATCATTAGATTATTTAAGCTTTAAAATTTTAAATGATCTTTTTGATCTTAAAATTTGATCTGAAACTTCAATTAGCCAAATTAATTCAGTTTTTTTGATCTGATTTAATTTTCTTGTGAATTTTCTTTTCTTAAATTTTGTTTTTTTTTTTAATTTCAAATATATGTGACTTAAATTGTATTTTTTGTAACCAGGTAAAAAATTTAAGTGAACAATATTTTTAAAATTTGTATCATCAATTTGACTAATCTGGTCACATATCTAGCAATGTCTTAAATTTCTTGATATAAAATTTCTGAATAAATGTCTTTTTTTTTAAATATGAAAAATTTTTTTTAAAAAAAAAATAAAAAATATCTGATAACAATAAAAATTATTTGAAATTATTTTATGCTATTAATTAACTTAAAAATCGTTTTAATACAAAAATGAAGAAAAATTATATCTACAAAGAATATTACCAGTTCTGGTCAAAAATCAGGGAAATTCGCAGCTGGATTTTAGAGGAAAAATATAATTTTCTTTTGTTTTTGCCTGGATTAAAAACGGTTTTGATTCAAAAAAAGTTCTCTTTTATTTTTTGTTAAGTAAAAATTTTACAATCTTTCGTCTAAAAAAATTGGCACAAAAATTACAAAACTATTGTTTTATTCATAAAATTCAACTTTTTAATCCTAGATCTTAAAAGCATTTTTTTATTTGACAAAAATTAATTTCTACAAAAATAAATTCAATAAAGCTGTACTCGTCTCTTTTTGCGCTGATTATTCAAACTCTCAAAAAATTCCTCAATATTTTCCCGCTTGACCACTTGACCATTTCGAGCAAAATCGGCCAAAAACTCTTTCAAGTCGGTCTTAAAATCATTTAGATTGTGCAACAGCTCCAATTGGGAAACTCTATTCATTTTCGATAGCTCATTGTTTAACAATTTTTGTTCATCTACCTCTTCCTTGTTCATTTCATCCATTTGTTTGCCCCTTTCCTCATAATACTTAATGCTGTCTTCTTTTTTCGTGATGAACTCTATACTCAAGTCACTGTACATTTTTTGACAATTTTCGCATTTGCACAAAGCCTCTCTCCAACCATCGGCTAGGAAACAGCTTGACTCGCTTTTGCACCACTTGTCCCCCACTCTGGCATACATTTTTTTCAACCTCTCTAATTTGCACCCAGAACAGTCCTCACTGACAGATTCAACGTCCACCAAGCTGGCCTCGCTCTTGTCCTTGAGCGCAATAAGCTCTTGGTAGTACCACATAAAGCCAGTCAAGGTCATACACTGCTGACACACCATGTCCTCATAGTCATTCTCATTTATCTTAAAATCATTGAAATTGTTCAAATGTTTTAAATGGAACCAATCTTCACAAATAGTGCACTGAATCATTTCTTCATTATTGAGAGTGTCGCTTGCAGAGAGGTCCGGATCAGGATAGGGCCGGTCACATGAGCAGTAGAGACCATTGAAATTGTGATTGTACTTGTTCAAGGAATTTACTGGGTCCTTTTGGGCTTCCAGTTTGCACTGGAAAGCGCTGAATTTGGAATTTCCACAGTCGCAGCGAAAATTGCGCTTTGTGTACAATTCGACCAGTTCATGGTTTTGATGGCACTCATATGAACAAGCCAGACAAATTCCATGTAGTTTTTTTTCCTTGGTCAAATTGAGACATGTCAAGCAGCAGTAAAGTGCTTGTCTGTAAACATAGCCTTGAGTGTACGAGCAATTTTGGGCATCACTGGCACCCAACACAGCACTAGCTATTTCTGTCTGCTCTTTTTCCGAGTCGATTATTTCCTGTAGTGAGAATACATCTTGGTCAACATTGGTTGGGTTTTCATCTTGATTCGACATCCTGTGCAATTTTGTGGCTTTATTTCTATACTTTTGTTCTGAATCAAAAATAAAAATTCTAATTATAAACTATTTAATTTATTATTTTTTTATGCGAAAACAATCATAACATTTTAGCTGATTTTTTGGAGTAGGGTTTTTTGAGTATTTTGGAAAAACTACAGTTTTAATAAGAAAAAATTCGATTCCAAAATTTTTTAAAATTTAGAATCAGAAGTCAAAGTATAGAAATTTATTAAAGGTTATTTAATTAACCCATTTTCTATTTAGCAAAACGAATTTACTAAAAAAAAATAAAAATTTCTAAAAAATATATTAAAAGCACATAGAGTGTTTTATTTTTTAATTCAAAAATTTTTCACAAAAATTATTTTATTAAATAAAGATAATGTTACAAAAAAAATAATTTTAGTTTTAAGGGGCAATTTTTTCATTTAAAGAGAATAAAATGTTTAAAAAACTGGTCCTACTAAAACACTGACCCCCATTTTTTTTTGCAAAGCAAAAATATTTTTAAAAGTTTTAATATATCATTTAGTTTTCTCTTTTATTTGAAAATTAGACTAGTTTTTCTGAAAAATTTTAATTTTTTGTGAAAATTGAATATTTTTATATTTTTAAAAACCTGATCCCCAGTTTTATACGACTGACCCCCATTTTCCTTTAAGAGAATTTAACAAGCTTTCTAAAAATGTGACCCCAGGAAGTATAATTTTCGAGGATTTCAGATGATTTCATAATAATTGAGAAAATTCAATTTATAATTGAAATATTTGATATTTTTTTTTATTAATTTAATAAAAAAATAGAGTATAAATATATAAATTTTTAATTACGTAAAAATATGATAAACTTAAATGAGACGAAATTTTTAATTTTTTTATTGCAATCTTTTCAATTTTTTTCTGATTTTACAAATTTTCTTGTTTTTCCATTTATGTAGAGCAATTATTCTAGGAAAATTATATTTGACGGAAGATCACGAAAATTTCTGTCTAATTCTCAACTACTATGAAAGAATTTTTCTAGTCATTTTACATTGATTAACATGATCTGAAGTCCGGACTTGGACTTTTTAAACAACTATGATTTAATATTACAATTTGTTTCTAAGAATTAATTTTTATCATCATTTTGTTAAAATTTTATTTAATTGAAATTTAATCAGAGTCATCAGATAAACGTTTATTTACAAAAATTAAATGAAAATTTAAAATGGATTTAAAATCTCCTTCAAAAACACTGAATTTAAATCAATATTATATAAATATGAACTATTATTGTGATTATTAAAATTAAAATTCATGTGGCCGCCTAAATAACTAAATGGAACGGAAAAAAAATCGATATTTATTTTGAATTTAAACTGGCTTGAAACTGACTCATTTTTGAAAGATGATAAACTAAACAATTTTGAATAATCTTTATTAAAATTAAATATTTTTGTCTTTATCTATATTTTTTTTATTTAAGAAGATTTTTATATTTCTTTTGAAAATTTTTTATTAAACTTATGGTTATTGTAATCAAAATATGGTTTAAATAAAAATTATTGATAATAGTGGGAAAAAACTTAATGTGTGATTGAAAATTTAATTTGTGGTTGTGTTTTTACTCACTATCTCTGGGGTTTGATAATATTTTCGCTCCTATTATTGGATCCAGAAAAAAGAAGAAAAAAAATATTTTTTCAAAATTTTCAAATTTATTTTAGTTTTTGCTTCTTTTCGAATATTTACGATCATTTTAAATCATCATTATCCTGCAAGAAGGTGTCTCTGAATACTTTTAATTAAAAAAATTTTTGCATGATGATTATAATATAACCGTTCTATTAAGATACTTGGTAGGTTAAATTTTTTTTGGTGACAAACATTTTAAATTTATCATTTTATAATCTCTAAAAATGAAGTTTGACATCAAAAGATCCTTTTAATTGAAAGAGAGCTGAAAGAGATATAACTATAGAAGGAACAATGTAGTTGGCAAGGTGCACAGTCATAAAAAAGATTGTTTATCTGATTAGTTTTTTCGGTTTAGATCATATCTTAATTATTGATTTAAATTTTGAATTAATAAAATAATCTTTAAATTTTTTATTCTAAAATTTTTTCTATTACCAAAGACAAAAATTGATTTTTATTCAATAATATTTTACATAAGACAAAAATACGTTCCAACAAACCAAAATAAAATTTACAAATACCACTCTTAATTCTTTTGGAATTAAAAAAAAGTTTACTGCTTGACTTGGAGGCCATATTATCCAGTCTATCAGATAGATGAATGGAAATTTTTCGCCGAATTCTCTCAGACTTTCGCCAAAATTTTTACCATCCAAAAGACAAACTATCATTATGAAAAGAAACGTGAAGAATGTTGCTCCATATATTTGATCGAGTAAAATTTTCTTTGCCACTACTCGCAAAGATTTTCCTGGAAATTTTGTGTCCAGATATTTATACCAGAAGAAGTTTAATGGGCCGATCACGAACCCAGAACATGAAATTTTACCTAAAATATTTTTTCAATCTTAGTTTTAATCAAATTAATTTATTTTCTTACATGTCCGCAAAAAATCATAGTTTTGACTTTTTTTTGAGTTTATTTCAATGTTTTGTTGGATAGAATCGCCTAAACCACGAAGACCAACTCCAATTATTGTGTTCCCGACTACACCATATTTTAAAATTGATTTTAAGTTGAAATTTAGAAATTTCAACATTTTTCAAAATTAAAAATTTCTAACATTTTTTTTTGTCTTGTTATTTTAGAATCTTTTAGCAACGTTGTTAAGTTTATTGTTTAGTCTATTTTTTCTCAATAATTCTATATTTATTTCATGATTATAATTTATTTTATTTTGATCTAGATTTACTTTTTATTATCAAAAATCATAATGGCAATTTTTTTGTGCAGATTTTTTTTAAATTTTAAAGAATTCTTTTTATTGACAGTCCAGATTCATCACTTGGCCTCATCAACTTAAATTTAATTTTTATCAAATTTAATCAAAGAAATGTTACAAAAAATTATATAAATTTTTTTTTTCTTACATAGCTTGAACCAAATAATCAAACAACTAATGCTTCTTGGGATTTTCTTTCTTCTATAAAATGCAGAATATAACCAGATCGTCATCAAAATCAAAAGGATATTTTTATTTTATTTGCAAATCATTAAAAATTTTACTAATTAAAGGACTTTTTAAATAAGCTTTAAAATTGCTTGCATTCTATTCATTTTTCCGATCAAAACAAGAAATAAAGCTAAATGTTTTTATTTTGATTGAATTTTTCAAATAATAATACAAATAAAAATTAGATATTTATTTTGGTAAAAAAAACATTTTTTAGTTTTAAAGAGTTTTCTTTTTATTTTTAGAAAATTTTTGAATTTTTAAAACAAAATTTAATAATAATAATGGTAATATGAAAATTTAAGAAAAAAATATTGAAATTGCCTTAAATCAAAAATTGATCTAAAATTGATCATCAATCTATTAAAATATTAATAAATTTGATAAAAATATGTGCTAATGAATAAAAACTCAATCAAATTAAATTAAATTGATAATTTTTTTTTTCAAATTTCCCATTATCTTTTTTATAAAATTTGTCTTCTTTTTATCAATGTGTTTAATTATTGATATGTGTTTTAACCATACTTGCGCAAAAGTTAGAAAAAAAAGCAATTTTAGATTCTTTTAAAAATTTTTGATATCAAGTCTAGTGACTTGACTTTGACTTTATGGCTTTTAAACAACTCTGGTTTTGGCATGGATGAATTTGAACAAAATCTTGTTTTTTATTTAAATTTAAAAAAATTAAAATTCATCTCTTTTATTTTGGATCGAATAAATAAAAATTATAAGATATCAATTATTTCTTCGGATATAGAGAAATAGACTTATTTTGAAATGTTGAAATTTCTCAAATTATCCCCAAAATTAAAAAAAAATAAAATAAAATTTTTGATCTTCGATAACTAAATTGGAGTTAAAATTAATTGAATAATTTTAATATTCAAACAAATTGTTAAAAAAATGTCTCAAGATTCTTTAATTAAAAATAAATTTTCCACTAATTTCACCTTTTTTGAGAAAAATTGGAAATTTGTTTTTAATTTATTATTTCAACTTAAAAAGAAAGGTAAAGAAAGGTCAATTTATCGTATCATAGCAGCACTGTAATAAAAATTAATTATTTAATATTTCAAAAACCTCTTTTGTTAACGTTTTATTTGAGACTGAATGACACAAACTAACCAAAGTATTGAGCTTTTTCAATCACAAAAAAATACTATTTATTATTAACAAAAACTATTTTTTTATACACGCAAATGGTTTTTATTTTAAAGTGTATATTTTGGTGATAAAAAGAGAGTAAGCCATTTTCATGTCGATGAATATGATATCAATTTAATTTTTTTGATCAAAAACTAAATTTTGAGAGCAAGACAAATTTTGTTTATAGAAAGAAATTAGAAAAATTTTATTTAACAAATCTGTTTTTTTTTCAAACTAATAAATTTTTAATAAATGTTGCTCTTAATAACCATATTGCTGTTGGTGATTGAATTCGGATTCAAAATCTTATTGTTCATTCGGTCGACAATCACTTTGCGTTGCACAAATTCCTTTAGCTTGCTGTTGTCTCCTTTTTTGTTTGAAAGGTCCAGACTAGCAATAGCAATGACACCTCCATTTTTTTTTGTATGAAAAGCCATTTCTTTATTAATATTTGTTTTGGTCAAGCTTTCTCTTTTATTGTTCAATTTTCTACTAGGATAATCGGACACTCTGTTTGTGCTGACAAAGAAGTTGATAATTTTGCCAAAAAAATTGCTCAGTGCCACCTCGAATCTGGGCTCATCAAGCTTATTCTTTCTGATCTTGACCACATACGGGTTCGAATTGACTATTTCATAGGCCCTCACTGTGCTCTTGCCATTTGGCGAACAATAGAATGACGAAACAACAATTGGTTCTCTGGGAAAATAATCATAATCAGGATTCATTTTTTTTTTTTAAATTTTATTTAAACCAATTTTTTATTTTTATACATGAAAAAAAGAAACATTAAAACAACTTAATTTAAAGTCAATTAGAAATCTTATGATTACTTAATTGCGTACAGGTTTGCTTAGGCTTATTCGGATTGCAGAGGCGTTGGGATCTTTGACAACTATTGGTGGTCGATAGGCAACAGTAGGTGGAGCAGGAGGAGGCTGTGGAAATGAAGACTGGATTACTTTAACTATTTTGACAGGTTTTACTTCAATTGGCTTGACTGGTTCGGTCCCTTGTCTATTCACGTGGTATATTTTTTTCACTCTGATTTCCTGATTTTTCGGAAGTCTGTAAGCTAATTCATTTATGTTGGGGTTTTTGCTGCTGAGCAGTTGATCTATTTGGCGTTCTTCCACTGAAGATCCTGATCCCATTTTGGATTCTTTTACAATTTTAAGCTTAGCTTAATTATTTTATATTGTTTTTTAGACTAAAATACTCAGGTGAGTTTTAAGAGTGACTGTGTTTTTTAAATAATAGCTATTTATGGGTCTTTGTTATTTTTTAAAGTGTATAAACAAAGTACTTGTTGAGATTTTAGCTATTTTTATGTCCGAAAATGTTGATCTATAAATTAAGAAAAAGATTAAGTTGATGTAATTTTAAAAATCGGCTGTCATAGAATTAGTTAAATGTTTTTTTAAATCTAATTTTAGACTTAACTAAAAAAATTTTCAAAATATCTTAAACTATTTAAATAAATCTTATAAGCTAATTTTGTTTAAAAAATCGAGTTTTGATTATTTTTTTTGTAAAAGATTCTTTTGAAAAATTTAAATAAAAAATTTTATTAGTATATATCATTTAAAATGGCTTAAAATTTTTGGGGGGTGACAAATTTAATCTAATTTTTTTCACAAAAAAACTAATTGACTGACAATTTTAATTGTTCAACTGGCTATTTAATAATTTTGGACTGAAAAAATAAACCCTAATATTTTACCGACTAAATAGGTTAATTCGGGTGACAAAAATAAAAATTAATTAAAAAATAAAAATAAAAATGACTTATTTGTTATTAGGATTTTTTACAGTTGATTTCTTTAAACTTCTTCTCTTTCAAAATAAAAAGTCTTCATCAAAAGAAAAAGAGTATTTTTGTTTTATTTGTATATCATTAAAAAATATACAAAATAAAGGACTAATTAATGAGCATTGACGGACATCCACACAAAAATGTTATTGATCACTTATACAGTTATTTACATTTACCTTAAATGGTCAAAAAATGATTTAACCCATGGAACAATAAATTAGCCAATATATTTTAGTGTAATTTTGGTTAAACTTGATTAATCAGATTTTCCAAAATTTTTAGAATCTCTCAAAATATTAATAATATTAATAATTAAGCCTTCCATGATGTTATTTAGGGATGACTAGGAAGTTAAAGGAAATGAGAAAAAAAAATATCAGGATCTCTGTATCCTGCTCAGCGCCCAATAATGTCATTTTCTGCCTTTTCGATTGAAATTAATTTTAAAAATTATTGTTAGTTTTTAATTTAGTCACCTACATTAACTAAATTAGTTTATTTGTCATCTAATGTAGTTTTTGTCAGTCCATTAATTGACGGCCATTTAAAATCTTTGAATTCACTTTATTCAAACTCTGTTAACTACATTTTATGACATTTAAATTTTTTTAAAAAAATATTTTTCTTTATCAAATTTCTTCTACCATGATCTTCTGTTAGAGCTAAATTAAAAATTTCAAAGCTCACATTTCTTAGACAGCAATAATTCAAGTATGTGGGTATAAGATTTCAGCCATATTGAATGATTGAAATAATATAGAGCAATTTTTCTGGAAAAAAGTCAAGTTAAAATTTAAATCTTTTTTAGGAGATAATGTTTCAGTTTTATGGTAAAGATAATTTGGAAACTTTTGCTATTTTAATAAAGAATTGAAATTTTATTTTCCAAAAAAAATAAGTTGTTTCAAACATTATTAGAAAATCAAAAAAATATCAGGCGCGAGAAATTCAACACAAATCGAACAAAAATATTACCTTTTGGAAAAATAAATTCAAAGATAAAATTGTGCAACATTCTATTTTGAACCTTTTTTATTAAATTTTTTTTACTTTTTTTAAAAATTAAAGTTTTTGAGTATGGTACGGGGTTAAAAATTGAAAGAGAAAAAAATTTAAAAATAGTTATTTTATTTACAAAAAAATCCGATTCAAGATAATGGTGCGGGGTTTTGAAATCAAGTTTTTTAAAAAAAAAGTGCGAAATTAAATATTGTGATTAGAGCTAATTTTTTTTTAAAATTTTTTAATATTTTTTTTCGTTTTCATTCTCATTTTTTCTGCTTATTGTTCATCGGTTAACCTTGGTCTACCCGCTTTTTTCTTAGCTACGATTTGACCCAATGTGATTTCTTCTGATGAATGACTTGCTAAAATTGGTGACTATGCGTTATGAGTTGTGTCAAATTAGAAATATATTTTGATGAGATAGAGGATGATAACTGAGTTGAGTCTGAAGTTGATGGTGTTGGTGTTGGCAATACATGTGATATAATATCAATATCTTCACAGCTCTTAGCAACATCACCTCAGTCATCGAAAGACAATTCCTCAACACATATTTCGCCAACATTATCAACTTCAAGTTCAACTGAGTTGAACATGTTACTACAAGTTTTTTGAGTTTTAACGCCGCGTATAAACATTTATAAAAATTTAATAATATTTTTAATAATAAAATATTTTTTTATTAAAATCTTAATTGCTAAATCTGAAAAAATCTTTTTGAAAAAATTGACTTAAGCAGTTCCAACTCTGGATTCATAAGGGATTCCAATCTATCAGCACTGTCAATTGAAATTTTTATAAAAAACAAAACATTTCTACTTATCCAGAAATTGCTTTTGATTTTTCTAAAAAATTACTAAAGTGCTTTTGTTTTATTATTATTATTAATTTTAAAAAAACCTTAAAAACTTTGTTGAAAAATAAAAGAAAATTAAGTAATACCATTTACATAACGTATTCGCAGTATTTCAAAGAATTATTTTCAGGTTTTAAGTCTAACCAAATGAAGGCAGATTTGAAACAGAAAATTAAAATCATCCGATTTAAATTAACTGTTTATTTTTTTTTTGTTGTAAATAAAAATTCATATTGATCAGTTTTATATTAATTAATTAGAAAAGCGATAAATTATACCGTAGCCTCGTGTTAAAGATTCTAAGAGTAAAGGCCAAATCCAACCTTTTTTCATATAGAGTTAACTACATAGTTTGTATTTTATAACAATTAAAATATAATTAGCTAGAAAATATCCTGAATATGGGATATAAATAATTAATAATAATTAAAATTAATAATTATTAATTTTCATTTATGATTTTTAAAATATCAAAAATTATAAATTAAAAAAATTGTAGAGTTAATTTCAAAAAAGTCAAATTTAGGCTTTTTTCTATTTGTATAAACCTTAGTCTAAAAGAATTTTTTGTAAAATTAAAGGAAATAACGGGTGTTCAAAAAAGAATGTTCAAAAGTCACACCAATCCAAACCATTACTGACATTGGAAATTTCTTAACGCCAAAAAGCCCTTAAATATTAATTTAAATGATTATTTTTTAGATATTAAAAGTAGGAAAAAAAAATTATCACCTCCGATTTCGTCGGCCTCATCTCTAGAGATAGCATCCCAAGTAAAAATTTTGGCGAAAATTTTATGAAAAAATTTCGAAATTTTGGCTTCGAAATTTTTACGTAGTTTTTGGTTAAAAATTTCGAAAAATTTTCGAAAGCTTATTTCAAAATTTTTTCGAAAGCTTATTTCGAAATTTTTTTGAAAACTTATTTCGAAATTTTTTCGAAAGCTTATTTCGAAATTTTTTTGAAAACTTATTTCGAAATTTTTTCGAAAGCTTATTTCGAAATTTTTTTGAAAACTTATTTCGAAATTTTTTTGAAAACTTATTTCGAAATTTTTTCGAAAGCTTATTTCGAAATTTTTTTGAAAACTTATTTCGAAATTAAATCCAAAAGAGTTTTATTTAGGTAAAGCTATAAAAATTTAAGTGATTATTTAATTCAAAATATAATCTTTGGGATAAAATAAATTTGGACTAGATAATAAAAGTTTTTTTAAAATATTACAGAATTTATTTATTTAATCGATAGTATTAAAATTTAGTTTATAGAAAAACAAATTACTTAAACAAAACGGCATATAAAAAGTAAACAAAAATACAAACTTTTTTATTAAATTCGACAAACTAGCAAAATTCATTTCACTATTCATCTCTAGAGTGCGATGATACGTCATCTGATTCACTCGAAGAATCAGACTCCAAATTTGGCAATTCTAGCCCATTTTTTCTCATGTGATCTCGGCCTTTTGTACACATTTGACGTGTTGATAATAGGAACTCTGAGTTAGTGAGATTTATCTCTTTAGTTGCCAGAAATTCTTAAAAAAAGTTTAAAAATTAAATTCATAAAAAGAATTTTTAATTTAAATTACCTCTTCCTACTTGAATAATCGTATTAAACTTTTTTCTCATGGACCTAGCATTGTGAGATCCCCATGTAACCATATCAGGTATCAATGCTGTCAACAGTTCTTTAAAAATTAAGAGGTTACGTTTTTTCGATTCAATTGACATCATGATAGTTTGATATTTAATCTTCGATAGAATAACAGTAGGACAACGACTTAACAAAGCAACATTGGTTGAATCGTCACATAATCGTCTGAGTTCCTCTCGATCAGCATTTGAAGACAAATATTTTATACATTGAAAAGAAAGCTTAACAATTGAATTCTTTAGTTCAGGATCTAAAATTATTTTTAATTAGACTTTAATAATTGATAAATTATAAAAATAACAAATGACCAGAGTTCTCTTAAAGTCACAAGTCTCAGGTCAAGTCCAGGTCCAGACTTTTTTTTTTTTT